>CAVLYN010000293.1:530402-619466 GCA_963675135.1 Galeopsis tetrahit | reverse complement strand
GCTTGCGAGGTTGCTGCGTACATCTACTAAATCGGCAAGCGCCTCGAGTTTTGTGTCGTTGTGTGCGCGCTCTTGTTGCTGCAAGGTGGCGACCTCTTGTCGCAAGGCATTGATTTCCTCAAGTTGCTGCTGCGACACTTGCGCTTGTTGTCGTGACGATACTTGGATATCTGTCAGTTGTCGTTGCGTGTCGAGCAATTCTGCGCGTATTTGTTGACTGGCACGTTCGTGAGCGCGCCCTTGTTGCTGCAGCGCCTGTTCTTTCCGCTGCAACTGCTCCACTTCTTTTTGCAGAGTGTCGGCCCGAGCTCTTTTCGCCTGGGCATCTATCAACTGTTGTTGCACGTCAGCCAGGTCGGCGCGTGCTTTTGTCTGGGCACTCTTGTGATCCTGTTCACTCTGTCGGAACACTTGTTCTCTTTGGAGTAGAACACTCACTTGTTGCTGTGTCTGCATCAACTCTTGATCGCGCATCACAAGTCGTTGCTCCAACGTGTCCACAGTCTGCAACAGGGCTTGCTCTCGATCGATCGCCAGTTGCTGTGCACGCCGAACGGCATCGATTTCGCGTGTCATGGCCGTACTCTGGGCTGGTAGTTGATCTTCAAGTTGCTCAATTCGCGCGAGCAAGGTTGCCTCGTGTGTGCGTTGAGCAAGTAGCATCTTTCGAGTCTCGGCAAGTTCGAGTTGGGCTGCCTGATGTAAACGGCTTGTCTCGTGTCGATCAGTTGCGGCCTCGAGCTTGGCCTGGGTCATTTGCAATTCGCGTACGAGAGTGTGTTCACGCGCAAGTTCCATCTCGTGAGTTTGCACTGCCAGCTGTGCTTGTCGCACCAATTGCTCGACACGTTCGTCGTGTGACCGCCATGCACGTTGCTCGGTTTCCATCGCGTATTGCTGCGCCTGGTACTGTTGCTTGTGTGCCGTTGTGAGTTGTTGACGCAGCCCGCTGATGCGTGATTTCATACGCCTACGCGCCCGAGTGTATTGGCGAAAGAGCGCTTGCGTGTGTTGCGACAAGGTCGACATCTGTGTTCGATCATGCTTGCGCAGCTGCGTCCACTTTTTTTCCTGCTCCTTCAGGGGATAGGAAAGGGTGTCTGCAATCGTGGAGGGAGGAGCACTTTTGCCCGTTCTACGCACACATGTCTCTGGCACTGACTTGTTGGCCTGTTCAAAGTGGATGTTGCACGGAGCTGCGTGCAAGTCGCCGGTGTATGATTTTTTGAATGCCGCATACAGGCGACTTGTTTCACTCTGCGCTTGCGCCCACGTAAGGAGACGGCCCTGCGCACGGGCTTGGCGCAGGTAGCGACTCGCGCTTTTCACAAACGATTCGCTCATTGCAGCGCAACCGTAACAAAAGACAGCAAACCAACAAAGGAGGGAGAGAGGCGCTTTTCTCTGCGGCGTTCTCGCTTGGCGTCCAACTTGTTCAGAGCCAATAAGCAAAAAAAAGTTGAAGGGAGTGATTTTTTTGCCGCTGCCACAAAGCCCTTCCCTACAATCAACAAGCAACCATTGGGAGGGGAGGGGGAGGGGGAAAATGGGAAAATAGGGAAAAGCGAAAGGGTGGATCAAACAAAGCTCGCAGCAAGAGCTGTAAAAGTTCAACCTCCTCCTGCTCCAAGTGAAAAAGCATGACGTGTCTGACGGCAACGAATTCTCTTCAGGTTGCCCGCCAGGCGCTATCTCTGAGCTTCTGACTACCGCATGATCCAAGATGGTTGACGCGCGTGTCGAAAACTCGAGAGAAACTTTTCGCTGGTTTTCATGTGTGACAAGATCTAGGACGACGACAGTGCTTGCATGTGTGGGACGAGTGTGTCGACTAGCCAGGCGCAAAAAGCCGTGCCATGCTGAGGATTACGCTTGTGAAACCGCTCGGCCATTTGTTGACAGACGCGCAGCACGCCTGCCACCGTGAGGCCGTTGCAGCATTGGCCAATCTTGTAATTGTGCGTGCCAACGATGCGCACCTTTTGCTTTTCCTCGGGCGACATAAAACGATCGATTGTACGCGATACGTTGCTCTCGCGATCGACCCAGGGTACGAGGATGTGCTTGGCGTGCGCAAGGACCACACGCTCGCCCGCGACCGTGTTAAAATGCACGAGTTGCACAGTATGCGATAGCCCAGATCCACACCAGCGCACGTCGCTGAGAGTAGGCGTTGTGCCCAGTGCCAGCGCCAGTTCTAGCGCCAGCTGCACAGGCGCGCGACGCACGAGTGGCTGCTTGTTTTTCCTCTTCTTCTTCTTCTCGTCGACTCTTGCCAGTCTTTTCTTTGCCGTGTACAAGCCTTGTCGGTAGGCGTGATTGCAGATGGCCTTGGGCGTAAAGTGGTGGTCCAGCTGCTCGGCCACCGCGCCCCACTTGTGTCCGCACACGCTGACTGCGGCGAGGAAGCGCTGGTGCCAGTATGGAGTCCAGATGTGGCGGTGAGGGCGTTGCATCTTCGACTCGTGTGGCAGGGTTGCCAGCAGACGCGCGGCATCTGTCATGGCCTCCATGGTGAGAAGCTCTTCGCTACACGGGCAAATTCCAACTGCCAACAAAACACGCTCGTCTTAAACGTTTTTCGGCCCGAAGACACGCTTCGATCAAATTGCTTTCCCTCATTCTCTCGCAACGACAAAAACCCCAGTCAGTGTCACGCATACACACATACACAAGGAGAAAGGAGGAAGAGAATGTGCTCGGTGGTAGCGAAGCAGACAACATGGAAATGACTGGGCTTACTGCGCTGTGCGTGATGCCTGCTGCAGTACGTGACAAAGCTGTCATCATGTCATTCGTGCCCCTGTTGCCGTCCGCGGCTGAGGCTGCTGCGGTTGCTGCCGCAGCAGGGCACCGTCTTCGTAAGCCACAGCAAGTTACCGACGCCGACCTCCGTCGTGTACCTGTCAGCAGCGAGATTGCACTTGAGAGCAGCGGCACATTCGTTCTCCGACAGCTGGATGATGCGCTGCTGCCTGCCTCGCAGCGCACCAGTGAGGCAGAGCGATGGCGCGCCGAACGCCGCACGACTCGAGCCCTCATAGAACCCAGCGACACCAACGTCGAGGAGGTCGAGGTGAAGGTGGAGGAGGAGAAGGGCGAGTGGCTGCCTTCTGGCAGCAGCCTGCCCGCCGGTGAGGAGAGTCTGCGTCTGCTCGAGTCGTTGGTGCAGCGTGTGGGTGTGCTCGTGCTGATCTTCTTCCGCAATGTCGACGACCCAAGCTCGCATGCCTATCTGGCCGAGGCGAGTGCGCGCTTGTTGCCGCACGTTTGCAAGAAGGATGGACGCCTGCTCGGCCTGTCTTCCACGCCATTCACCCCTGCCACAGCCACGAACGTGAAGAAAAAGCACTCTATCGAATTTCCGCTGCTGTCGGATCCATCGACCACGCTGTGCAAGCGATACCGCATGTTCGTCGACAAGAGCGGCAGCAGCTTTGAGGGCATCGTCGTGCTTCAGCATGTGCAAGAGGCCGCTGAGAATGTGGTCGGCGGCGGATCCGAGGGCGCGGCTGAAGCTGTGCATGCCGGAGAAGATGCCTCTCCTGTTCTGTCGCGCATGGAAGTGTTGTACCACGTGCACACCGTGGCAGCCCTCCAGACGGATGAGGAGGTGGCTCGCGGCGACCGACCCGAGATTCTGCTGCAGCAGCGCGTGCCCGCACCCTGGGTCGTTGCAGTCAAGTACGGTCTGGGTCAGCGTGCCTTTCGCGAGTATAAGCCCAAGGTGTCCAATAGCGCGCAGGCTGTGCTGCAGCAAGAAGCCGCCGCCAAGCTCGCCGCCAAAAAGAAACAGGATCGACGCAAGGCGGTCAAGACCGCTGTCTTTTTTTCGCGCCACGACCCGGACTTTTACTACGGCGGCTGCACGCGCGACTGTTGGTGCGGCTCCTTTGACGACGTGGATGACCCGAGCGAAAAGTACCTGGCAAAGTTCCCTTCTGCGGAAGTGGTCTGGAAGCTGCTTGTGGCCATCTGGGGCTCGCAGGCCAAGGAGAAGCACCTCGCCCTCCACTCGGCTCAGCTGTGCCGCTCGGCCGTGAAGCGCCTTGCTCGTGACTGGAGAGAGGTGCACCGACACCCACTCCCGTCCATCTCGGCCTCCCCACCATATGATAATGACATCTTCGAGTGGCACGCCAATCTTACCGGCCCTTCTGGCGCTGATGGACGTCCCACTCCGTACACTGGCGTCACCTACCATCTCGTCCTGCATTTCCCGCGCAACTACCCCTTGTCACCCCCTACCTGCATGTTGCGCGGCTCGATCATCCACGCCAACGTGTTCGGCCGCTACATCTGCCTGGACATGCTGACGGACGTGGCGTCGGACTCCAGTGCTTCCGCCTCACTGTGGCAAGGATGGACCAGCGCTTACTCCGTGCAGTCCATCTTGCTGCAGCTGCAGGCCTTTCTCTTCGATGGAGCACGCATGCCCCGTCCCATTCTTACGCCCGAACAATACGCGAAAAAGAGCCGTGGTTGCGTCGAGACCCTCAAGCACAAAGACGAGGTGTGGAATGCGGAGATCAAATCTTCTATCCACGCCACACGCGCCTTCCGCTGCGAGTGCGCCAAGGTAGGAGCAGACAACCAGTTCATCAGAGACATCCAAGACAAGCCCGTGCAGGAGCTGCCCATCACCGACGAGCTGCCGCCGCCTTCCACAGATGTCGCATCTCCCGCAGTTGCCAAAGTGGTGCATGTTGTCTCTCCTGCCCCGCGCGTGGTCGAGTCGAAGGAGGACGTGGAGGATGAATGGGAGGACGTGGCCCACGTGCTCAAGAACAAGTGGAGTCGCAAAACTCAGGCCAGGCAGCAACAGATGATCGCGATTACCAAGAAACCCATCGCTACACCGGCTCAGCACGCTGCATTCAAGCCTGCCCCTAGCACACCCGCCGCCCATCTTGCGGTCGCTCCTGCGTCTTCTGTAGTTGCTGCGGCGGCTCCTGTGCCCGTGGTGAAGCAGAGTCCCATGCCTCTGAGCAGCCTGCGTCCCTCACCCCTTGCGCGTGTGCTCCCGGGTTTCGACCCCTGGGCCGAGCAGGTCAACGCAAACCTTCTGTACCACTCCGCCTTCCTGGGCCGCGTGGAGAGGCTGACGGCTCACGGTGCTCTGATTGACATGGGTCTCCCACGAGCCCAGTGGGCATTTGCACATGTCAGCCAGCTGAGCGACGAGTACACGGAGGATCCCTCGAAGGTGCTGTGCGTCGGACAACTCGTCAAGTTGCGCATCTCGCGCCTGGACCACGAGAATGGCCGCGTCAACATCAGCCTGAAGGGGCGTATGGGCCCTCTGGTCACGCCCCTGCCCTGCACCCAGACCCGATATCCTGCGCGCATCGAATCTTTCACCCCCGAGGGTGGCTTCACTGTTGCCCTGTTCGATGGAGAGGAGCGTTATCTGGCCGTGGTGCGCAACGACGCCGCACTGACGCATGCCTTTGGTGGACTGCACTTTTGGAGCGCGAGGGAGGTGTGCTCTCCGGGTCAGAAGCTCACCGTCAGCATCCAGGATCTCGAAAACGCCTGTGCTTCCGCCGGCACCTCGGCACGCTTCACGGCACAGGTGCTCGAGGCCGAGGAGGTAATCACCTCGGCTCTCAAGGCCAAGGCGAACACCCCGCTCGCCTCAGCCCTGTCCGCCGCCTGCAGCGAGGTGAACGACCAAGTGAACTCGGCTCGCGCCGATCCCTCGCAGCTGGTGTGTTTCCACTCCAAGGCCAGCTACCGTCAAGACACGCTAGGTCTGCCAGTCAACCTGGAGTTCTACAGCTCTGGAGAGCTCGCCAACGTGCATGCGCAGCTCGACCTGCTGTCGCATACTGCTTTCAAACTCGATGGAGTGCGTGCTGGCGTCAGTCGTGCGCCCTTCACACACTGGATGCCGCTGTTCCTCGACGCGCAGCATGCTGGAGACATGAGCCTTCACGAGCAAGCTATTGCAGATATCTGCTGGAAAAAGAGCAATCGCGAGCGCGCCATCTTCCACCCGCTGCAGGTGCTCAAGGTGCTCCCTGCACTGCTGAATACCACCATTGTATCGATGATGCGCGGCAACCTGCACGAGAGTGTGGCTGCATTGAGTGCCTACATCAGCATCTTTCAGCTGCTGGTAGCCTTCACGCTGCGCTATCCGGAGCTGCAGGCGTCGGCCGACAAGCGCCTTCGCCTCTTCCTGGCATCCGAAAATGGTCGCTCCAAGAAGGAGTGCCCGAACCTCGGCGAGCTGCTGGCACTGCTAACCATCTCTGGCGAGTATGCCTGGCTGGATGTCGCGAAATCGTTGCTGGGCGAGGTGATGGACCGCAACGTGAAGTGGTGCGTGCAGGCCTACCCGGAGCTGAAGATCAAGGTGAAGGAGCAGCACATGCTGGACGAGGCCGTGAAGGCAGATGCAAAGGCCGGAGTCAGGGGAATGCCCAAGGGACTCTCTGTACAGCAGGTGGTGGACATCAAGGAGAAACGACGCATCATTCTCGAGTACCAGAAGACGGGAAAGACTCCAGCGCAGCAGGCGGCGGAAAAGGTGGTCAGGAGCGCTGAGAAGGACGCAGCAAAAGCATCTGTCAGCACCTCAGCTTCTGAAGAGAGCAAGGAGGATGCAGACGATGATGACTTCATCACCGTGACCATTAGCGACGCTGAAAATAATGATGACAAGGGCCTCTCTTTCTCCGACGCAGAAACTGATGAGGCACAGGCCATCGCCGACGAGCCCGAGGAGGTACCTGTCACCAAGGCAGACAAGAAGCGAGTGGCACTTCTGGCGCAGATGGATCGAGGTCGCCTGCCAAAGAGCTTCAAGGCTGGACGAGTCTCCTATAGACTCGTACTCTTCCACGTGCATTTCCTCGAGCTCTTCCGCGGACTTTCGCGCGCGGAGCTCGTGCCGCTGTCGCTGCTGCACCATCGCCTACAGCTGACTCTCGGTCGCGCCTCTCCCACCGTCGAGGTGCAGTTCCAGCGCTCGGTACGCGTCCTCAAGCTGGTGTCGACGTGGTCGAGTTTCTTTGGTGGCGTACGGCTGTCGGTGCCTACTGACGACCACATGCTGAACTGGCTGCGCGCTGCCGTGGACAATTCGCTGCGCCGCCGCTACCACAACAACCGTCCTCCACCGCTCACACCCGCGCAGCTCGCCAAGAAAAAAGCCAAAGAAGAGAAGCGTGCGTTTGAAACCAAACTCGCAGAGGACGGGGACCACCAGGATCGACACCATGTCGATGCCGGAGACTTCCAGCGTTTCTAAAAACAGCATGTCGTCTGCGCTCGCTGGCCATGCCCTGCCCCCGAGATAGAATGCTTCTTTGATGAGTCTCTGCAGCTTCGCTAGCTCGGCCTTTGTTGCATGTATCATTTTGTATGGGAATAAAAAAAAAACGCTTAGGAGGAATGAATTCCCGAGATGACTTGGCGAACGACGCTGCGGCAGATGGGACATGCACGCACGGCAGCGCGCTGCTTGGCGCATGCATCGCAGAGGCACAGGTGCTTGCAAGGCATCAAGAGTGTCGTGGCCGGCGTCTCTCCATCTGCGCACACGACGCACTTGCCTTGGTTTTCTATCTGCTCTTGGGCGCGCGCGAGCTGGTGCTGCTGGTCGCGCAGATCGAGCGACATTTGCTCGGTGGCTTGGACGAGGTCGTGTACCAGCAATTCATCGGCGCCGAAGACATCCCCTTGCTGCTTTTGCTCCTCCTCCTCCTCTGCTTCTTCCGCTGCCACGATCGCTGCCTTGGACTTGCGTCTCTTGCGCTTTTTCGGTTTGACGGCGACAATAATTGCTGCCGCCGCCACTACGCTTTGTCCTGCACGATCTTCCTCGAGGCCGTAGAGAGCTTGCGACAATGCGTAGAGGACTTGGCGAGAGAGATTCGGGTCCCGAAACAGGGCGGCAATGTCGCGGCACTTGGCTCGCTCATCGCTCTTTGTGACGCACGAGTAGACTATCGAAGCCAGGCACAGCTCGATGCACCAAAGAAAGGTGGAGCGTACGATCGGATGCGCCATTTCATCTTCTTCTATCTCACGGCCGACTTGGCGCACGACAGCAAGTACCTTGGCCGCCACTTGCGCACGCTGGTTTTGGCAACCGAACGGCGTGCACAGCACGAGACGCCATAGGACGCGTCGAGACATGCGCAACCGGCCCAGATATGACGAATCATTGACGAGAGCCGTCTCGTGGTAGCTGCGATCATGAAGCGCTTTCCATTGTGCCGACGTGAGCAGTGGCGACGCCGAAAGGAGCAAGCCACTGTCGCGACGGCGATACATGAGTGCTAGCATTTCGAGCTGCGTGTCGAGCGACAAGGGACGGCACGAAAAATCATCCGTCTTGAGCAGGTATTGGAGCACCAGTTCATGCGAGCCGCTCGCGACCGAACCCAGTGCCATCTCCGCCACTGCGAGGCATCCGTGC
This sequence comes from Galeopsis tetrahit, assembly GCA_963675135.1. NCBI lineage: Eukaryota > Viridiplantae > Streptophyta > Magnoliopsida > Lamiales > Lamiaceae > Galeopsis > Galeopsis tetrahit. Next base: position 611,035 of record CAVLYN010000293.1, on the reverse strand, counting down.
AGGCTCCTGTCAATTCTGTCTTTTTGAAGCTCTTGAAACGCGAGCGCCAAACACATCAGGCTCACTTCCTGCATCGGTGCCAAAGCCAACCCAGAGCCGCCAAAGGAAAGGACTCGGTGGCGAAAACTCGATAAGAACCCATCTAGTGCCAAACTGGAAGCGATTATTGAGTGCGCTCGACCTGACAATTCTTGATAAAGGTAGTCGAGAAACACACCCTGGCGTGCCTCGTGGTTGTAGATGTCGATGGTCGTGTGCAGGACCAGAACAAACAGACGACGAAGGATGCGGGCCTCCTTGGTGTTGTACTGCTCATCCCCGCCGTCCCAGAGAACCAAGGGCGCTGTGGAACGAAGCACACGTACGGCTTCATCGAAAAAGTACACGTGAGCCAGTTCAACGTTGAACTTTAGCAACAGTTGGGTCGCTATGGCTGCACTGGGGCAAGGCGGCGGGTTGTCCGGCGCGGCTTGCGTTACGTGACTCTTGCCCCATTTCAAGGTGCCTTGCTCTATTCGATAGACCACGTGGAGCGCGTGCCCCGATGGCAGCATACGACGCACATGCGGTTCTGCGAGAGCGAGATATATGGGAAACTTGTTCTGGCTCGATTCTCCGTCACATTCCGAAACAGCGGCCCAGTAGATGTCGCGAAAGCTCGGAAATAAGAAGGCGTACTTTGCCACAAACGAGTCCAACTGTTCCGTGGTGCTTGTTCCGAGACAGGGAAGGGCAAAGGTGCCAGGGGCAGGCTCTTTCAGCCAGTGCAGACTTGCCTCGGCATCGCGCACCAGCTTTTGGCAGAGTTTCTCAAACGAGTAAAAGTCCTTGGTTGCGGCCGGCGACACAGGCTCGGCGTAGGTGGTATAGTAGAGGTACAGCGGTCCTTGACCTGCCTGGAACTCGTTGGAAAACAAAGTCCCATGCCGTAGCACACGCCCAAGGGCTTGAGAAGTGAGTGCTTCGTGACCCAACGGAAGCTGGTAGAGGTGCGGTACCACTCTCTCGTGAAAGAGGGCGCAAAGGTTGGCCGCACGTGCGATCTCGTGCATCTGATTGACCACGCCAGACACTGATTGTCCGCTCGTGACAATGCCGGTCTTGACCGTCATGCGCGCGAGCGGCAGCTGCTCTACATCCATGGGAAAAGAAAACGACACGACATCGGCACCCATTGCCGCCGCTTGCTCGGAGAGCATCTTGTCGCTCGCCATTAGAAAAGAGGGAAAAAAAGTTTTGAGACAGTGCCACACCCAAGGATAATTTTTCTCCTTCTCCTGTCATGCAACAAGCAGCCCAGCTCGACGCGAGCACCCACCTGTGGGTCAACACGGAAGCCTACCAGCGCTTTGGGAGCGACGGAGGCAAGCGCCACCGCTACGCTTCAAGGATGCGAAAAACGCGGCCGCAGCGATCGCCGAAAAGGACACGCTGGCGCTGATTCGCACTATTGCCGCCACCAAGCCCGCGGCCGGTGTGCCTTACATGACACCCGAGATCAACCAGGCGGTCACCAGCTCGGGTACAGGCCAACTCATCGTCGCCCAGTGATGATGAACTCTCGCTCTATCTCGCTTTTTTTTCGCTCGGCGCTGCACGTTCAAACTAGGAGCATACAACACACATACGGCGTGCCTCTTTTTTTGCGATCAAATCGATCTTGTCTTTGTATCGAGCTGTGCGAGTCTCACGGAGAAGCAGCGCGTGCAAGCGATGCGGGCAACGCAAGAATGCGCCCGGCGTGTGTCGTCAGGTCAATCGCCTTGCCCTGCTCGTGCGAGGGGACGGCGAGCAAGGCGACAAAGCCCTTGTCGGCAGCGGACGTCGCAAGGACAAGCAGCGTGGTGCCCGCGTCGCCGGACGCGTGAATGTGGTGCGCCACGAGCTGGCACTGGGCCGCTCCGAGGCTGGGTACAAGCTGGCCCACCTATGGGGGTAAAAGCACAAAAAATCGCACGAGCATGTCGCACGTGAGCTGCGCTCACTACTCCTGCTTGGCTCGTTCGCTTTCTTTTCCCCCAAACCCCCACAGGATGCTGGTGTCGTAGGGAGATCATAGGAGCCCTCTGGAGCGAAGCGGCAGTTGTGGGGTGAAAGGGGGGAAACGAGCGACTAGCAAGTGTTCCCCCTACCTCGGAGGCAAGCGATTGATTGGAAAATATGCGCGACACGCCCTTTTCTGACAGCTTGAGAGCACCGGCCTTGCCGAGCCGAAACAGGGCTGCCTCGACTTGGTGCGCATCGGCAGCATCGGGTGCAAGTAGCGCGGCGAGCTCGAGCGTGTCGGGACGCGTGGGCAACTTTTGGCCCACACTCTGGATGGTGGCACTCCACTTGTTCACAAACGCACGGACCCAAACAGCCATGGTTGGCAAAGGTGCGAGCGAGTGGTGTAAAAGGGAGAGAGTCTATGACTCGGTGATTTTTTCGGTCTTTGCGCTGGGAAAAAAAAAGGCACAGACGACAAGGCGCATGGTGGCGCTAGTGACACTGCAGCTTGCGGTTGCCAGTAAGTGCCGTCAGCAAGATAGCTGCTCATGCGATGCGTCTCGTGTGTCATCGTGAGTGTGTCGGGAGCAGTAGTGGGTAGATGGAGCTGCTGCTGGGTGCGGTGCCCTTTTTCAACGAGACGCGTCCTTGTCAACCAAAGAAACACGACAGTCGGGCACTCACACAACCATGGCAGCCGCCTCTGCTTCCTCGGCGGTCGCAGCCAACAAGTCATGCGCTTTCGTTTGCCTGGTCATGCGAGGGGATGCCTACATCCCAGGCGCGCTGGTCACCGGTTGGTCGTTGCGCAACACGCAGACGCGGCACGCACTCGCATGCATGGTGACGCACGACGTGACTGCCGTCGGTCGTGCTGCACTCGCCGTCGTGTTTGACCATGTCGTCGAGGTGCCCTACCTGGAGTTTGCGGTGCAACCCATGTCGACGCACGCTCAGGAGGAGATGTACAAAAAGTGGAGCAGCGCGGCGTTTACCAAGTGGGCGGTTCTCTCGCTGGTGCAGTTTGCCAAGGTCATGCTCATCGACGCCGACAAGCTGGTGCTGACCAATATCGACCACCTCATGGAGCTACCTGCGCCCGCTGGCACTTTCAGTTCGCCCTGGTCACGGCCATTCATCACTTACAAGAACGAGATGCTGGGGGGAGCGGCACGAAATCGCGGTGGCGGCCTCTACAATCCCTACGAAGCCTGTTGCACGCATGGCCAGTCCGTGCCATCCGCGGCGATCGAGGCTTCGCTGAAGCGCGACGGTGGCGTGGTCGTGATCGGCACCATGGTGTTGCTCGAGCCCAGCGCCACTGATTTCGCCGCACTGCAAGAGATGCTGCGGGAGGCGACGCGCGACGGACGCTTGTTTGGCTTCGCGCGCTGCAAGAGCATGATGGACGAGCAGGCGCTCGCGTGGTTTTATCTTGACTGCAAGGGCCATACCAAGACGTGGACCTACATTGCTCCCAAGTACAACTACATCCCCTGGCAGCGCCACTGGCTGCCGCTCAAGGGGAAAAGCGACACGACCGACACACCTGCCGTCTACCACTACTTTAACGCCACCAAGCCATGGCAAATGAAGCGCAGCGAATGGCCCGACCTGGATGCATGGTGGAAGGTAGCGCTGCACCTGCTCGCCAGCAAGCCCAACCGCGCACCGCTGCTCGCACCCTTTTTCAACGTCAAGGAGCTGGGCGCACCAAGCGCCACACCATGCTGCTGCTGGTGCAAGAGCTCACATGACTTGTTTCGCACGCAACGCCCAGATGCCGCAGCACGCTGTGCCGACTCTGCCCAGCACCCGCTGCTCGACGAGCAAGGCAAGCTTTGCTGTCCACGCTTTGCCAAGGCCTAGAGGCTTGATAAAAATGAACGGATCGACTGTTTCCTACTACTCTTTGATTGTCAACTTTGCTTGGACGTGTCGCCTGCGCCCGCGTGCCAAATTGCGTGCGGCGCCTCGCCCGAGTGCTGCTCAAATGCTTGCAGCGTGGCTGAACGCATGGTCCGCAGCTGTGCTAGCTCGGCGCTCGACCCCGAGCTCGGAGTGTGGTGGATGTACAAACCAGTGATGGCGATGCAATCGGCCGCATACTGTTGCGTGTGCAAGATATGGGCATGCCATACCTCATCTACGTCCGTGCATGGTACCAGAAAGTCTACCTTGCACCGAGCCAGCGCGAGAAACTTTTCATACTCAGAGATGGCAATGATAGCCTTGTCATGCGGCCACCCGACTCGGGTGCACATGTAGTCGAGCAGCAGCCGGTCCAGACGACGCTTGCGCACAATGTTCCACGATTCGTTGTAGGCTTGCGACGATGGCCCATTTGTTGATGCAGGCTCCGTGGCGATCGCGAGTGGCGCCTTGGAAGCGATGAGTGTCGCGTAGGCCTGCTTCACCTGCTCGAGAGCCTGCGCGTGGTACAACATCTTTTTCGCATACGCCCGATGCATATCGGCTTCATCTGCCCAGGGCGAGATGGCGAGCACCGCGCGTGGATCCATCGACATGCCTTGCAGGAGAAATAAATCTTGACTGTTAGTCCCTTTCCCTCCCTTTTTTTTTCCCCCCGGAAGATGTCTTCGTCTGGCAACAAGCATGCCGTATCGAATGGAGCAACCGAGCTCGATCAAAAACGTCAACGCACGCTCTCGCCAAAGAGTTCGCTGCGTACGATCGATCAATTTCGACGCGCGTCGCTCTTGCCCGCGCCAGATCCGATTGCTGGTGGAGCGCTTCAAGTGGGTCGCATCGGCAGCGTACTCGTGTGCGATGGTGTGCTGTCGGCGGCTGAGTGCGCACAACTACTTGCCAGTGCTGCCGCACTAGGCTTTGCGACGCTCGAACATGCCTACGACACTACCCAACGTCAAGCCGATCGCTTGGTCGTGGTGGATGAAGCGCTGGCCACACTGCTCTGGACGAGGCTGGGCCCCGAGATACACGCGACAATCGCACGGACCGCACCGGCACCCACGGGGTTTTACAAGCGCAGCGCAGCGCTCGAGTGGAAGCCGGCCGGCCTCAACACGGGCTGTCGGCTCTCGCGCTATTGTCCCTCATCGTCTGGTTTTGCGCCTCACTACGACTCGCCGTTTGTGCCCGAAAATCGCACGCGCTCGAGCATGAGCGCGGTGCTGTATTTGGAAGATGTGGGCGAGACCGTTTTTTACGAGGCACCCGCCACGGCTCCGACCGTAGGCCTGACGCTGGCCGAAGAATTGGCCGAGGCAAGAGGTGAAGACCTGAGCACGCGACGTCAGTACCACGTACCAGGCAAGCGCGGGCGGTGCCTCTTGTTTCCGCACGATCTGTTGCACGCGGGTGCGCCACTACCCAAGGCGACTACATCGTGCAAGTATGTGCTGCGAACCGACGTGATGATGCACTGCGCGCTGGCCGAACCCGACACGTCCTCGCCCGCGTACCTCCTCGCGACCGAGTGGTTTCACGAGGCGCAGCAACAGGAACTGGCCGGTAATGTACAAGCTGCAAGCAAACTCTACGAACGCGCTTTGTCCCAGCGACGATGGTCGCACGCGCCGACCGCCACCAACGATGTCGGATGGTCACACGCACTGACCTTTCTCGACCTCCTTGACCTGGGACAGGTGCGCGCATGTAGCCGCACGCTGCGCGTACTCGTGCAGCGCAACGAGGCAGTCCGCAAGGTGCGCTGGACCAAGCGTTACCCGCACGTACCTGCCACTGACTCGTGCGACGCACTTCTCCCGCACCTGGTCGCGGATGCAGGCACGCGCAGCGAGTTCACGTATGCACGTGCCACGTATGAAGCGGCGCCGCACGCCTGCCTGCGCGCGCTCGCGATGGCGGCCATTGTGCGCTTCGTGTCCGGCAAGAACGGCGACTGCTATGTCGTCAACTATGACCCCTGGCGCAAGCGCGCTCTGAGCTGCCCGCTCAAAGATCTGCTGCTCGCAGCATTTTACGAACGACCCGTCGGTGGCGTGTGGAAGTTGGTCGGCGACTTTGACTTTGACGCATCCTCGTCGGTTGCAAGTTCGCTTGCGCTGTCCTCCTCTACGCTGATGGGCGTTCTCGACAAACCCATACCGAACGACTGCCCTCCCGAAAAATTGGAGTGGTTGCGTTCCGTGCTCGCAACTCCGTTTCTCGACTCCCTCGTGCCTGTGTGTGCAGGAGCGCTTCCAGGTGTCGTCACGATGGGCGACAGCAACCTGCTCAGCCAAGTAGTTTTTGACTTTGAACGTGCGCGCCTGGTCGTCCGCGAGGTCGCGACAGACGAGCGGCTGGAGTGCTCGTGCATCACCAAGGCGCAGGCGGGAGGATACACGCACTGGATTGCCAACATCGACCCGGTGTTTGGCGCTTCGCCGTATCCGCCCGCGTTTTTTCACGCCGATGGTGGGTGCTGTTGCAACCAGCAAGAGACGAGCCTTTCGCACATTTGCCTGGAGCATGTGCACATCCTTGCGCCACCGCTCGCCGCCTCCTCTGTGGACGAGTACAAGTTTATCACAACCTATCGCGCCGTGAGTGTTCTGTAGCGTAGCATACAGCTAAATCAATTAAAAATGAGAACAAAATAAAGCTCCTTTTTTTATCTGCGAATGTTGAGTACCAAGAGCTTGTCTATCGGTGCGAATGAGACTATCATAGCCTTTCAATCAAAAAAAGTAACACTTCCCTCCCTGAAAAAGAGAGTTGGAGAGAACAACAGCAACAGGGTCGAAACCACCATTTTCTGGTGCTTCCCTCCCTACGAGTTCAAAAAAGAGCCGGCCAATGCATGGCGAAACATACCGGGCAAGTTGAACGTATCCAGAGCGATCACGTCACGAATGGCCTCTTCAATCTCTTCGCCATTGGCCGGCTCACGCTTACGAGTCGAATTCTTGATGACAGAAAACACCATCTCGACGAGGTTCGTATCAGGATGGTAAGGAGGGTTGAAGAGGATAGGCTCACGCAAATCGTGCTCGTCCAGTAGAGTACGCACCTCTTTCGAATGGTGAAAGGCAACATTGTCCATCAGAAGACGCGTGAGATGAGGACGAACCGCCATGGCAGGTAGGAGGTGAGTCTCGAGAAACGAGAGGAAGCGCAATTTGTTGAAGGATCCCTCCACGAGCTGCCGTGCGCTGCTTGATTTTGCCAGGCTGAATCACTTGCTGTTGTGATGAATCTACCTCTTTCATCGCACCAGCAACAAGCTCCTCAACCACTTCCTTTTTGTCTAGCATCTCGTAGCCATCGATACAGGGAAGCCGTAGAAGTGCAAGTCAGGAAGGCAATCGTGGTGCCCTCGTAGTAAAGGGCAAGTACAATTCGTCTCACTTGATCGGAAATCATCTCAAGATCGAGAAAGGGGGGGGGGGAGAGTTGTCTCAAGCAACGCATAAAAATTCTCCCACCAAACACTTTTTTTGCCCTGCTCGCTTTGTTTACGCACCCCTCTCTCCTCCTCCCTCTCATGGAGAATCAGCCGTTCGACAATGACGACGTCGAACGAGGCGAACTGATTGCGACGTCACGAGCAGCAGCAGCAGCATCAAGAAAACCCATTCGCAAGCGCAAAGCGGCAGCAGAGCTGGCTGAGAAGCCAAAAGCCACAAAAGCCAAGCAAGCTGTCAAGCCGAGCCGAAAGCGACCTGCAGCTGGTGCACCTTCTTCCGACAAGCCGAAAGCCAAAAAGGCTCGAAATAAGAAGCCGGACCCGTCGGATCCTCCTCCCATCCCCGAGATCCGCGCAGATGTCGACTTTCACCGCCTGCAGGCGGTCAGGATGAGTGCCAAAAACGCGCTGCAAAAGCCTTGGTTCAGTCCGATCGACGAAGCAGTGGTGCGTATGAGCCAGGTCGCCAAGTTTGCATCCCACTTTTGCGCCTTCTTCATGGTGCGCGTGCTCGGGCACGAGAATCATCCAGCAGGCGTTCTCCTACCATCACCCGATAACAAGATGTTTGACGCGAGCTCCTCCTTTTACGAGCACCTCTTCAAGGCCGTCACTTACGACGCCAAAGTCGAGTTTGATCCTGTCCTCAAGTACGTGCGCTGCCTCTGGTTGTTCAAGCTCATCCAGGGCGAAGTTGGAGAAGACGCAATCGATCCGATCGACCTCGCTGAGCTATGGCTCGAGATCTCCCAGAGAGGCGCTTTTTTCAAGAAGCTGAAGAATGCCAAGCGGGAAGCTGCGGACGATGAAGAAGAGCCGCCTCAGCCTTTGGTAGACTCCATTACGTCACATCCTTCACTTGCTGGGATGCTTCCTTCATGCTCCAAGCTGGACCAGCCGATCAAGTACGCTTTCAAGACCTACCGCGCCGCCTTCTTACTCTATCAGACAATCGGCTTTCGTGCTCATTTTCGCTGGTATTTGTTGCATCGATACCGGATCAAGAGCAAGGTCGCACGCAATTGGATCGAACAGCACCTGCAATTGGCAGAAGAAAAGACGGATGAAGATAAGCAAGACGCTGCGGACGATCTTCCGGAAGTGGAGGCAAGACGAGAGATCGACCAGCAGATGAGAGCAGATCAAGAGTACACTCGCGATGAAGAAGATGAAGAGGAGGGTGACTCTCGACTGGAAGATCGGGGCGATGATGCACGGCTCGAATGGGGTCCCGAAACACAGGCGTTTGAGCTGGGCCGCATGGGAGCACTCAAGAAGGGGAACAAGAACAACATTGCCGAGATCGTGCGTCTGCATCTCAAAATTCTGCACGAGCTTGAGCAGGCAGTTGCCGGTCGACCCGATGCTCGACTGTTTGCTGCTGCACCGCTAGCCACTTTTACCCGTCGATTCATTCGACTAGATCTTGCTGCCTTGCGCCGCCTTCTTCCTTCTGAGAAAGCGATCAGCTCCACTCAGCAAGTCTTTCGTAGCGAAGGGATCAAGCTCACTCGCATGACCAACAAGAACCGTACTCTCGCCCCAACTTTTACCACCAACGGCATCGAGGTGCATCTCTTGTGGCAACGAGTCGTCACCCTCTCGTGCAAAGTGGACGAGAAGCAAAAGGCGGCTGCGGCCGCACGCGCAAAAAGAAAGGTGGATCTGATTGCCAAAGCGGAGGAGCAGGGCAAAAAGCCAGACGGACGCTCCACCCGAGCGCGGGAGCTTCCCATACTGGCCAAATCGGATGGTGTCCTCTTTCGCAAAAAGACGGCTCGTTTGGAAGACTTTCCATGCGGCATCTTTCAGTCGTCTTCGATCTTGGCCAGTCGTGATGCCTACCTGCATGCGCATCCTGAACTGGTGGCTTCTCGGCCGCTCGATCCTCTCGCCGACCTCAACCACCTCCCCTTTCAGCACATCAAGTCGATCGACCCCGGCATCCTCCAGCCCATCAGCTGTGCCGTATGGGACCGCACCAAACAGGATTGGACCAAGGGCTACTGTCTCTCGAGCAAGGCCTACTACCAGCAGATCGGTCAGCGCAGCCAGCAGCAGCGCACTGCCAATCGTTTCAAGCGACAGCAAGAGAACCCTCAGACGGCCGCAGCTACCAAGGATGAGATGGCTCGGCGCGTTGCAATTCATATGCAGTACATGTCAATTCATTCGGCCAAGACGAGCTCGGTCGACCGGTGCCTCGAGGCTTTGATCTACGTTGTCCGCTGCTGGGAAGACATGTTTTCTTTTTATGGCAGCCGCAATGCCGCGCATACCCGCTTCACCTCGGCGCAAAAGCGACAACGCACTATCGCTCGCATCGTAGAGCAGCTCGCTCCCTCTAGGGAGCGTGCCAATACACTCATCGTGCTCGGCAGCGCCAAATTTGCCGTGTCGACCAAGGGCGCGCAGGCGACACCGATCGGCATGCTCGTAAAGGAGCTGGCTCGTGTGTGCCGTGTGGTGCTGGTGGGAGAGTACTTTACGACCCAGATGTGTTCGGGCTGCAACCTTTCGGGTGTCGGATCTGCCTCTTCCTCGTGTGCGCCCGACAGGTGTGGCAAAAATACCTACGACAAGGAAGCAGTTGTCGTTTCGACAAGTGTGCGTGCTTGGCTCTACCTACGCTCTTCGAGCCGTTTGTCCTTTTGCCCACCACATGCTCTTACCGAGGCTGGTGTCGCCAAGCCGAAGCGAAACCATGCGCACCATCCGACCTATGCTATGGCCTCTTTCAAGCGCATCGTGGAGCCCGCTCATGAGCGAGCACGTCACGAAGAACGCGAAGCTGGTCGTCGTCTGCGCGCTCCTGCAGCACCACCTTTCACTCCAGCAGATGCTGAATTTGCATCGCGCAAGCGCACTGCGTCCTCTCGCGTCATCCATGGTCTGAAGCAATGCGTGCATTGTGGCAGATATTGGGAGCGCGACTATGGAGCGGCGCGCAACATTGGTTGGGTGATGATTGGTTTGTGGGTGTCGCGTGAGCGACCCCTGCACCTCCGCCGCCACTCTTCCGCACCACCAACAAACGTGCCCCTTTTCATGTCCTTCCTCCCATCCTCACCTTTGGACGTGACAGCACAATCCTGTGGAGCAAGATGATCGCTTCCACCCTCAAAAACCGTACAAAAAGGTCAGTTGGTTTATGAGAGGTCTGTATGTGTTGTTGTTGTAATGCCTGATGCATTCGATCTGACTCGCGTCTGTTTGTCTTGTTTTCCTGCTTGTATCTCTCTCTCTCTCTCTTTCTCCCCCTTCCCCCTTCTCTCTTCTTCATTTGGCACATCAACCAATCAAAAAATTGCCTTTTTTAAATCCTCTCCTCTCTCTCTCCTCTTCTTTTTTTCTTCACTTTAATTGTCCATTTTTTCTCTTTTTGTACGTGCAAAAATTGTTCTCTTTTCGGTTTGTACTAGCTGTAGACACCACCATGGTTTGTTTGATTTTTTCTGATCTGGCGGCGCAAAGCACACTTCCCTTGGTCGTGGAATTTTTTTTCCCCCTCGTCCTTTCCAGCAAGATTCTTTCCTCTTCCCCCATGGCGCAAGCGAAACAGCAGGTGCTAGCTCTGGCACTGGTGCTGCCTGGACGATCCGAGGTAGCCGATGTGCGACGGCAGCACGATCGCGCCTGGCCACGATGGCCCACGCACGTGACGTTTGTTTCACCTCTGTCGTGCGAGGCTGCCGATGCGCTCGCAGCGGCGCCGCCTCGTCTGTTGGCGGGTCGCCTTACCTTTGATCGCATCGATGTATTTTGCACGAGCAAAGCCACTGCGACCAAGCCTGGGTGCGCATCGTTTCATCTGCGCGCCGATGCAGAGAGTGAGGCGCGCTTGACTGCGTGGCACGATGCCTGTCGGGTCGCGGCCGGCCTGCCACTGTCGTCCAAGCAGCAGCGTGCCTTTTGTCCGCACGTGACTCTGGCGCAATGCGAGTGCCTCGATGCACCCGTGATGCGCGCCACCCTCGAAGCGTGGCTGACCGAGCATGGGCCGTTTGTGTGGGACGCCCTCACGCACATTTCCATCCTGACTCGTCCCGTGGCAGACCTGGACGTCCCGTTTGTCATGCGCGCCAGTCTACCGCTAGTATCGAGCGAGCAGCAGCAAGTGCCTCTTGCGCCAACGCTCTGGTTTCTACCAGTGATCAATACTTCTGCACAATGCATCAGAGATATCGGCCACCGTTCACATCATCGTGCTGACCGATGACGCGACCGAGGAAGACGAGTTTCGCGCAGTCCTTTGCGAGATTGTCGAGCGTGCCTTTGCGTTTGAAGGTGGAGAGACTATAGATGAGGAGGTGACGGCCGAACAAGAACGTGCAGCGCTTGCAAGCATCGACGACAAGGCACTGTGGGATCAGCTGGTGGCAGATGAAGCCGCAGGCACGCTGCGCCGTTGTCGCATCGACTATGTTCTTGCAAGCTGTGAGAGCCGCACGATCTCGTTCACTGTTGTGTTCACCGCTGATTATGCTCAGCATGTCGCATATTTGCATGGAAGCAATCCGTTTGAGTGGGTGTGCGTGGGTGCCTGGTGCCCCGAGAACGCCAAGGGCAGGCCTGGCAACGAACGCGAGGCGTGGATACGCTCGTCCGAAAATCACCCCGAGTGGTCGACGCCTGCCGTTAGCTGGGGCTACAGCCACGGCGATGGCTTTGGCATGGCTCGTCCGCCACCACACACCAAGTCGACCATGGGCGAGTTGCGCGCTTACATGTCGTGTTGGCTACACACGTGCTGCGCCTATTCACGCGGCGAAGCGGCCTGCAGTGAATGTGGTCGCGAGACCGCTCGCCAGAAACACTGGTGTGATGCGTGCAACCAAGCCGTGCTCGAGCTGCTGGTGGCGCATGCCCTACTGTTTTCTGACGTGGCGCACATGGTACTTGACTTTGCGGCATCGTGGTCGCGCAACTAGGGCGCTCATACAAAAAAAACAGCGAGCAAGCGACAAAGCGCTTTTTCTTTGTATCTGGCTTACTGCGACCCCATGACGCGACCGGCCGGCCCATGTATGGGAAGCTGGTCGATGCAAAAGACGGCGCCCTCGATGAGCCAATCCAGCGGGTGTGTTCGCCACACATCTTTGCGTACGCATGGCACCACGGTCCAGGCCGGATCATTTTCAGGCACAATCGCATGCAAGACATGCTGGATCCACTTGCGCGGACACATGACCTGGCGCTCGGGCCGTTGGTTGAGATAGGCCGCCCACCAGGCAAAGGTGCCGTTGGAGATGATTTGCCGATGGCACAGGCTCATCAGGTACAAGTCGTCCGAGGCGCTGGTTGTGCGGTCGACAAAGATCACTTCGGCTATACGCGCAGCCTCTTGGAACACGGCGTGTGTCTTGCAATAGGCAATGTCGTCTGAAAACACCAGGATGACGGATGGTGGGCGGCGCAGGGCGCGCAGGGCGTCCGTGTAGTAGTTCCAATCGTCGAGCAAGTTGTGGTACATGTGATTACCTGTGGCGTCTCGCGTCAGATAGTCTCCTCGACGCACGTGAATCGCCACCGAGTCGGTTCGTGCAGTCTGCGGATAGAGCTCGAGCAGGCGCTGGCGTGTGGCGTCCGGGCACGCAAAGAGGCGCAGCACCTCGGCGCGGTTGGCGTCAAAGTTGGCGACGCACTGAAAGTGGCCACTGAGGACGAGGCCTCCCGAAGCTGGCTTCCCCTCGTCCAGAGTGCACGCGTACTGTTTGATCCCCACGCCTGCTGCGTTTTGACGGGCAGATGCGCGACTGTGGCTGCATCGGCAATCATCGGCAGGTTGCGTGTCACCTCGGGCTCGGCGCGCTGCTGGTGCTCGACCCCTCCGGCGCGGATACATGCAAAGCGCATGTTCCATCGCAGCGCCAAAGCATAAACTGATGCGGCTTGAAACATCTGGTTGCCCATGCCGGCGACCAGGTCAGCCACTAGCACATTGTCGAGCGCTTCTGTCGTTGCACGCGCCATCTTCGGCGAGGAAGGGCGCAGGGGCGGAGTTGCCCTGGGGCATGAAGAAAAAAATCCCGCGGGGGGCCACTCTCGCTCCAGGATTTTTCTGCCCTCGCAAGTCATGGCTGCTCTCATGGTAGGTCCATACGACCACTCGCTCGCCTATCGCTACAACTAACACACATGTCTCTGGAGTCGACTGGGCAGAAACTCGTCGACTATTATGCACCCGAGCTATCCGCTGCCCTCGATGCCATGCAGGTCAAGAGCCAGGTAGGTGCCAACCTGCCACCTGCGACGGTCGCTCAGCGCCGGGAGCAGCTCCAAGATCTGGCAAATGCCCTTCCTGTCGAATCGGTCGGTGGGCTCATGGGTCGCGTGGCGTATCAAAGTGGTGTGCATGGTGGCCTCTTTCTTGAACTGGAAGAGGAGCTCAAACCGCTCATTCGCCTTGCCTCGGATTTCATGGTCGAAGAGATGCACGCCACCTACTTTCCAGAGGCAAAGACCTCGCGCGTCGCATCGATGCTGTTTGGGCCGCGCAAAAACAAGACGCGCGCCAATGCCGAGCGCAATTTCGTAACGGCGCTGGCATTTGAAGGGTGTGCCTATCTAGGTGGGCCAGGTGGAGCCAAGCTACTCGCACTGATGCGTGACATTTGCGGGCCATACCGCGGCCTTCAAGCGCTACGTACGCCCGACCTTTTGCATGGAGCCGGGCGCCGACAATAGCGCCTATTGGGATGCCAACAATGCCAACATCGACAACACGCACGTGTGCGACTTTGACGCGACCAAGCTCGACAAGAATACGCTCTTTACCTGGATTTGCCAACAGAGCGCGCAGTATGCCTACTGAGGGGAGAAGGGGCCTTCCCTGCCATACAAAAAAAGCCGCAAGCGGTTGCATTCGGTGCAAGTTTTTTTTATACCCCCTTAGGCCAAGACAAAATCCTCGAGCAGCAGCGCGTGATGATGGTCGTGTGCTAGCACCACGGGTGTAGTGTCTTTTTCTGCCGCAGCGGCATCCTGGGCCAGCGTCTGCGCGATGCATGCCACCATGCGCTCATTGATCATGACGACCGAGCGCGCTTCATACAGACGCAGCATAGCGTCCCTCAGAGACAGCTTGTGTGTACGGCACAGATAGTAGAGGATGATCGATGCACTGCGCGAACGTCCTGCAGCACAGTGCACCAGCACGAGTGCCTTGGGGTCGGCAGCCAGAGCCGCATCGATAAAGTCGCACGCCGCGCGATAGTGTTCGGGTGTGCATGCGGCTGCGTCATCGTCAAACCAGCCGGTCTTGTGGTAGACAAAGGCATCCTTGTAAAAGCGTGGCAGGTCGCCCGTGGCATTGCAAATATGCGTAACGCCCATCTCCAGCAGGCGCTTGCGGTCGTTTGCGAGATCTACGCTCGACAGCAGCACGCGGTCGCTCACGAGCGTCGGGTCGCGCCACCAGCGTGCGATATCTTCCTTGGAAACGGGCAGGGGTGTACGTGGGGTAGCCTCGACGCGTGGTGTGGCACGGTACCAACGCCGAGCCTCTTTGGCCAGCAATTGTCCTCGCATCACGTGCGCCTGTGCCACGCTGGCAGCGATCCATGCTTGGTTCCATGCCGCCGACATGGCGAGAAGGGGGGGGGGGCGGCGAGGGAGAATTTTTTTTACTTTCTGCTTGCGTGCCTTTCTTTTTCCCGAATGCCCTCCTGTCAGCAAGAGTAAAAAGTGCAATGACCACCATCACCGAGAGGGCGACGCCCAGAGCGAGGTAGGCTGTCTGCACCAGGAGGACAAGGTACAGCCGCGTTTTTTTATGCCAACTGGTCCAGAGCGCGCGCAAGGTTGTTTGGGTCTCCGGGTTGAAGTCGCAGGAGGTTTGATAGCAGGCCAAATCGCTCTCTTGCCTCGGCTTCATTTGCCAGTGCGCAGCGCCAGGTCAGTATGTCGAGGTCGTGCGGCAGCTCAAAGGTGACGTGCAACAACAACACACGCCGGGTGCTCTCGCCCAAGAAATCGACGAGTGGCTGCTCCAGGTGCGCCGGCTCAAGCTCGTACGCCTGCTGATCAAAGGTTGCGTCCGCATCGAGCGCGGCACTCGTGATCACGTGGTTCTCCTCACGCGTGAGCAAGTCTTGAAACACCATGCCCGGCGTGGGTGGTGCCGGTCCCATCGGTACCGCCTCGCTCAGGTGCGCGCGATATTCGCGATCAATCAGTGCGAGGCCCGGCGCACACACGCGCCGTACCAGCTGTTCGGCCGTCTCGGATTCACCTTCGTGTGTTTCTTCGTAATGGTTGCCATCATCCTCTTGGTAGAGCATGTCCTCGTCAAGATGAGGTGGCGGCGTGAGCGCATACACCCAAGTGCGCCACGAATTACCCTGCTGAACAAAGAATTGCACGCGCTTCCCCGAGTCGTCCCGTAGTTGATGCGCCAGATGCGAGCGGATTGGGCGCCACCTGGAATCGAGGTGTGCGCGACACTCGTGGAGTACGTGCCGCGCCGTTGTATGTACAGGATCGACTGCCACCGATGCACCGAGCAAGATGTGGCCGCGCGCTTCGGCATACACTACATATACCAGGACGAGTGCCGGGTTGACGAGAGCAGCGTGTTCGGACAGCCGGCCGCTTTCGTCTTGCATGCGGCGAAGAAAAAAGTCACGCACCTGCTCCTCGGCATCCTTGTCCTCAATGTCAGCGTCAGGCTCATCAAAGGCGGGCCCTGGTGCGACGTTTGCTTCAGGCTTGGCCTCTTTGACCGGCTTGAGCAGACAAGCGCCCATCGGGGCGAAAAAAAAAGAGACTACACAAGAGAGAGAGCCTGGGGCGAAAAGAATAGTGCTCCGTTGGATTTTTTTCCCAATATTTCGTGATGCGCAAGCGCGCTCGATCTTCCACTCTCGCAACAACTGCCCCAGCCTTGCGCAATGTGGTTGCGCAGATGCCGGCGATGCGGGCTGTGCCTCCGGCAGCCATCAAGCGCATGACCAAAGGCGAGTTGCTCGGCGTCATCGAGCAAGACTCTCAGGCCAACTCGTTTGTAGCCCTGTGCGCAAGCGATCGCGTCGGCACCACCAATCAACTGCGTACGCTTGCTCGTGCGCTCGGGATTGCCGATCTTGGTGTCATGGCCACAAAGCAACAGTTGGGAGACGCACTCGCCGCGCACCATCTAACGGCCTCACCCACCCTCGTGACGCCCGAAGATGTTGCCATTCCAAGTCTTGCTCTCGACCTCGTAACGCAGGACGTACTAGTCGATCCGATCGTGGCATGCGACGGGCACACCTACGCTATGCCTCGCTGCGCAACATGTTTGTAGTAGCACAACGCACGTTTGTCGAAGAGGGATGTCCTGCACGGCGCCCCGTCTGCGTTCGATCGCTCTACGATCCATCGGTGGTGCTGGCCAATCCGTTTTCTGACATTCCCAATCTACCGGCAACGTTTCCGCTCGTGCGCAACGTGGCCGTGAAGCAGTTTGTGGAATCATGGCTCTGGGAGCATGGCCTCGAAGCACCTCGCGTCGAGTCCGAGCCGCCCGCCGCATCGGTGCGCGACAAGGACGGATTCGAGAATGGCATTTTTTATGCGGCCGATGACCTGCTAGATTATGTGTGCGACGAGTCCTGGGTGCCAGATCCCGACGTAGCGTATCGCTATCGCCGCGAAGCTCGTACCGGCATCACGCTGCTCATGGCTCTCGCGGCCATGCCAGATGCAACCGCTCGACTGGAGCGCGCTTTGTTCGACGCCCAGCAAGACGCGCGAAAGCAAGACTCGCATGGGTGGACGGCACTGATGTATGCCGTGTTTTCCGGAGGTCCTAACCTGCAAGTGTTGCTCGCGCACGGAAGCAGTCATGAGGTAGCCGAGAAGCAAGACGAAGATGGCTGGACGGCGCTGATGCTGGCTGCGGCTTTTTCGGGCACGACGAGTACCGAGGAGATCGTCGCTCAACTACTGGCGCACGAGAGCAGCGGCAAGGTGGCGCGCATGCAAAACAACGAAGGCTGGACTGCGCTGATGCTGGCCGCTTGCAACTCGCACGACGATAGCACCGAAGTGACCGTCGCCCAGCTGCTGGCGCACGAGAGCAGCCACGATACGATGGTGATGCAAGACTCGGAAGATGGCTGGACAGCGCTCATGCTGGCCGTGTGCAACTCGGGCACGACGAGCACCGAAGAGACCGTTGCCCAACTGCTGGCTCACAAGCGAGGTGGAGAGGTGGCATGTATGCAAGATTGCGACGGCTCGACGGCCTTGATGATGTCCGCCTCCAATTCTCGCACCGATAGCACCGAAACGACGGTCGCTCAGCTGCTGGCCCACGAGAGTGGTAGCCAAGTAGCACGAATGCAAGACAATGATGGCTGGACGGCGCTGCTGGCCGCTGCAAGCAACTCGCGTGTCCAAAGTAGCGAAGCAACCGTCGCGCAGTTGCTGGCGCATGAAAGTGGCGGCGATGTAATGCGCATGCGAGACAAGAAGGGTCGAACACCGTTGATGTTGATTGCCGGCTCGTTGTATGCCTCGAGTACCGACGACACCTTTGCGCAGCTGCTGGCACACGAGAGCAGCGGTGAGGTGGCGCGCATGCAAGACAAGGATGGCTGGTCGGCGTTGATAATGGCTACATCTGACTCGCACACCTCACCTCTCGTCCAACTACTGGCGCACGAAAGCTCCAAGCAGATGGCGCGCTGCCGCGCCAACTGTTGCAATGTAAGTGCATTGAAGATGGCCGCTGTCAACAACGATGAGGCAATGCTGACTCACTTGCTGGCGCACGAGAGCGCCCACGATGTATTGCGGCAAACAATGGCGGACGGAGACGCCGAGTTTAACGCCAGCTTCGTGTCTCTGCTCAAGCAACCAGCACGCGACATGATCGAACAGCGGCAGTGTTCCAAGCGACAGCGTCTCGTGTGATACAAAAAACTATCAAGACATAAATTTCTCCCTCTTTGTCTTTTTTCGCTCCCCATGGACAAGCAGCGTGTGGGCCTCATTGTGGGCCTCTGGGTGCTGGTGACGGTCGGCCTGGGATTGCTGCTTGGCCTCTATGTGGTTCCCTCCTTTGTCCACTGGATACGCGTGCCATGCACCGTCACGTCGGGTCGCGAGCGCACGTGCACCGAGACGCTTTGCAATCGCGTGGGCAAGGTGACCATCTGCAATCCGCATCGCTACACGTGCTGCGACGTGGATGTGGTGCTGGCACTCAATCCACCCGAAAATGACACGGTCAATCATCGCGGCTCATGCCCATCCGTGGGCAGACGCGCACGTGCGCCTTTGTGCGTGGCGACCGCGACAATACACTCACCACTGACGAGACCGACGTGCCCGTGCTGGCCATTGTAGCAATTGTGTTGTACGGTGTGTTTTGGATCGTCTGCTGCGTCGTGGGCGCGTGCCTGCTTGCCAAGCGCTGCTAGGCGGTTTTTTTCCGCCTTTACTCTCACACTGAAGCTTTTTTTGTTCCCCCCCCCCCCTTCCACCTCAAACGCACCGATGAGTCAACCCGCTGGGTTCAACTGGGACGCGCTGCTGCCGCTGCCGCAGCAACACTTGCCGTGGCAGGCAGTGCATGGGGGCTGGGACAGTTGCTCCTCGCACGCAAGCCTAGATGCCAGCCCAGCACATCAGCGTTGGCATCACCAGAACCGGATGCGGCCCAAGTGTTTGTCGCGCCGACGGAGGCCGAGCTCGACGCGCAGTGGGCGTTGATTGTGCGTCACCTGTCGCCGCACCAGCTCGATGGAGATGGCGCCGAAGGGTTGGCCAAGATGCGCGTACGTCTCGAGCCGGTGATGCGCACGCGCCGGCTGCACATCTACTGGGGCACGGCGCCCACATCGACCCTACACGTCGGCTACCTGCGTCCGCTGGGCAAGCTGGCAGATTTCCTGCGCGCCGGATGCCACGTGACGATTCTGCTGGCCGACCTGCACGCCACCCTCGATGCACGCAAATCCTCCTGGGACAAGCTCGAAGCGCGCTCCAGCTACTACAGGGCCATGCTCCTCACTCTGCTTTCACGCATGGGTGCGCCGCTCGAGCATCTGTCATTCGTGCACGGCTGGTCCCAGCTCCAAAGTCAGCCGGCCTACATCCAGGCGTTTCTCGACCTCTCGTCGCACGTGACACCGGCCGCTGCAAAAAAGGCCTCGGCCGAGGTCGTCAAGAAGGAGCGCGATCCAAAGCTTTCTGCCCTGGTAGGGGGGGAACACTCGCTAGTCGCTCGTTTCCCCCTTTCACCCCACTGCTTTCGCTCCGCTCTAGAGGGCTCCTATGATCCCTCCTATGATACCAGTATCGTGTGGGGGGGGGGGTTTGGGGGAAAAAAGAAAGCGAACTCACGCGTGCGATTGTTTGCGCTTTCACCTCCATCAGGTGTACCCGCTACTGCAGGTGCTCGACAGTGCGTTTCTCCAGGCCGACGCGACGCTGGGTGGAGATGACCAGATCGCGATTTATGCACTGGCAAACGATGTGCTGCCGCGCATTGGGTTGCATGCGCCCGTGCATCTGCTCAACCCAATGCTGCCCTCGCTGGCCGGTCATGCGGGTGTCAAGATGTCGGCGACGAGCACGACAGCGGGTGCTGTGGTTGGAGAAAAGGTCGACCTGCTCGATGCAAGCGATATGCTCCAGACCAAGATCCGCAAGGCATTTTGCGAGGAGGGCAACACGGAAAGGAATGGCGTCCTGGCACTGGCACGTCTCCTATACGAAGTTGGCGTGGCGCACAAATTGGTTGACCCCAAGACAGGCTCCGCCTACACCACGGCCGACAGGCTTGAGCGCGCGTTCGCCAGCAAGCACCTGCACCCGGTCGTGCTCAAGCAGCTAGTGACGCAGACGCTCGACGCCTTTCTTGCGCCCGTGCGCGACTCGTTTGCCTCGACCGAAGGTCGCGTTCTGCTCGCCAGTGCGTATGACGCCTAAAAGGTGGACGCTTCTGTCTTGCTTTCGCACTCGCTTCGTGCCTTGATACAAGACGCTATCGTTTTTTAGAGTCTCGTCTCCCCCTTTGACGCTTGCATCTTGCGCTGGGGAGGAGAAAAAAGCCTGCTTCGCCAAAGTTGGAATTTTTTCTCCCACAACACTTGCTCGCCACACACTCTCTGCGCTCTGAACCTCGCCCCCTCTCCGCCAGCAACCATGGCATCACCACCACCATCGAGCAACATGGATCATCATCCGCCTTATGCGTCCGAGGTCACGCCTGCCGGCAACGAAGCTGACGAGTATGCACCCACGCCTGATACCGGTGACAATAACTCTCCGTCGAGCGAGCGTCACTATCGCCGTCATCGCCATCATCGCCATCATCGCCGTCACCGCTCGCCGAGCCCGAGTACCTCTCGCTCTCGCACTCGTAGCCGCGAGCGTCGTCGTCGCCGCCCGAGTTATAGTCGCAGTCGCAGTCGCAGTCGCAGTCGCAGTCGAAGCTGCGATCATCGACGTGAGCGTGAGCGTACTCGTGGACGCGAGCGTGAGAGTTATCGCGACAACTATCGCTATCACTCATCTGCTCCCGAACCGCACCCGGCCGACAAGATTTCGATTCACATTGCCGGCCTCGACTGTGGCATGTCAATCAAGGAGCTCAAATTTGGCGTGCTCGACATGCTTGCACCGCACATGGTCGGCCAGGCGCAAGTGTATATCGTGGCGACACGTCGCGATGAGCGTGGATGCGGCGGAGATGTGCCGCGCGGCTTTGGCTTTGTTCACGTCTTTTCCCACGAGGATGGACGTCGTGTGTTTGAGCTGCTCCAGAATCGCGGTCTCGGCCGCGGACGCATTTCGTGTTCGTTTGCGCGTGGCAACCATGTTCCGCCTCCGCCGATGCCCATGCCTCCGCCGCAGCAAGCTTACGCGCACGACTATCGCGGAGGCGGCTACCAGACATATCCGCCACCGGCTACTGCTTACCAACATCACCCGCCGCCCTCGTCGCCTTTTCCTTATCACCTCTACCCACAGATGCAGCAGCGCTAGACAGAGAGAGCATCAGCAAGATGGCGCGTTCAACCTGTTCTCTCTCTCTCTCTCTCTCTCTCTCTTGTCCATACAAAAAAAAGCCCCCCCTTTGACACACCGCGTCTTGATCACCTTTTTTTTTTCTCCTCCCCTCCGCCCCAAAATGACGACTGTCGTCGTCGCACGGCAAAAGGTGTTGCTCATAGGAAACGAGGCGATTGGCAAAACATACCTGATGCAAAGCCTGCTGGGCCAACCCTTCTTCGACGGCATTCATCGGGCGACAATCGGAGTGGACTTTGCAAATCTGCAGCGCACGCTTCCGAATGGCACGCGCATTGAATTGCAGCTGTGGGACACGGCCGGACAGGAGCGGTTTCGCACCATCACCAATGCCTATTATCGCGGCAGCCACATTGCACTCATCGTGTATGACGTGACGAATCGCGCGTCGTTTGAGGCAGCCTCGACGTGGTGGCGCGAGTGCTCCGAGCAGGCGCCCGAGATTCGCACGTACATGCTCGTCGGCACCAAGTGCGATCTCGCTGCGCATCGCACCGTCACAGCGAGTGAAGGCCGCGCACTCGCCGCCTCGCTCAGTGTCGCATTTTTCGAAACATCGGCGCGTACCAACGAAGCGATGGAAGCTCTGGTCGACGCGCTTGTCGCCGCAGCTGTCGCGTTCTCGTCTCCTCCCCCCGCACCCAAGTCTGCCTCTGCCACCACACTCTCCCCCCTCGTGTCCGTGCCGCGCGCCAAGTCGCGCCAGCACTGCATTTTTAGCGGCAACCAGGAGGAGCGCGACGATCGCTCCATCTGTAGCAAGTGTTTTTAGCGCCAAATCCATACAAAGATGTAGATCGTGGGGGGTTTTTTCTCTCTCTCTCTCTCTCTTTTTCTAGCAACAAAACACCGGGAGCAGCCCGCAGCGGCGTTTGTGCGTGTACGTGTGTGTTTTTATAGTTTTTTTCTGCTCACATGACGTTCATGGTGCCATCGTTGTTCGCGAGGCCCGTTTGCACGCGCGAAAAGAGGAGTGACTGACGGGCGAGCGGGCCGCACAGAGCGCCAGCGGCCATGCAGCCATCGCGCAGCACCACACTCTGCGTCATCTTGCGCTGCACAGGTTTGGAAGACTCTACCGCATCCTCATCTCCAAAGCCGACAATGACCTGGAGCATGCCACCTTCCTCCTGCACCTCGTTGCGTACTTCGATGACAGCCTCGTCGGCAGCGCTCGAGAGTAGGACGATGACGCTCGGTTCGCGAACGATGCCGGCGAGAGCGGCAAAGCTGTCGTTTTCGTGCTGCGCCTCGGCCGCGTTGGCACTGCGGTGTTTGTCATTGTCGACGATGAGAAAGACACCTTCGGAGCACAGCTTGCGCCAGCGGCTGGTTGGCTCCCACGTCTCTTGCGAGCGGGAAGGCTGCACAAACGGATGCGTGGCCGATGTGAGGCAGCCCCAGCTGGTGCACGTGGCATTGGTGAGAATGACCGCGTACTCGTCACACACGCTCTGCCACAATTGGTGCAGGGCGGGCGCGCAGATGAGCACCAGGTGTGGCAAGGCAGCGCGCGTATACGCCTGTACCACGTCGCGCATCCTTGGCCAGGTGCATCTCGTGTTCGTCGGCGGTGGTGGCAGCAGCAGCGCGAGTCTTTTGATGATAACGCGACATGTTGGATGCGTGCTTCTGTGTGAGACAAGAGAGGAAGGGAAGGGAAGGGGGTCAGTTGGTGGATCAGCAAGTTGAAAAAAAAAAAGGCGCGCATCGAGCAAAGAGGAAAGAGGGAGGTACGGTGATGTGCGTTTATACGTGTTTCGCCACCTTGTTGGTCAGCGACAAGAGGCCGAGGTTGAGAAAGTAGGAGAGCACAAAATACAGCCCGATGATCCACAGCGCCTCCCAACCGGGAGTTTGCATATCAAACCGGGCGAGTGGTTTGCCCAGTACGATGACGAGAATGATTGCAACGAGCAGGCCAATGTTCCACAGCGATGGCAGAAACATGGCGATAAAGGCGAGCGTGTGGCGTGCGCGCTTATTGTCGAGCACGACCCGCGCAGCCATCGCAGGCAGCTCGACTTCTGGTGCGCTCACAATCTCCTCCATCTGCCGTGCCGACAAGTTGGCCGGCAGCTTGCCGTGAAGCTTTTCATACAGCGCAATGGCTTTTTGAGCCTTGGACGACATGGCGGAGATCGAAAGAAGGCGAGTGTTTTTTTTCCTTTTTCTCTCTCTGGGAAGGTTGCCGTGGTGGGATGGGAAAAAAAAAGAGCACTTGCCACTCTTCCCACTATGCAGGCTGCGCTCGCGGCGCTCGCGGCGCTCGATGAACCCGACCGACCCTTTATCAATTTTGGCGTGCACATCACGTGCAACGAAGGGGGACTCGCTAAAACATATCGGCGATTGGACGATGGTGGCGGCAAGGGACGCTGTCACGTGGGTTTTTCCGGCTGGTTCAACCTAGATGTGGCGTGTCGACGACGTTCCGAAGCGGTCATCATCTGCGATGCGAACCCCGAGAACACCCAGTTTATGCGCCACACACTCGAACTCGTGGCGATGTACAGAGAGCGCAAGGCATTTGTCAATGCCATGTGCCGCGCCTACAATTGGGAGGATGGACCCAAACGCCTCACACACTTTGCGCCGTTTTTGCACGACGATGCGGCACTCTATGCGCACGATACCGAGGACTTGGTGCGCGCCAGCCTCGACCTGGCTGCGCAGCTGCTCTTTTCCACCGAGACAAGCTTTGCCAAGCGACGCCCAGAGCGCGCCGAAGACGAGCCAGTTGCCGAGATGCGCTGTGAGTTGAAGCGCGCTGATAGCTGGCTCGCCACCGACGAGCGTTATGCCTTTGTGCGCGGCCTTGCGCTGACCGAGCGTGTCACGGCCTTGACGTGTGATGCGTGCAACATAGAGCGCTTGGTCCAGGTGCGCGCCATTGTCGAGGCGTATGGTCTTGTAATCGACACGCTGTACGTGAGTAACATTGAGGATTACGTGCGCCAAGAACCCGAGCGTCACGCATCCTACCGCCAAATGCTACAGCGCATGACTGGCGCGGGTACGTGTACAATTTATACGCAACGTTCGAATTGGATGATTCAGGGTGTTGTCTTTGGATTGCTGGGTGCCGAGTTGCTTGCGACGTAAAAAAAACTAAAAATCTTCTACCCACCATCAATGCAACGCATCCATACAACACCCGCACATACCCTTTTTTCCCCCGAAAGATCAAAAACCATGGCAAGTGCAGCAAATCAAGCAGCACTGAGTGAGTTCGACCCTGACATGCTAGGTGGGGTGGCGATCAGACGTCGGAGCAAGCGAGAACAGGTAATTGATTCATCTTACGTCGTCGCGGCCGCAGCACCTGCAACCAGCGACAAGAGAGGTGGTACCAAACGCAAAGCATCGAACAAGAAAAAGCCATCTCGCAGCAGCAGCACAAAGAGCAAAGCCCGTGCACCCAAATTCAAACTCTCTCGCTACAAGCACTCCGCAGGCGAACGTTTGAAAGCGTTTGCTCTGAACGATCGTCACCTGTATGACGAAGAACTGACCAAAACACTAGGTCGCATGATCGGAGATGATGTGGGTACGTTTGCGATGCCAGTGACGTCTTTCTCGTCTCTATTGTCGATTGCTCCGTTTGATGATGCAATGCTGATGGCGCTGGCTGGCATGGGTGGAGATCTGGCCAAGAGAGTCGTCATGATTGTCAACACGGTTGACAATGAAGACGATGAAAACCCGCACTGGATTTGCGTGTTGGTCGATCATGCACAACACGCCATGCTGATTGTTGACACGCTCGATGCTGAAGAGGAGGAGGATTGTCAAGACGTGGTGGTGATGAAGCTCAAGAGTTTCCTCGAGTCGACGATCGAACCTCTTTTGGCACAAGGTGTAGAATACGACATTGAATCGCGTTGCCTCGGTGTGCAACGAGACGATTTCAACTGCGGTGTGTGGGCACTTGAAGTAGCACAGCAGTTTGTCACCGACCACAACTTTGCGCGCCTGACAACGGACTATTTCACCTCGGTCGACATCCAGCTGCGTCGTGCGAGACTGTCGCGCCAACTGTATGGCTAGGTGTAGCAATGCTGTGACTGTTTTTGAATTGAACCTCCTCCGACTCTGGTCTAGGGCGTCATCTTTGGGCCGCTGCTTGCGGAATAAAAAACAAAGGAGCGCGCTGTCGATATTGTCCCTTTTTTTATTTCTCGTCCACCGCAAGTGCCATTTTTAGGTCCTGTTGCGTTGCGGATTCCGAGCTGACAAGCGCGACCTCCCATGCGGGCGCCTTGTAAAAGTTGGGCATTGTGATTTCGCCGAGCAAAGAGGCAGGTTCTTGTTCTTGATGGTCGTGCTCGGTTGGCGCATCTTTCTCCTCCTCTTCCACCCACGCTGCGTATTGCTCGTCACTTAGCACAGGGATCGATTCCCAGAAGCGCTTTTCCTCGGCCTCTTTTGTGTCGTGAATCTGCCAGGCGCTTCGACACGTGGCAGCAATGATAGCCGCCGCATCGACACCCGCGGTCGATTGTGCAAGCAAGAGCGAGACAAGCGCATGTGCAACGTTTCGGTCAAAGCTCAGGTCATCGCGAACGAGACGGATAGGTGCCGAGCACCATTCGGCACTCAAGGCATCAAAATCCGTGACGCAGCGGCACGTTTCGAGCCGCACAAGGAGGAGACGAGGTTCCGACATATAAGTCGGAATGCTGCCCTCGCGGACGCTCTCGTTCTTTTCGTTTGCAGAAACAAGACGTATGGTTTGATGTTGTTGCTGGGAGCCACTCACACGCACCATCACAAAAGGGGCAGGAGATGGGTCATGCTCGTAAAACACAAGCCACAGGCCCGCATGTGCATGGCCTGCCGGGTAGACGATCGCGCAGCTTTGCATCGCAAGCTTCCTACGCGAAAGATAGAAGCGGAGTGTAAGGTAAATAAAAAAAACCGCCAAGAGCACAGCCGTTTTTTTTCCCCCTTGATGCTGAATCCCGAGTTTACCCACGCAACAGCGACGACGGCGATCGACCCAAACACCGTCTACAAGTGCTCGCCCTATATCAAGGCCAGCAGATGGACACCACTGATGGCGCTCGTCATGAGCGGACGCGACCCCGAGCAACCGGAACGATTGGCGCGCCAGGCCGAGCTCGAGGCGTATCTCGCCACGCCTGAAAGCGTCGAGGCCGCCGCGCAAACCAACTCTCGCGGCTGGACTGCACTGATGCTGGCCGCGCGCAACTCGCGCACGGATAGCACCGAGTGTGCTGTCGAATTGCTGCTGGCCCATTCGAGCAGCTCACTGGTAAAGCCCATGGAAAATACCGATCGGTTTACAGCCTTGAGGCTAGCGGCGTGCAACTCGGGCGGCGACAGTACCGATCGCACTGTGCAAATGGTGCTGGATTACGACAGCGGCGACCACAAACTCACACAATCGTCATCTGCTGCGGCGCTTGACTTGGCTGCACGTTTCGTGGGGCGCGACCTAATCGAACAGTTGGGGATTCACGAGTTTGGGTGCCAATTCATGCACGACGCGAAAACACGCGGTGAACCCGCACCTATGGACCTGGGCGATTGGGTGCCACCACGCAATATGCCACCCATTCGCAGCACGCACGCCACCATCAGCCTGCTCGCATCCAAGGCGACCGACGCCGAGATCGAGCGCCTGTCGAAGCGCTTCCCCGACGCGTTTCGCCCCTATTTCCTCGACCTGCATCGGCGCATGTCGGAGCGCGCATGTCTGTCGCGCGCGCTGAGTCAGGGCCTGTCGCTGCCAGAAGCTATCACGCTGTTGTATGTTTAGAGCAGCACTTGTTTTTATACATTTCAGACAATTCTCTTGTTCTTTCACGTCGTCCGCACCTGTTTCGCCGCCGCTGGTTCTTGTGGGGCGTTCTCGGCCGATCGCTTCTTTGGTCCTGGCTTCTTCTTGACCTTTCTCGCATCCTTGGCCACCGCTGCTTTGAAGTGGTTGACAAAGTAGTCAGGATCGGGCTGTGGATAGGATTCGAGGGTAGGCCGGAAGACGCCTGACGAATGGTCGTCGCACAGTTGCGCCCAGGCCTCGAGCATGATAGCGCGCATGGCTTCGCTCCCTCCTTTGCGGTAATTCTTGGCTACTCCGAGGTCCTTGCCAAGTTGAAAGCACATATGCGAAAGAGAGTGTTTCTTCAGAACTTGCGATTGCAACTCACCCTTTGACAAGGTCGGCAGCCAATAAGGATAGGTGCGTAGCAGATCAAAGATCGTTTGTTTGGTTTCGGTTCGGTTGCGGCGGAATTTTAGTTGGTTACCTCGTGCAGGGAGAAAGGTCGGATCAATTTTTTTGCATGCAGGTGCTAGTCGATCGTTAATGAACTGGGCCCACTTGGAGCGTTGAAGGTGGGCGTCTTCCTCATCGGCTTGGTCCACTCCGAGCGCCGATAGGATAGGCATCATAATCGCATAGGAAAAGGTTCCGTCGGCGTTTCGGCCTATGTACCAATTGACCAGCTCGCGGCCAGCCTCCGAGTCCTTGTCGAAGAGATCCTGCCACATGATGTGGCCATGTAGACGGTGAAAGTTGGTCAAAGAATTCTCGCTTCCAAGCATGTCGAGGTTGAGACACATCTTTTTGCCAAATTCGAGTGTGTACCAATCGAGGTTTAGCCTTGCGTAGACGCCGAGCAGTTTCTCAGCTTCGAGGGCACGGTTGGGTGCGGTGCGAGCAATGACCAGATACGAAAAGATAAATGCATCTGAGTTTTCCGCTGCGAAGCTCTTCAAAAAGTTGTGCGTAATGCCACTGCCGACCTGCGAGCGATATCGAATCGCAAACGAGTTTGTCGTCATGCCCAAATAGAGCAGCATGTTTCCGCCTGCTCCGACCACGTCTTTGGCCACGAGCTCCAGGAGACAAAGCTTGCGACGTTCGACAGAAAACTGCACACCGCCTTCTTGGTGTGCATGGCTGTCACGCCACTTGCGCGAGGCGTCTAGCAATTGCTGCAGGCGCGCAGGCTTATCGCGATCGGCGCATGTAAACTTGAGGTAGTAGACATAAACGCCACTATCGTAGCAGTTGGTGGCATCTCCCAGCGTGTTGATCGTGGTTGTGGGCATGCAAAGGTCGCGGTACGTCTTCACGCCTTCAAAGGGGTTTGCGAAAAGCGGACCTCCGGCAGCCGTAGGAGGGGCGACTGCCAAGGCTTGGGATTCCATGATCTTGCCGACTATAGTCAGATGCAAGGGGCGAGATGAAAGACGGGGAGTGGGAAAAAAGCTCAGCATGCGCTAGGGAGAAAAGCAGCTTCTCTCGGGCAAAAAAATCGACAAGCTTGCTCTCAAAAAAAAGGCTGTAATCATGTGGATTTGCGAGAACGTGCATGCCTAGGTGCCACGCTGATAGTGGGGGTTGTAAACGATCCCGTTGTCGGCCAACAGTCGCTTAAATGCTTCTGGATCGGTCTGCTCGAGGGATTGTTGATATGCCAGCTCCCCTGCCTCCCACAAAACACCTCTGGCGCGCGATTGCGCCTTGAGAGTTGCCTCGTCCTTGGCTGTTTGATCTGTCCCTCCAGTTCCACCACACGCAGCATTTGGCACAGTTGATCACGTTGCACACTCCCTTGGCCTTAGTCGTCAGCTGCTTGCACGTCGGGCACGCACGCATGGTCCCCGCCTTGATCATCTCCTTGAACTCGGGCGCCAGGTCGGTGAGCTTGATCGAGTGCTTGACGCGGCAGACCGGACAGACGCACTTCTCGGCGCGCTCATCCTGCCAGAAAAACACATGCAACAGACCAAAAAGCACATCAGCTGACCATCATTTACACATCTGCAACTCCGCTAGCTACCCAAGTGATGGTACTTGCCTGCATGATAAGAAACCCGTACGGGCACTTGCTCGTCGGGCAGACGCGAAAGTGCTCGTTGCGTGCCAGCTGGCAACGCAACAGAGTCGCCACGCACGACGCCCACTCGGTGACCGTCAGCAGCGGATCGATGGCGCGCAGATCGGCGGGCGCGATCGGCAGGTTGCAGCGAAAGTGCGGGCAGCGCAGCCACGGCATCACCTGGGGGTAAAAGCATCGCAAACAATCGCACGCGTGAGTTCCGTTGCGTACGCGCTTCGCGCTAGCGCACTCCACCACGCAGCTCGTTCGCTCCTCTTTTTCCCCACCCCCCCAACAAGATGCTGGTCTCATAGGGCATGCCCATGCAAATGGTTGTGGGGTGAAAGGGAAAACGAGCGACTAGCGAGTGTTTCCCCTGAGTGTTTCCCCCTACCTGATCATCCGAGATCTTGGCCTTGCAGAATCCGGCCACACAGGTGCGGCAGTGGCGTGTCGTGTCCACACGCGCTCAGTTGGATGCGTGCGGCAGGGTCCTCGGTCAGGTCTTCGTGGCACGACTGGCACGTGGTGGTGGGTGGGCGATCGGCCGACGCGGCCTTTTCCGCCACGGCCGGTCCAGTCAGCGTGACTCGCATGCCTTCGTGAATCTTGGCGAGCGTATCGTGCAGGCGTGCTCGTGTGCCCGGTTCGTTTCGCGCCGTGACATGGCCTTTTGCGTGATACAGGCAAACTCGAATGCGCCATACGCGGTGATGCACTGGTCGTTGGTCCACGGTTTCTCCTCAAGTGTATACGTGGCCGCGACCTTGGGTGGCGCCGCGGCTGCCGCTGCTGGTGCCGCTGGTGCTTGCTTGTTGCCCGAGGCCGAACGTCCCTTGCTTGTGCTGCGCTTGGCCTTTTTGGGTGGCGAGGCCGACGCCATCGACTCATCGGGCTTGGCTTCATCGCAAGACGAGCATGCGTTGAGGGCGATGGGATTGTCGAAAAAGCACGCCTCGCACACCCACGTGTCTTTGTCGCTTGATGAAGACGACGACGAGGCTGCTGCTGCAGGTCGAACCTGTTGCTGCGATGGCGGTGGTGGTGCAGGATTGTGTGTGCGGCAGGCATAGCAGCGCGGGTAGACGAGATCGTTAATTAGAGTACACGCAGGACACGCCCACGACTTGGCAGGATCAACGGCAGCAGGTGCTGCCTCGGCCGTCACGCGCTGCTTGGTGGCTTCATCCTTCCACTCGGTGCACATCTCGCAGCGCACCGAGCGCGAGGGATTTTCGGCAAATGTGCATGTGCCACACTGCCAGAAAGCGCTACTCATATTAAGAGCAGGAAAGTATGCAAGGAGACTGGAGACAAGGCCCATGCAGGGAAAACGCGACGCCTCGTTTGTGCGAGAAGGCAAAAAAAAAGCGGTGTTCGATCGAAAGACGCTTCAGTGAGACAGTCGTCGAAAGACCTTGCAGTCCTCTTGCACCCTTTCACCGTGCAAGTTTCTCGGTGGCAAAGTCTACACGGGCCAGTGGGCCGACAGCACTATGAACGATCAAGGTGTAGCATGCCGGGTCCGAAACTGGCGAGTGGCGCTATGCCGGGTGAGTTTTCGTTTTTGATCGATTACCCGGTCAAGTGATGTTATACCTAAGCCAGCATATGTTTTAAATGTGATTTAAACATGCTCTATACACATGAGAAGTGATGGGTGTGTTGTATAGATCGACTTTTCATTTTGGTTTCTTTGGTGAAAATGACTGCGTTTTTTGGTCGGTGAGCAATTTGGGTACCGCCGTAATTCTGCGTAGTGATGAATCTTGTATGGAAGGTGTGCTGTGATGCACTGAAGACATCACAGCCCGAGCCAGCTTGGTCTGAGTTGGTCTGAGTCTTGCAGCTCCATGTAACCGCCGCTTGCCTAAGCTTTTGCCACAATCACTTCGGTTGACACTAAGGGTCAGTTCGGAAAAACAAGTTGGTGGCATTGGATAGAGGAGGGTCGATTTGGCCCTAATCGTTGTGGTACGATCACTTTTGTGTCACTGGAAGGTGTTCAGATATATCTTGCATTGGCCGGGTAAGAGGCCACTTACGTCAAGAATACTCCCACCGGACGCGTCGTCACGCATTTGCCATCGGGAGACCGCGTAGAAGGCACTTGCAAAGGCGCCCAAGATCGCTTGTCGGGAACAGTCACCGTATTTCAACCCCGACTGCAGCAGATCCAAGTACACCTATGTCGATGGCAAGCCGACCGGCATGCGCGTCTTCACCATGGTGCGAGAGGACGTGCTGCACACAATTTCCTGCAAGCGCACCGACGATCCGGTCGAGATGATGGACGCCAAAATACGTGCCATGACCGACAATATCGTCGTGCCCGACCCACCCAAGCCTATGGAAGCACCTATTGTCACATTCGCACCAATTTCTCGGGCTACTCGTGTCATCGTGCGGTGCAGGGCTGGTGCGACATACTTTCACACACACACTGCCTCCGATGTGAGCGACTGGATGAGCTTCAAGAGTCGCGCGTCTGCCCGGGCCATCATGTGCACACTCAATCGAGCGCGTAGATGAGATGCGCACAAGCAATTCGCTACTGCGCACGCTGCTCTAGGTAGTTTGGGAGAGGATCCAAAAAGGCATCACGCACACACAGGCCCAACTTTGGCAAGACAAGAAAAGAGAAGGGGGGGGGGGAAGTGGCAAGAAGGGGTTTTTTGTTTATCCTAACGTTTGACGAGTTGCTGTACGTCGTGCATCCAACGCGAGAGTCGAGTGCCCGCAATGGGTGATGTGGCAATTTGTTCTGACCCCAACAGGCGCTGCTCTTTGGGTGCCGTGGCATTATAGGCCGCAACCAGGCGCTCTTGCTGCGACGACAACAGACCGCGTAGGTCTAGGATGCGATGCAACAATGCAAGTTGCTGCGGCGCGTCCTCGGCTCTGTCGCCTTGGAGCGCCTGGAACAAGCCGACGATTTGTGAATCTTCGACGCTCAGCACCTTAAAGACGCGTATCCAGGGTGCTGTGAGGCTGGTCACAACCTTGCCAAGGAGCTTGTTGTTGCTGTTGCCTGCCGCTCGCAACCAAAAGCCCGCAATCAAGTCGAGGTCAATCAGCATCTGACGCGCCGCATTCGGAAGCACCTTGGCGTGTGTCGACCAGAGGGCGGCAGACCACACATCGAAAAAGCGCTGGGCGGTGAGCACGAAGACGCGTGCGTGCAAGGGCAGCGTGGCAAGCGGTTCGTGTGCCTTGGTCAGTTGCGTCAGCACCCAAATGGCGTATACACTTGTATCTTTGCCAGCGTTCATATCGCTGCCCGAGCGTCGCAGGTGTGCGTCGAGTGATGCGATCGCCGCCTCGCTCACGGGCCCATCGCAGACAGTGCGCACGAGAGCGGCGAGGCTGGCGAAAATGACGCGCCCGCACGCTTCCTCTACCGACTTGTTTGCGTCTTTTTTCTCGGCCTCGTCCTGCTCGACAGATGATAGCACACTCGACAGTTCGCCAAACTGCTGCTCGAGGTAAACGCACGTGTTGCATGCGGCGGCCCAAAACGTGCGACGAAAAGCGACCGTGTTGCTGTGGGGTGGTGCGTCGAGATCGGCGACTTGCTGGTCGACGAGAGCGACATACTGGCACAGGACGCGTGCGGCTGCCACAAGGAGCAGCTGATTGCGTTCGCGCGTCACAAAGTACCCGCTTGTGCGACACTGCGCGATCGTCTTTTGGAGCAGCACCAGCATCTCTTGGCTCGCCGCAAAACGACAGGTCAGATCGCCCTTGTCGACGGCCCACTCGTCCTGCCGCTCGACGGTCGCGAGCCACGCGCTCAGGTACTGGAAAGCCACCTCGACAATGCGCGGCAGCCAGGACGAAAACTCGACGGCGACTCCAGCATTGCCAGCGACACCCATGCTCCGATCAAAATCAACGGCGTGCGTCAGGGCTACCAGCGGCGGCGCATCGTTGGGGCGCAGCGTGACCATGTAACGCGCGACAATGGGTCGCACAATGTAGACAATCTTGCGACCTATGCGCTCGGTCACGCACCACTCGACCGGAAACAGACTGGCGACATCCTGCCGGCGATAACGTTCTAGATCGCACACGTGGGCATATAATTGATCGAGCGTTGTCCACGAGATGTTCACGCGGCGCATAAATACGCTCATGTCATGCCGCAGCGAGGCGATCTGCGTGGCACAGATCCAGTCGATCAGCACAGGTTGGTGCTTTTTGGCCACCAAACGACACCCGACCTCGAGTTGTGTCTCGATGCTGCCGCTGATGAGAACATGAAGACCATCGAGCTCGGCCTGCACACGCGTTCGTCCCTGGACGTCGACAACTGGCAAGGCCGCCAGAGAGGTTTGTGTCTGTGTGCGTCGCTCCACCAGGGTGTGCCTGCTAGCAGGGGCGTGCAGCGGCAGCTGGTCTCCGAGCGAGTACACGCCCGAGAGATATGGTTCGAGCACCGTCTGCAGCGCATTCACACACAGCTGACCAGCATCGAGCGTATCGACCAGCGCCAATAGCGCCTTGACGATGGCCAACTGGTCTCGCAAGGGTTCCAAGCGTTTGCACGCCGCATCGAGATCGACGAGGGCATCGCACGCGGTCACAAATTGGTGCTGCGGTAGCGAGAGCTTGAGCACATCGATCTCCGACAAGCACGTGTGCAGATTCGCAAGTACCGCGAGGGAGGTGTCGCAGTGGTTGAGCGCAGCTTGCAATCTGGTGCGATCCTGGGCGAGCGCCTCCATGCTCGCCTGGCGAGCCGTGCGGCGGGAGTGGTAAGCGGCGAGTTCATCGTCGCGATCGACTGCAATGGAAGGTGGTGTTGAGCTGAGAAGTGGCTTGCGTTGATGCACGAGTCGCGTTTGATGCGCCTGCTCCTCGAGGCGCTCATCCTTCTGGTGTTGCGCTACGACCCCGTCGTGGTAGACCATGATGTTGGTCACGCTTTCACGCAGGCACACGTACGCCTCGGACATGGTTTGAAAGCACGCCAGCGTGCGCGTGTGCGGCCAGTCGGCATCGTCGGCCACCTGGATGCGCGTAATGTCTACCAGGGCACGTTCGAGCTGCGGCAAGTAGTGCTCTAGGCCGCCTCGCGCCACAAGCAACTCGGAAAATTGTACCACGCGCCGTTCTTGGGGCGACGAGGGCGAAGCATCGGCACGACGCGGAAAGGTCAGCAGCACCAGCTCGAGCGGCCGAAACGACAGCGCCATCGGTGGGAGAGGGAGAAAAAGTTTTCTTTTGCCCAAAAGTATCCCGGTGTGAAAAAAACCTACCTTCCACCCGATGTACCGCGGCAGCTGGCGACACCGACCGGAATGGGAGGCGCGTGTTTGT
The DNA here is from genome assembly GCA_963675135.1 of Galeopsis tetrahit. NCBI lineage: Eukaryota > Viridiplantae > Streptophyta > Magnoliopsida > Lamiales > Lamiaceae > Galeopsis > Galeopsis tetrahit. The sequence goes on along the minus strand of CAVLYN010000293.1, from coordinate 576,448 downwards.
GATGACGCTCAGGGTGAAGTGCTGCTTCGGAAAGTCATGCACGAGCAATCAAGCGATCCCGACCAGTCGTATACCGTAGCGCCGCCGCCGTCTCGCAAGCGCAAACGTATGTGTGCCGCCGACACCAATTTCAAAGGTGACCCACTCGATGGTCTGGTCGGTCTCGCATCGTGCTTTGTACTTGTACCCGAACAACACCTGAGCATGGTCGTCGGCCATACGCCTGAAACCTTTCCCCTGGCACTACCGGCAGCCCAAGAGTTGTTTGCGCACAATGCCGCTCCGCCCAAGGAGGATTGGCAGTGGCGCGGGCTTCGTCTCGACATTGGGCTGAAGGGCTTCAAGCCCGTGCCGCTCTACTTTCGCGGCATTCAGGTCTCGGAGCGCGGTCACGGTGGTGCGGCCTTCAACGACCGTTCGCACCCGCTCGACCTGCTCGCATCCTCACCGTCGATCGAGTATGTGTTTGAAGCGCCGGGCCCGTTTTGGATCAAGGGTGGGTGCGTGCGGACGTGCGTCGTGCTACCCAATGGTCTTCGCACTGTCGTCAACTCGTTCAGCGATTTTGACCTCGGGTTTCACGTCTACTGGGACCAGACGCGCCAGGCCATGACGTGCGGTTCGACCTATGCGAGCTACTGCTGGCCGTGGGTGCTGTCCATTCCACCGTTTGTGCCATCTCCGTCTCCGCTCCCTCCTCCGACGCTCGAATTTGCTGCCGACTTGCTTGCGTGCCTGCCGCGCGACCTGGTTGAGAACGAGCTGCTGCCTCTGCTCGACCAGGCCGACGTGGCTCGTGCGCAGACCGCTCTGGCCGCACTCGTCAAGCACCGAGCCTGCTACGGCACACCCGCTTTCAATCAAGCCAGCTACGACCAAACCAAGCGCGGTCTCGCCTATGTGCGTCGGCGACTGTCTCTACCGCTCTCCTTTGTGCCCAAGCACTGCTGCTCGCTCGAGCGCAATGCATGTGTATTTTGCAAGGTGCACCTGGTCGCGCATGCCGATGTAGAAGAACGACGCACACGCGCCCAGCGACTTGGCCTCCGTCAGCCCGCGCACCCTGTCTTGCGCTCTGCCCACGTGTGGATCTTGCTTCCGGCACTCGTGGTCGATACCTGGCTTCGCAACCCGTTACTGGTTCCACGTCCGCGTCAGCACTGGGACAAGGAGCGGGTGCCCAGCGAAATCGACGTGCGTATCGGTGATGGCGATGCCAAAGACACGCGCGCCCTCTGTACGTACCGCGGTGTGGCAAGTCTGGTGGTGAATGCCGACGGTGCATGTTCACGCGGGCCCATGCCTGGCGAGTCGTATGGACCCGAGGTCGTGCGTTTTTATGTGTGGGGCACCTACTATGATGGCGTCACCCTGCCCAATCTGTTTGATGCGTCTCGCTGGTCAAACAGTGTTGCGTGGCGATTGCAGATGACGCTGGATGGGCAGCGCGACCGCACCACTATGCCCTCGCTCACCTGGGACATTCAGCAGAACCGACTGGCGCGCGTGCGCTGCCCCTGGTATGCGTCCGACGACGATGGTCGTCGCGCCATCTCCAATGCATGTGGCGCAGGCATCCAGACGCCCTGGATTTTTGCCGAGTATCCGGCCGGTCCCGGTGCGCATCCGCTACTTTCGCTTGCCGCAAGCGAGGTGATTTATGAGAGCGATCACGACGATAACGTTGCTATGGAACCTAAAGAAGCCAGTAGCACATCGGAAGACCTTGACGACGACGACGATGAATAAAAAAAACCCCCTCTGCGCGCGTGCCACTCCTCCATCCCGCTTTTTTTCCCCCCGTGGGACCCATGTCCCGCCTGCCCTCGCCTTCGCTGCCGCGCGATATCTTGGCCTATCAGCAGGGCTACCCTGACGCACCCGCCGATGACCTCGCCGCGTGCCACAATCGCGAGTTTTACGCGGGCACGCGCGCATGTCAGCCCAACAATCTGCTCATCGACGAGTTGCATGAAAAGTGGCGCGGCGACTATGATACGCTCGAGTATGAACACGGCTACATACAATGGCTCTGGCCAATTCGAGAGCATGGCATGAACTCGCGCGCACAACCGCTGCAGCTGCATGAAGCTGCCTTTCTTCGCACCGACGCCAATGCACGCGCGCGTCTGGTGCGCAGCCTCGACCTCACCCTCGACTTTTGGGGCATGCGCTTGGTGTCACTCGAGACGGGACAGGTGAGGGAGAACACTCTCAGGGGGAACACTCGCTAGTCGCTCGTTTCCCCCTTCCACCCCACAACCATCGTCTGTGGCTTGGGGCTCATGATGGCATCCTGTGATACCAGTATCGTGTTGGGGGTTTGGGGGAAAAAGACAGCGAACGAGCCGGTGCCCATGTGAGCGCAGCTCACCTGCGCCGTGCGACTGTTTGCGCTTTTACCCCCATCAGGTGGCACGAAGCGAGGGTGACGGATACCGTGCGCGCTATGTCAACCTCGTGCGCAACTCACACAATTGGTTGAGGGTGACACGTGTTTTGAAATGCTTGGGTGAGGTTGGGTTGGAGCACGTGCAACTCGGCCTGTGTCTGCACCTGGCGCGCGAACTTGGCGACCATGCCGTTGAAGACGATGCTATTTTGGCAAAGAGCAGTGGCCTGCGTCGTGCAGCACACACCTATTGGTTTCACACGCTGCGTAAATCGGAAGCACGCGAGACGTTGTGCGCCAAGCTCTCCGTGCCATTGCAATCACCATCAGCTGAGAGCAGTGATGCGGTGCCTACTACCGCGACAATCGACAAGGCCGAGCAGCAGCCGCTGGAGCAGAGATAAAAAAAAATCCCCTTCACTATACAGCCTGGAGCTGGCTCGCGCGAAAGCGCCTCGCGCTTCCATCTTGAAACCCGACGGAAAAGTAACCGTGCGCGCCGTCGAAAATATATCCGATGGCACCTGCACGCTCGGCCACGCACACACAATCGCTCTTGTCGAATTTTGTTCGCAATTGCTTGTTACGATGCCTTTTGTTCGCGAGGCTAAAGCGACCGCAGCGTTGGAGTGATAGTCGCATAAACTTACTCTGCGGCAGTGATGAGGCGGCAGAAGACGAAGGCGTTGATACGTCGGAAACCGCCTCGGTCGCGTGCTCGTCTGGATCGTCCGCCTCTTTGTTGCTGTCCTTCTCGTCAGATGACCGTGCCATGATCGAATCTTCCCCATCGCAGCTGATACAGGCCTCGTTCTTGTCTTTGTCTTCGTCGCCCTCCTCGGCAATGACACGCGCCTGGATGATAAGTGTAAAAGCTGAGACAGGCAAGGGGTGAATGCTACCGTCTTGCATGCGGCAGAGGTAGAGGAGATTGTGACGCTGGTTGGCACAGTTATGATCCGTCACCGAGTCGACGATCGTGGCCCATGTGCGTGCATACTGCTTGGCGTGAGTGGGCAAGCGATAGTCGCCCGACAGTTGAATGCTGCGACCGGGTGTGAGTGACATGAAGCAAAGAGAGAGAGAGAGGGAGAGGAAAAAAAGTTTGCAGCACCAGTGTGTCAGTCAACCCTAAGACAATCGTCTCGAGCTTTTTTTTGGTCTCTTCAGACCACACTTCTCTCAAAATGCAAGTCCTCTTGCTCGGCCCAGCGCTGGGTGGGAAGCAAGGCTGTGCTGGTCGAAGAGCTTGCCGGCATTTTGCACTCGTCACCACCGGCGGATTCCATGACTGCAACCCATGTGTTCGCCACGCGTGCAGGCGTGGCCCTCACCGTCGGTTCATTGCCTTTGCTGGGCCGCTCCCTCGTACCGACGAGCGCCCACGAATACTCACTGGATGGAGTTCGCGTGTGCCTCGTCGCCGCCGACACGGCTTCATCGGTGGCACGTGCCATTGTCACTGACGACCAGGCGAGTGTGACACTCACACCTATTGAATATGCTGGTGCTCCGCCGCCCGGTCACGATCGACGCATTCTACCCATTCATGCCATCGTCGCCGGATCCGAACAGGAGAGATGTGCGATGCAGCGCCTGATTCATCACGAGCTCTGCGTGCGCAAAAGAACGGCAGAGCCACTCGCCCCGATCCAAGCGATCACGATTCACCACAGCCAAGTGCGACCGGCACACGTCGCGTGGACACACTATGCTTCAAATGCGCCGGAGCTCGATTATGACTTGCCCGAACTCACCGACGCGCCCTATGCCGCCTTCATCCTCGACGCCACCACCTGCGACTGTAGGCACGTCGAAGCGCTCCCGCGCACCTTTTGGCAGCGCTTTTTTGTCTGGCCCCAAGAAGGTGATGACACGTCACTCGCTCCCCACCTCATCCTGACCTTTGTCGACAACGACGAAGAGGGAAAGGAAGGCATCCTCGAGTTGGGCACCATGCTCTCTCGTGCACGCATGGCCATCGAGCGTGCGTTCGCGCGTTGTTTGGATCGCCATGTGTCGCCCGGTCATACACCGCTGCGGTTCGGCCAACCGTGGCTGACACGCACCCATATCGATGTGCTACGCCGCCGCCAGCTGGACACGTATGTTGCCAGCAAGACAGCACTCTGTGTTTCGGTTGCTGTCGCCATTGCCGCCAGTACCTACCCTCGCGCCCGTGCTGCCGCATCTGTTGCGTTCCGACGAAATCTATGCCCTCTTGCCTATGAACAAGGATGCGTATGCAGCCTGGGAGGACGAAGTGGGCGCGCTGCCTCGGGGTGCGCTCGATCTGCTGCTGGAAAAGCTCGTCACACCCGCCGCCTCTGCGCCAGCATCTGCTTTGGCCCATGCCACGCGGCTCGTCACGTGGCGTGACCAGCACAGTCGCACCGGTGCCGATTGGCGTGCATTTTTGTGAACTCATTCGTGCGCACCTGGCCACCCTTCGGCATGTGGTGATTCTGGGCGACGACCCCTACACGTCCCGCGCCACTCGCTCTCAAGTTCAAGCGCGCCCGCAGGAGCTGGACAAAGGTGGCAGTGGTGCATCCTCAATATCGGCTGCGTGTGCTGCTGCTGCTGCTGCTGCCACAAAGTTTCCTGATCCGTGCGCCATCTATGTCGTGCACGGTAGCGGTGAAGAGTGCAAGGATGCCACGGCCGAAATGCGGCTAATGAATGCGGCCGTGTTGTATGGTCTGTCGCGTGCTCAATTCTCGCTCACCCTCTGCCACACGCCGCCCGAGTATCTGCAACACATGGATGCGCCGCTTGAAGCGCTTCCTGAGACGCTGTGTTTTTCGAGCCCGCATGTGGCTGCAGCGTGCATGGAAACAGCAACCGCTCAAGAGCTAGGCAGTCCGCGATCCGACGTGTTCATCTGTGGCGCTACGCCTGCCCTGCAGTCTGGCGCTGTGCTCTTTGCTGATATGCTTGAAAAGCGCGCGGTCGCTGCGCGAGCTCGCCATGTGGCAGAAAAGGCGGCAGCGCAGACTGCCCGGCAGCACGAGCTACAAGAGCAGGCCAAGCGCGCACAATCTGCCGCCTTTGCCGCAAGCCAAAAGCGCAAACGCTCTGCCAACTCATCATCATCATCCCCGCCTGCTTCTCCGCTCGCGCAAAAGCCATTTGTGCATCGACCCAAATAAAGAGCGCACTCGCATTTGCACTCTTTTTTTTCTTTCTTCCCAAATCAGGTTGTTTGTATGAGTCATGGATGCAAACGCCAAGCTAGCATGCGAGTGGCTCGCGGCTCATCCATCCGCGATGCTTTGGTTCCTCAGCAACGGAAGCGGTTGCGACAGTGTCTGGATTGGCAGCCACAGCTGCGGCGGCCAGGCGCGCGAGGCGACGTTGCTTGTGCTCGGCAAAGTGAATCTTCCATGTGTGCGCGCAGAGCATCGGCCGTCGGGCAACGCGTCTGGCATGTTTTGCATTTAAACTCGACGTTTTCATAGAGCGAAGCAACCAAGCTTGCAGGCGGACGTTCTTTGAGCGTCTCCCACGGGCTGGGTACAAGCGTAGGAGCAGGGGCATAAACGCGAGCTTTCTGCTGCTGCGACGAGTGTGAAAAGTAGGATGGTGGTTGTTGGTGCACGGGAAAGTGGTGGTGTTGTTGTTGTATGATACGTGGAGGTGTTGGTACGTGCATGGGGTGGTGCGGTGGTGGCATAAACTGCTGGTGCTGGTGTGGTGGCAGAAACGAGTGAAACACGTGCTGCGGCGGAGGTGGTGGAAAATAGTCATGCGGTGGATGTTGGTAGGCGTCTTGCGACGAGGACGGCGTGGGCGTAGGGGGCACAGGTGCGTGCATCAGCTGCTGGATAGACGGATGCTGCTTGACGCTGTTGAGGAGGTTGCGCAGTAGAGACACCGACGCAGACGCCGATGATGATGGTGGCGGCTGGCGGCGGCGTGGGTGGCGGTGCGGGAGGAGTCAAGAGCCGTCGCAAGTTGGCCAGTGCATCCATCGGGCTCATGGGCGGTGATACGGTGGTAGCAGCGGCGGGCTTGTTGAACTGGCTCAATAGCTCGCTGAGTTGGCTCACGCGAGGGCGTTTTCATCGGCTCGCTTCTGCTCGTCTTCCACCGTGTTGACGACCTCCGGATGTGGCGCGAGTGCCTCAGCAGCGCGACGCTTGAGCGATGTGGATGACTTCAAGGCGTGTGCGCGCTCTTCGACGCTCATGCTTTCTTCAAACATTCTGACCCATTCATTGCAGCTAGAAAACTGGTGGCACTTGTTCCACTTGCACACCATGCGATACAAGGGATCGCGAACGCTTTTACTGCATGCATTGTCGCCTGATAGGCTGGCCTGGAACCACACCCCGATGAGCGGCTGCAGCAGGTGGGCAAAAAAATGCGGAAAGGACGCACCGTGCTGCTTGGCTGACAAGTCGCACAGGTAAAAAAGCGCCAGGCGCTCGTCGCTTGTCGCTGCAGCTGCCATACGCCCTTTGAGCATATCGATCACGGTCCGCTGCTCGTGCTGGTCTCCGTGCGCAGCAGCTGGCACAAGGCAGTCGGAGGCATAGGCGAGTTCCTTCTTGTTGGGCACCACCAACTGCGCGACTGCGCGACGCACGTGGGCAACGCGATTGTGTTCAATCACTTCAGCAACGGGCGCCTCGGGTTCCTCTTCTTCCTCTTCCTCCTTGTTGTCTGGTTCGACGTTCGTCTTGGTTTCTGCATCGTACTTTACCAGTACATCCTCATGGCGACAATGGGAATGGACGAGACAGGAGCGACCGGTTTCCAGCACGCGTCGTGACACGTCTCGGTGCAGGGTATGCAGGCGCGAGCGATGAGGCGCCGTGCAAGCGAGCTCTGCGACATTGCGGAAGCGACAGAGAGAGGGGGGGGGAGGAGATGGGAGAGGGAGACGAGTTGTGACTGGGAGACTTTTTTTCCCCTCTCCCTCCAAGACGTTTTTGTGAGACGTGGTATTTTTTACATTTTCCTCCCGCCCCCATGGCGACGACGACACCCAATCTCGCCTACCCGGCACTGCGGCTCGTGTGCTGGGCGCGCGACGAGCCGCCCGTAATCGGGCCCGAGTGGAAGTTGGCCCTGGATGTGTTCAACACAGTGACGCAGTTGGCGCAGCAGCTCGGCCTACTCTTTACCCTGCGCTCGCTGCTTCACATATACGCGCGACGCTTTGTGTGTGGATTCGCGCGCCTCGCTGGGATCGATGCGTGCAGGGCGTATCTCGAGGCGAATGATGCGACGCGGAACCCGCTGTTTGCAACCATCGGCACGGGAGCGCGCGCAATGGGACGCTGCTTGCTCGGTGTGCGCATGTGGGACAGTCATCAGTACCGGGCGCTCGAGGTGGTGACCAGCCTGGCACAACCCGTCAAGCGGCATCTGTTTGCCACGGCGCCGTCCCACCATCAAGATGCCTTTCTGCCGCTGGGCTCCGACATTCGTGCGTGCGTACGCTCGTTCCTTTCGACCAGCGAGGCCATGGCTACACTCCAACTGTCGCGCACGTGGTACGAACTCGCGTGGCCTGCGGGCGAGTGGCAGAAGCGCGCCATTCGCGACGCGAGCGCATGGGCCATGTCGCCGCATCTGGAACGCTTCGTCAAGACACAGACCAAGCGTCGCGAACACCTGGTCTTGCTCTCCGCTCAGGCTGGTGCAACGGGTGTTGACTCGTCGATCGCGATTCAGCTAAAACAGATGGACCAGCTCGACTCCTCGCTTCAGCGCCTCTATGTTGACTGGATGGGTTTGGAGCCATCGTGCCTCATCGGTGAGAAAAAAGTCGCCGAGAAAGGCAAAGAATCCACAGCTGCTAGCATCAAGGTGAGCGGGGACATCACCATGTATCGCCAGGCGCTAGTGCTCCAGTCGCCGAGCCTTGCCCTGCGCGATACTATCACGGTCGAAGTCACCGCCCGAAGCGCCACCAAACTTCTCGATCGCATACGAAGCGTGGCTTACATCGTTCTCATCGCAGCCATCGCAGTATCGTATGCCTGGAACAACGTGGCGACGACACTGGTGCCGCGCCTGGTGCTTGGAATAGCGCTCTGTATTGGTTGCAGCACTGACTGGACGCTTTCATAACGACGAGCGGACATTTTTGGGATGGGTGGGCGCGTGCGGTTTGCTCCTGGCACACGCCGCCTACCACCACGCGCGGATGATACCCGCACCCGTGCTCTGGCTGCTGTTTGCTGTGGCTCTCCTATGTACCATGGTGGGTATGATTTGTGCAGTCGCGCACGCCCACACACGCACCGTGTTTGGCCGCAGACGTTGATGATGCTGGCGGTCGTACTTGCAGGTTACTTTCAAATCGGTCTCTTTCCCACGTGGCTGTCGTGCGCGATTGGCCGTTGATATTGTGTGGCAACCTTTTTCTTCATGTGGTGCCTTCCTGTTCTTCGCGATTTGCACGGCGTACTCGGTTAGTCAGTCTAGCGCTCGCGCTACTCTTCTGCCAGTTTGGCTGGGTATGTGCTGCGCTGGTTGGAGCGGATCGACCTCAAGGCGCTGCTTGTGGCAGGCCACACGATTGCACATATCGTACGTGCGTGGGCGCGCTCGCATGGACGGGCGCCCAGGGCTTTGCCTGCTACCAGTGCAGCTCGATCGCCGATAGCAGCATAGAGGAGACGTTTGCGGAAGACGAGACGTACAAGCAGCACCACCAGCGCCGCCCGTCAATCCCACACCACCGGCCGACCCGGCACTATTTCGCGTGCCCTGCTGGCAACGGCGTGCGTTCTTCTTCTGGGTGCACGGCTAGGCCTGCTCAAGGGTGCGTCGGTTGTGTGTTTTATTGCCGCCTTTATGTGTCTTCGTATCACTCCGCTGGCAATCGCCTCCTTGTGTGCGCGATCCGCGCGCTTGGTAGGCGGTCGCACGCATACACCTGGCAGCCTACGCGCTGAGCTGCCTCGCTGGCGTCGTGTATGCTGGCACCAACCCGACATCCATTCACGCTCCCTACCCATCTACATGCTCGCGCACGCGCCCGCCTTTGCACTATGGATGCGTGCGCGATAAAAAAAGCACAATACTGTTCAAGTTTTTGTATGTCTCAAACAATGACCAGCGATGGCACTATTGTGTCCAGATGCAGCACAAGCTTGTCGTCGAGATGGCCAGCAGGTGCCAAACAATGGTTCAACATGATCCGTGCCACGCCGACAAGCAAACAGAGATATTTGAGTTCGATTCCAAGGCGATGAACTGCGACTATCTAGTCGTCCTCGTTAGAAAACGCAAGGCTCGCCAGCGTCAACAACGCAGCAATATGCTGTTCGCTGCCATTGATGAAGATGAGCATTGCAAGCTTTTCAGGAGTCAGCGAGATGCATGCCGCATATTGATGGAGAAGAAGGGAGGGGGGGGGGCGAGACTCTTTCCAAGATTTCTATGCCACACCCAGTGCCTTTTTCAGGCGCACGACGAGCTGCCAGTCACTGGCGCACACGTCCTGCCGATAGTGCTGCTTGAGCGCATCAATGCTTTCGCGTGTCAAACGCGACACGAGTTGGTGCTGCGGGCCAAACTGGCGACCAAACGTGAGCGGAGCGCGTCGCTCTCACTGCCGGTAATCTGGATCGATACCTCTGGTGCCTGTTGCTGCCTGTTGCACCTCGGTCTCTTTGAGCAGGATACGTGTAATTCTGCCGACTAAGAGTATCGATGAGACATCTGACGACGACGTCTTGACCAAACAGCACAACTGCGTGCCCACCTTGGCAATGCCTTCTCGCACGCGCATCCGAGCACGATGGGGTTCTTGGTTCGAAATATGCAATCAGGCAAGATATCGAGGACGACGGGATAGGTGGCGATGGCCGCAGCTGCGAGACGACGCGCCTGCTTGGCTGTCTCCAGGTGGCGGCCACACGTTCGCACGCATCATAGAGCACGTCGCTGGAAAGATGGCGAGCTTGGTCTCGTCGCCAGCGGCCGCCGCATCCTTGTGCGTAAACGTATCAAAGGCGAGAATTGTCGACATTCAGGAAGAGTAGGCGACTCGAGCTGCATGAGAGCGCGCTGAACCGATAGCACCCGTTACAGGCCCGATGCCGATCGAAGAGACGGGCACCTGTTGCTGCGCGAGCAAATCCAGTGCGGCTTCGAGCGCGCCCAGCGTGGATGCATGCACAACAATGCCCGGTTTGCCTGGGAAACGAGGCGCGACAGGATGCTAGTACACATCGTGCATGACGGCCACACGTGCCTCATCTTCTTCCTTTTCGCCCTTACCCAACACGACCAAACGCGACCCCGCCACGTCCTGTCCCATGCCTGGCGCCACGAGCTGAAAACAGCGGTTCCATCAACGTGCGCTGCTTGTGCACCGCAACAGTACAAAGCTCGGATGCACGTGGTGATAGCCTCACCGCCCAGCCGGCCAGCACACACGTGTCGCCCACACAAATCGCCGCGCTCTAGCAGCACATCGAGTGCCGTGCCGACGCCGATGACACGCGCACTTCCAACACCGTGGCGTCGGGGACCGTCTCTCCCACCTTTTGTCACCGGGCTCAAGTTGACTTGTCACCTGTGGCATGCGCGCGAGCCAGCGAAACATGTCGCCCAGGCCCTGGCCCGTCTTGGCCGACACGGGCACAAGCGGCAGCACTTCGCCTTGCTCGTCTTCCTCTGCCTCGACATTCTTGCTTGGCGGAGATGATTGCAGTGTCGCGACAATCATGTGCTGGTGGTGAAGGTCGCGAGCGATCTCATCTGCGCGTCGCTGCAGTCGTCGCGCACATTGTCGGGTTGGCGCGCGAGCACTTCGGCCATCGATTCGCTCCGCATGATCGGCTTCGCTCGTCTTCCACCCGTAGCACTTGTCGACTTTGTTGAGGAGAAAGAGCAGCGGTATGCCGGCCTCGCGTAGGGCACGAATCGAATCGTGCGTCGTCGCCTCGATGCCTTGGAGCAAGTTGATGACGATGAGCGCCACGTCGCACACGCTGGTGCCGCGCTTGCGAAAGCTGTGAAACGAGGCGTGTCCGGGCGTGTCGAGAAACCAGGCGCTGGGGAAATTGTCCACCACATCGTTTCCAGTCGTCAGGCGCTGGATAGTGGCCAGGTGCACCTCGGACGCACCCATCTGCTGCGTGATGCCACCGCTTCTTGTGCTGCAACACGCGTACCGCAGATGCGATCGAGTAAACTGCTTTTTCCTGCGTCTACTCGGCCTATGAGGCAGCAGATGGGTGCGCGTAGATGACAGGTTGGTGCCAGTTTTTTCCTCCTTCTCTTCAGAAACTGTCGGTGGCGGTGGTTCGGCTGCAGATGAGGCAGAAGATGCCATTACACGGTCTTTCCCCAGCGATGCCACAAAGGCCTTGTTTCGGTCGGCCAGTGCACGCTCACCCTTGGTTTGCAGCTTGCCCGCCACGACGATCTTGCTCGCGGCGTGCCGCTCGTAGATCGGCCAGGTGTTGCTTGTGTGCAAGTGCGGCGCAGCTTCGCTTTCCAGACGTTCCTTTCTTCGCGCTCGCGTTGTGCTGCCTCCCGGGTGGCGAGCTCGGCCGCAGCTGGCTGCAGCTTTTTGCTTGGCCAACCGCGCCTTGAGTGCGGCAATGGCACCCGCGCTTGGCTTAGACTTGCTGCTCATGGGGGAGGGGGGTTGGTGCGCGAGAAGGAGAGAAAGAGCCAGCTTTTTTTTTGCAGACGCCGGTTTTTTTCGCCCTGTTTGACCAAAACACAGAGACGCGTCTTTTACTTTGTTGGCGCCATGACCAGCCTGGCTGCTTTGCTAACTGACGAGGCGCGTTACCCGTGTGGCGCCAGGCATTGGTCGACACGTTTCTGCTGCGCCGACCCGACGTGGTGCGCGTTCACTTGTCGCCTTTTGCGACGCCTTTCGCGACTCTTACTCGGCAACAATGGCGCGGCAGGCGCATCATCGCGTCTGCCTCGTGTTTTCGCATCCAGGCGGGAGCGCACCGACTCGAGTGGATGCGCTTCTATCAAGACTGGCTGACCCTGTGGCGCGGCGCCGACGACCTGCCGCTCGTGCACGAGGTGGTCGGCTGCCTTACGGCGACGCAGACCAGCACAAGCAACTGGCCAGCGTGCACGCGTTCTCACCGGCAGGCGGAGTGCACCCCCCGCGCCTTCCTATCGTGTGGCTCGACTCTGCTCCCTGGTGCGTGGTTCTGCATGCTATGACCAAGGCTGCGTCGTCTTTTGAACGTGCGCTCTACGTGTGGGGCTGTACGAGCCGTTCTCTGCTGCCACCTCGCTCGAGCAGTTGGCGCGCATCCTCGCGCCCCTGCGACCCGAGGAATTTCTTGCCGCGCGGCCGCGTGTTTCGCCTGGCCGACGCGACCAAAAACCCGCTCCGCCGTCCGCTCTAGAGCGGATTCGCCCAAGCTACCACGCGACCTGCTCCATCACCTGCTCCAGTGGACCGATGCTACGTCAGCCTTGCGCCTCGGGCGCGTGTGGCGCAGTGGTCCAGCTGCTCCAGCATGAGGATGCCTGGAAGCCGATGCGCGCCCATCAAGGGCGGCTGATCCAGCGGCACGTGACGGCCGCGCAGGTGGGTCTACTCGTGCGCGGCTCTCTGGCGAGCGTCGGGCCGTCGTTTACGTTTGTGTGGATGCGCCACCAGGTAGAGGGTACCAACTCGAGCGCGTGGTTTGATGCGCTGTTGGGCATGCTGGACCATACTGCCTGGCGCGCCATGACCTTTGACATGAGCGGTTGGCATCGCGCGTACCGCAATGGCGGTCTTTGTCGTGCGAGCGAGGATGAGTCCGCTGGCGGATCACCTGGACGAGTGGCTCGACACCACAGGGCCAATCGAGGGCATTCACACGCTCGATCTGCGCGGGCACACTCTGTACGGACCAGGATGTGGGATGCGCACCTGTGATAGGTGATACGCTCACTATCGGCTGCTCGAGCCCCTGGACCTGGAGCGCGCGCTGTTTTACTTTCCTGCCGTCACCTCCCTGTCGCTCATGATCGAGGCGCTCGACACGCAGAGCGAGGGCGGCGGTCCAGATCTGCCGAGTGGCGAATCGTGGGCCGACCTGATCGTAACGCGTCTGCCCAGCCTCACGTCGCTGCGTTTGTACGACGATCTACCCAACGCGCGCTACGACCATTGCTGCAACAACTGGCAACTGAGCCTGGCCGACCTGCGGCGCGTGTGCGAATGCGCGACCCTGGTGAACCTGTCGCTGTGCGTGCGCATCGAGGGTATCGGTACCAGCACCGGGCTGTGCCATGTGTGGCCCATCGTGCTTGCGTCGCCCGCGCTTGCGAGCGGCCGCCTACGCCGTCTGGGCATGTGCACGAGGCCGTGTGCTGCGACGAGTACGAGTGGAGCCTGGAAGCCGCAGTGGCCTCCGACCACGACGTGCCCAAGATCCAGGGTGTTGCACGCGTACCCGCCGAGGTGGTGGTCGACACGACGGGCACGAGACTTGCGATGCGACGCCCAGCATGCCGGCTGCCGCGCGCGTTTTGGTATAGACTCGTTATCTGCACAAGCGTAAGCACACAAGTTGAATCAGAATTTATTACAAGTATTTGAGTGTGAGCAAACGAGCCAATCGGACAAAGAAATGGCTTCCACTCTTCGCACATATCATCAATCGACATGTCGGACACCACCACCCTTGCGCAGTCCATTATCGAGTTGAATCGCAAAGGCCATCGCACCACGGGTGAATTGCGTCCGCGCTCCACCGCCTCGACAATGGCTGTTGGAAATCCTCTGACCACCGTTCCTACGAGTCAAACCGTGGGTCCGAGCGGGCAGCAACAGCGATGGTCTTGCGCGCCGAGAAGCCGAGATAAAAAAAATCTCCCGGTGGCACTCGGACTCTTGTCTTTTTTTCTCCCCGTCCTTGCTTCGATGCCTGTCCGCGGCGTTTTTGCGCGAGCATGGCGGCGATGTATCGCGACTGGCGCACGAGTATGACTTGGCCATCGGACGTCATCCAACCCTGCCACTGGTCGTGCTCAACTATCGTCGCGGCATGACGCGCTCCGACTGGGCCAGGCGGAAGCAGGCGGCGGACGACGCATTGTGCAGGCCGATCATCCGATCGTGGCCGAGTGTCGCGGTTTGGTTCTCGAGGTCGATGCCGAAGAGCGCTTTGTGAGCATTGTCGCTCAGGGCTTTGCGCGCTTTTGGCACATTGCCGCGCCCGTCGTGTCTGCGACGGCCACTCCCATCGAAGAAACACCCGCTTCGCTGCTGCCCTGTCGGCCGCCAACTCGGGCTTTGACTTGGCGCACCCGTACCAAGTGCAAGCCAAAGAGGATGGCAGCTTTATGCTCATGTATCGCTTCCGCGACCATATCGTTTGCAGTTCGCGCAACAACTTTGTCAAGAGATGCTCGTGCTGCTGATGGGGCGTCGCGTCCCCAAGACCGAGTTGCTCCTCGAAACCATGGGCGGAGCAGATCGCTGTGCCCTCGCCCTCTCCGACACCGTCGTGCGCCTCTATGCCGAGCCGATCGTGTTTCTCGTAGGTCTGCTTCAGCGCGAGGTTGCCGACGCGCCCTTTTCCGAGGTGCACGATACAAACCAACTTGCGTCGCTGGTAGCCCGGCTCCGCGTCGAGTATGGCGTCCAGCTGTATCGACCCTGGATTGCACCCGAGCCATGCGTCGGTGTCACCCAAGTGATGCGCCTCTTTGGACGCACACCTCAAGCAAGACCCAACGCACGAAGGCTTTGTCTTGGTCGATGCGGCCGGACGCCGACTCAAGGTCAAGTCGGAGCTTTACGTACTCTCACATCGGCTCAAGTACCTCGGATTTATCACGTGCACACCCAGTCTGTGTGTGCCGCTCCTTTTGCGGCCTTCCCCCGAGCCCGACCATGCATCGCGTATGGACTGGCTTGTGGCCAATCTCGACCTGACGCCGAGTCAGCGCCCAGCTCATCGAGGTGCGTGTCGATGCCTGTCGCGCGACCGTGGCGCGGGTGGTGGAGCGCGTCGGTCACCTGTGGGCACGCGTGTGTGATCGTGCTGCCATGACCGAGCTTGCCCAGTCAGCTACGCGCGATCATTTGGCGGGTTTGGTGGGCAAAGTTGCCTCGACGCCAAAGATGTGCTGTTGCGACCCATGCTCTATGCGCTGGCTGCCTCTCCGGCGCGCCCATCGACGCCTTGCCGCGCCAGTTTTGTCCACTCTTGATTCGGCTGTGCCTGCTTGGCCCGAGCGAAAACCAACAAGTCGCTGCTGGCGCCGTTGCCAACAAGGTGAGCATGCATCCGCGGAGCACTTTGGCTATTGCGACATCCCAGGCAGCAATCCAAGGCGACCCGCCTGCGCGCGAGTTCAACGATGGCATGGCCCTGCACCCGCCGGAAAAACACGCCGGCGAGTGGCGCGTCACGTGCTTTTGCGGTCAGCCCATGGAGTTGCGTACGCTCAAGCACTTTTTGCACGTTCCACGCACGTGTCATGGTGGCGTCGTTCGTCCGGCCAATGCAGGCACCGTGGTCAAGACTTATATCCCAAGATCGGTGATCTGGATCTGCACCGATGAGCCGACGTGCATGCTGACGATGGAGGCACAACAAAGGACGCTCGAACGCAATGGTGTCCAGGTGACGCGCGGCGATCCACTGGGTGTGCCAGCTTCAGCCGCGTGCAAGAACCTGCGGCTGGTGGCGCATGACTTGCTGGGACGGCTCGCAGATAAGTGTGTTTGGGACATGGATGCGCGGTATGATTGGTTGGCGCAGAGCATGCGTCTCGCACCCACAGACGCACACATGTCGCGTATGTCCAGCACTACCTGTCGCACCGCCATCGCTCTCATGCAACAAGCGCTCCGAGCATAAAAAACTCACTTCCTTGACTCTGTCGAGTTGCTTTTATCGTGCGCACAATAGCAGCGCATGTGGGCATCTTGAAAGTTATTGTACGGTTCACCTGAACAAGTTGACCTTGGCCATTCTGTCCATCGTTTTGAATGAGGTCTCGAAGAGCCCTCCCGATCTATTACGTTCGGTTGCGACGGGTGCAGATTTTTGTTTCTTCGCTGGGCGAGGCGAGTTCATCTTGAACGAAACTCCCGGTGGATCCATTGTCTGTTCTCCATCCATTTGACCCATCATGATGCACAGTCTGATGGCGACCCTGGTATTGTAGTCCACCTCCTTAGTCGGGTCCTTCCACTGCTGTTCAACCGCTTGTTTTTGTTGATCTGTCATGTGTCGCCAAACCATACAATCGTACATTGACATCTCGATTGTCCAGGGCGTTGTACTCCTCGCCCGGCTGTGCTGCTACGACTTCCCACATTCGATACGAGGTTGATAGATTGTGTGCAACCATTTGCGGCCAAATGTAAGCCCTCCACTGCGCGCAGCAACGCCCGTGTAGTATTGACCAGAGTTTTGCGCGCATCTCTTTTGGACACTGATGAAGTTGCAATATTTCCTGAATGCTTTCGAGACGCTGCTGCAGAGTGTCGTATTGACAAACTTCCGTGTTCTCCCAAGACAGTTCAAACGGTGTTGCTCCCTTGCCATCCATTCTACCCATCAGGACGCACGACCAAATCTGATACATCATGTCCCACTGAGACTTGTCGTGAGCTGCTTGGAATTTTGCATTGAAAGTCGGAAGGCTCCACCATCCCTTCATCCACGCCTTTTGCGCAGGAGACATGTGTGACCAACCAAAATATGCCACCGCAGCATGGACGCCGTCATTTACTGGCCACTCGAATGCTTTCAACACGTTTGATTGAAGATCTCGCGAATCAGTCAGGTCCAGCGCAGCCGATCTGATAACACTTTCCAACTGAGCTTGTCCATACGCAATGTCACGTGTTTCACATAGTAGTCTTGCAGCTCAATAACATACTTTTGCGGCCAGTGATTCCTTAGCAGTGTCGACCCGAGATCTTGTTTTCGCGTGTTGAGACGACTAGTGGCCACTTCACCCTGACCTCGTACACCACCGGGACTACGAGTTCGATGGATGGTGTCGACGGATTTGCGAGAACGAGAGCGAGAACGAGAGCGAGAACGAGAGCGAGAACGAGAGCGAGAACGAGATTGGCTGTGGAGCGGGCGATATTCCTCTTTCTCCTCGTCACTCATGTGTTTCCACACATCGGCACATGCAGTTGCTCCTCCCCCATGCTGTTTCATAAACTGTACCCAAGCGCTCATTTTGTAAAGGATGATGAGCGCACAAGAATTGTTGTTTGAGTGGACAAAAAATTTTACGCCCGAAGGCAAAAAAACCTCCTTCTAGGATTGTTTTCTTGCCCTTGGCACCACACGAAGGATGTCGTTCCCTGATCATATCGCAGGCTGCTGGTCGGAGGAGGAGGGTTTTGACCTTGGATGGTCACCGAAAGATGGGTTGTTTGGTGAGGTCGCTTGGCGCGTGAGAGACAAGTGCATTCGATTCTTCAACGCCCTCGGCCACCGCCTGTTGCGAGCCATCGCAGACCACCCGGAGCACAAGGTCACGTGGCCCTTTCCACCCGACACGGGCATCCTCGACCCACTACACCGTGACCCAAGCCGCCGCCCTCACGACGATCCGCCGTACTCGATGGGACGGAATACGTATGTGCGAGTCGTTGCTGTTGCGCTGGCAGCGCGAGTATCGCGATTTGCATGGTGTGATGGTCGAGTTGGACAAAGTGCGCATGGCCCATCTGTGCGATCTGCTCGGATATGTGGTCGAGTGGTTCCCGTCGCCTCCCAAGGCAAGCAACCAACAAAAACTCGCAGCCAATTGGTACATGTGGCTGGCCAATGACCAGCCGTACGTCCTTCTCCTGCGAGCGCTTGGACAGTGGGACGAAGGCGGTCTCGTGTCGCTGTTGGAACGCGACGTGTTTTCCGTACGACCAAAGTCTGTGGCAGCCGAAGCGATCAGTGGCACGGATGTGTACCGATTTCTAGGACGCATGTCGTATCGTCACTCGTGGGCATCATCACCGGGACACTCACGAAGGATGGTATTCGTCTTGTGAGACGTGGGACTGGTTTGCCTTTACGCTCCAGGATGCCGCTGGCAAGGTGTGGCCGCTCATGCGAGGTGTCAGCACGGGCGATCATGTGGAAGTCGAAGAGGTACGCTGCGCCGAGACTGGTGCGCTTCTGTCCAGCTGCCACAGCGCGATCGACGAGCCCGACGAGTTTCACTACCACGAGACTTACTTTTCGCATCCAATCGCTCATTCGTTTGCACTGACGCAAGAGCAAGTCGACATGCCGTTTGCGGAAGAGGTGTGGCCGCCCATCGAAGTCGACGATCCTCCTGACGACCCCGAGCCGACCCTGTGTAATGTCGAGTCGCACGGCTACTGGCGCCCGATTGTACAAGAGCTGGTGCGCCAACATCCCTTGGCACGCCAACGACTGGCAGTGCTACAGGGTCAGTGGCGCGCCATGGAGCTTCCTCGACTCCTGGAACAACCAGTTGACTGCACGCGCGACGAGGCAATCGTACGCGCTGCCTACCACCGCGAGATGGCCGCGGTACTCGAGCAGTACGTCCTCTGTCTGCCGCGTGACCTCGCAAAACTTGCCGCGTCATTCCTTTAGCTCCATGAAAGGCATTGCGATCGCCGCGGCAAAGTATGGAGGAAAGCGTGCGTCGGTGCCCAGAGGACTTGCCCGTTAAATATGAGGTGCGCCATACGCACGCACCAGCTCGCCCTCGCGTTTTTGGACAATCAAAAGAGTGTGATCCTCGCATGTTCGCCCGATGATGTCGAGCTAGATGCGCGTGTCTGGGACCATGCATCACCCATACAAGCCTCCTGCGCCCACCCACTGCACCCACATGCTCTGCCCTCTTGTTATAGTCCCTGTGTTGTTGCATTGTCTGCCCTTCTGTCTGAATTGTGAAAAGGAGGGGGGGGGGCTTTAGGGTTTGTGAAAGAGCGTTGCGGTGCCCACAATTGGTCGGGAAACAAGCTAAGGACTCTGGGGCAGCGACGCTTGAAGAAGAGGAAGCAGAGAAACTGCGATCAATCCGGCCAAAGACCTGCCAAGCTGTCCATTCTCGTCTGATCAACCAAAGACACTTTTTTTCTCTTTGGCGTCAACGCAATGGTGTCGCGTTTTCGCGGATGGCTCGACATGCAAAAGGTGATGGTGCGCGAGGTTTCCGTGGCTGCGGCGCGACGTGCCACTCTCGCTGGCCATGGTCCGGCTGGATGACATCATGGACGCGCATGAACGTGATACAGACAACCAATGGCGGTGTCTCACCGATGCGGCCCTGTCTCGCGCACACGCCGGACGCAGCTGCTTGATGCTCGCCTGCTGGTCACTCGCCATTACCGTCGCGGCCATCGTGTATGCGTACGCGGCCGATCCTCACCAAGCCGAGCGCGCCTTTTTGGTTGTCCTTGCGGCGTGCTTTCCCGCGTGTATCGCGACCGCTCAGTGCGCACGGGACACGTGCGCCAAGACTCGCGCGCAGCGTCGCACCAATCAACTCGAGCGCCGTCTGCGCGTGGCCAAGCGACAGATCGAAGAGCAGGCTCGCGCACTGTGTACACTTCTCGATGCGTGTCGCTGCTGCCCCGAGACTCTAGCGTCGGTCCGTTGCAGCAGAAACTCACTACCTGGACGCACACCATTGCCAACATGGATCTGATGCGCACCGGGGACACTTTGCCACCCACACCCTCGGCTCCGCTTATCGACGATGAGACGCAGCCGGGAGCGCACGTTTAGTTGTTCCTTCTCGACCTTTTTTTGTCTCATCTGACCGCTCGTCCTCTACGATCAAGCACTGCATGAGGAGCGCGGCCTGTCTTATAACTATTGTATTCCTTCAACGACCCTACATACATAAAAACATTCTTCTTTGTGCACACTGGTTATTTTTATTTCTCTTCGCGAAACAGCCACTCGTAGAGCTCGGGGTTGGTGACCCAGACGGAATCTGTGCACTCGTCGATGAACCACCGAATCTTTTCGGCCATCTTGGCTGGATCGGTCTTGGCCCAGCTGTAGTCGAAGCGCATCATACGGAAACCGCGCTCCAGAGCCAGGGCTTGCTTCTGTCGATCATTCTCCTGACTAGCAAGGAGATCTTTTCCGTCTCCATGAACGCTCCACCGACCTTGAAGTGCTGCACGCCATCATGTTCGATCATGACGTGATCCTTCTCCAAGCAAAAATCGTACCGTCGCCTGTCGGGTTTGAATCGAAATTCGGCCTGGAACTCGACCCCGAGCAATTCCAATGCACTTGTTACCGCTAGTTCTCCATAACTGGATGGAGCGCAGGCGCGACACAGCCCTTGGCCTTGTTGGATGTGGGCGGGAGTAGGATGACAATCGTGGCCGTTGGCGCAGATGCAATGCACTTTCTCAGAGCTGCTGGTGTATGACCCAACAACGTAGCCGCCTTGTGTGACAATCGAGCTGTAAAATGTCTCTGCAGCTTCTTCGGAGCGGCGAGCGCAGGTGGTGCATATCCCTTGTTTTTGTTGGATGTTTGTCGGTCGCGGATAACAGTCGTGACCTTTCGCACAAATGCAGTGCACTTGTTCGGTGGATCGGGTGTATTCTCCAACGAGGCGACTGTGCTGGCGACCGATATTTGAAACTCGGTCGCGGCCGCTTCGAAGCGCTGGTTTGCGCAAGTGAGACATATTCCCTCTTGTCCTTGTTGGATGTTGGAGGGCAGTGGATGACAATCGTGTCCGTTGATGCAAACACAATGCACCGCTTCAGAGTTACGAACGTATTCTCCGACGACGCGCCCGCCTCGCGCGATAATCGCTGCTTGAAACTCGTTTGCAGCTACTTCAGAGTATCGAGCACACTGACGGCATATCCCACTGCCTTGCAACACGCTATTGGCCAGTGGGTAACAATCATGTCCCTTGGCGCACATGCAGTGCACCTTTTCTTTGCGTTTCGTGTAGGCTCCAATCACGCGGCCACCAAGTAACGCGACCGCAGTTGCAAAACGTTCGGCGGTTTGTTGCTGGCGAGCGGTCATGGTTAGCGGACTGACCTCGGTCGATGCTTGCTTCTCCCGCGTGTCTTGTTTCTTCGCAGATGGTACCGGTCCCGGCACATCAGCCTTTCTCTTGCGGCTCGTGGGTAGGTCGGTCATGGTTCACCACAAAAACTGAGTAACTCTCAGCGGCAGGAGAAAACAGCTCCGCTTTCAACTTTTCCCCTCTCGCATTTTTCCCCTCCCTCTTCGTCGCTCTTCTCTTGCCTGGTTCAATTCCCACACCATGTCGCACTTTCATTCAAACCAGCGCATCTCTCAGTTGATTGCGGAGCTGGAAAAACTCCGTGCCGCGCATGGCGACCTGCCCATCATCTACTGGGACCAGTTCTCCAGCTGCGTCTGGGACAAGCCGGATGGCGCTCTCTCTGTTCGGGACCAGCATCTTTATATCGGCGGGATGCACGTAAATGCAACTCTATTCTGTGGCCGAGACCCCAACTGTGCCGAAGAGCCCGAGCGTGCTACCTGCGACTTTGAGGAGGCTGCCGCGTTTGAGGCGGCCGAGATTGTTGCCGCAGCCGCCTCCGCCGCCGCTGCATCTGCCTCTGCTCCCTCGACCACCTCCTAGACAAAGCGCTTTGTAGCGCTTCCCTCAATGTCTCGCGTCATACAAAAAAGAAAAAGTGTTGAAAAAACACAACGGCACTTGTCTGAGAGCGAGCAAATACAAGCCTAGAGCTAGCACGGTTGCTTCCTCCTACCCCCCCCCCCCTTTTTACTCGGCCGCGCTAGCTGCCTTGGCATTCTTTGCCGCCTTGGGCTTGGCAGCGGCCGCGGCAGCCTTTTCGTCCGCCTCTTCTTCGTCCTCGTCGGCATCACGCTTCTTGCGCCTGGCCACCTTGGGCTTGTCTTGCTTTTCGCCGTCCTCGCCCTCTTTGGCCTCGGTACTGCTCTTTTTGCGCTTGGCCACCTTGGCAGGCTTTCCCTCTTCCTCTTGTTTCTCTTTCTTCTTGCGTTTGGCCGCCTTGGGCTTGGCAGCAGCAGGTGCAGCAGCGACGACAGGGGCGGCAAAGATGGCAGGGACAGGCGCAGGTACGACAACGACGACAGGAGCGAGCACACCGTGAGCGAGCGTCACCGTGAGCGCATCCCAGCTGCACAGCGAGGCAACGTCGAAGCGATCGGCGAGCGGCACATCGCCACACTTGATGCTGAGGATGCTGGCGATGGGCACCTTTGCGCGCAACGCCACTGCCATCTTGAGCTCATCCAGCGTGTCCTTGCTCGCACGCTCCAAGTCGAGCGACACGTTGGCACCGACGGGCTGACCGGCGAACGACACCACCTTGGGGGTAAAAGCGCAAACAATCGCACGCGTGAGTTCCGTGCGTACGCGCTGCGCGCTAGCGCACTCCACCACGCGGCTCGTTCGCTTTCTTTTTCCCCCAAACCCCCACACGATACTGGTATCATAGGGGAAACCATAGGAGCCTTCTAGAGCGAAGCGGCAGCAGTGGGGTGAAAGGGGGAAACGAGCGACTAGCGAGTGTTCCCCCTCTTACCAGATTGGTCACGCGCTTGCTGGCCGCCACCTTGAAGCGAAAGGGGTTGCTCGGGAACCACGTCTCGAGCGGCACTTGGCCTTCCGACTCGTACACGCTCTCGGGAGACAAGCGGACCACCACCTGAAATGAGGAGTAAGCGCGCAAACAATCGTACGTGTGAGCACGGTTCGTTTCGCTTTCTTTTCCTCCCAAACCCCCCCACACGATATACTGGTATCATAGGTGGCATCATAGATAGCCGCCAGAAGCGGAGCGAAAGCAGTGGGGTGGAAGGGGGAAACGAGTGGCGCTCGCGCCACGAGTGTTCCCCCTGCGAGTGTTGTCCCCCTACCTCGTCACCGGGGAAGAGGGCGTCGGCACCCTGGCGGCTTGGAAGAAAGGCGAGGCGCAGACTCTCATTGTAGACGCGTAGATGGTGGTTCGGAAGTTCGCCCATCCCGGCATTGTGCGAGTCCAGATGCTGGCGCTTGTCGGTCTCGGCATCGTTGCACTTGGCGTCGGGTCGGTACGTGACTTGGATGCGCCCGGCGAGCGGCACCTCGGCCTGCGTGCCCGCACGCACCACCTTCACCTGAATCATCTCGCTCGGAATGCAGCGCAGCGTGCTGATGGTGCCAAAACTGGGGGTAAAAGCATCGCAAACAATCGCAAGGCGTGGATGAGCTGCGCTCATCTTGCCGCCTGCTCGTTCGCTCCTCTTTTTCCCCCAAACCCCCAACAAGATGCTGGTATCATAGGGACAACCAATGCAAATGGTTGTGGGGTGGAAGGGGGAAACGAGTGGCGCTCGCGCCACGAGTGTTCCCCCTGCGAGTGTTCCCCCTACTTACCTGACGCGAAAGGTGGACGTGATGTCGGGCGCCAAGTCGCTGCACGTCACCGAGATGAGCGGCGAGGGGTGACCCTGGCCGCGCAGACGCAACACAAGGTGTAGTGTAGATTCCTTCTGGATGTTGTAGTCAGCAAGACAGCGCCCGTCCTCGAGCTTTGGGGAAAAACGACATACACGCACACAGTCAGTCCCAAAGCAAAGGCACAGGGAGAAGGGGAGAGTGTGCGATTGTGCGTGCTCTCACCTGCTTGCCGGCAAAGATGAGACGCTGCTGGTCCGGCGGGATGCCATCCTTGTCCTGAATCTTTTGCTTGACCACTTCGATCGAGTCATCCGACTCGACTTCGATCGTCACAGTCTTGCCCGTGAGCGTCTTGATGTAGATCTCCATCGACATGGCGCGGGAGAAAGAGGAAAGAGGAGAGAGGAGGCAGTACTTGTGTGCAAAGCAAAGAGTTGCGTCTTTTAATCTTGTCTCAGTGACGCAGTCGTCTAAGATAATTTTATCCTCTTGCTGCCCACCGACGCTTCTTTTTGTCACTACTCCCTCCATCACCACCACCGCCGCCAGCAACATGCGCATCACCCTCTATGCCCTGCTCGCTTCGGCACAACCGAGTGAGTGGAACCACGAACAACTCGCGGCCGCCGCTCAAGATGGCAAGTCCTTTTCGGCCATCTTTTGCGAGTTACCGGACGTCGAGCCATTCAACTGGGAGCAGCTGCTCAACGCCATCGAGGACCGCTGCACCGACAAGCAAGTCGACACGGCTTGCGCACCGCGCCGTGCCCTGCTCGTGTGCACACGCAGGGATCAGGCGCAGGGGTTTTCTGTCGCCACCACGGCCGACGTTGCATGCTTTGCGCACGGCGACAAGCTCTTTGTGGTGGCGCTCCCTGCACTGGCCAAGGCGGCAACGGCAGCACCGGCGTCCTGGGAGCACGCTGCACATCAGTTTCACTCCAATCTACCGTCGCTCGCCTCGACGGCCGCCACCAAGCCACTCGGCAAGCAGCAGCAGCTGTTGCGCGAATCTGACGTGGCCCTGCCCTGCACACTGCCGCGCGGCGATGCCAAGTTCGAGCCCGTCTTTGAGGCGTCCGCGCTGTTTTCGTCCTCTGCCACCGAACTCGGCCAGGCGCTGCGTGCCTCGCTCACCACCAACGGCTTTCTACGCCTGCGTCTGTCGAGCGAGCAGATGCTGCTACTGACGCGCCTCCAGGAGCAGCAGCGTGCCTATTTCGAGTTGCCCGATCACGTCAAGCGCGCCCATTCATTGCCACGTGTATCGGGCGTCGCTGGAAACTACCAGCCGCCCTTTGGCTATACGGCTTCCGCCAATTGCCGCAAGGAGTATTTCCTCGTACGTCAGCCCGTGCCAGACCCGAATCAGCCCGAGCAGCCGCGCACCTCGGCTTTCGCCGCAGCCGCCGCCACCGCCGTACCTTTACCGGTCAAGCTCGTCAATGAGCTGCCGAGCGACACGGCGCCCGAGTTGCGCGAGAGCGTGTGGCCCGTGTTTCACATGTTGGGCGACATGTGCAAGCAGATTCTGCGCCTGGTGCTGGCCACATACGACATCCCCGCATCTGAAATCGAAGGGCTACTGCGCGATTCGATGGCTCCGAGCGCGACCCTACACGAGTTTGGCCACACGAGCGTCATCGAGCTGTTTCGTTATCACGCACGCCAAGTTGTCGCCGCCGCCGCCGCCGCGTCGTCGCCTTTGGTACCGGTCGCCCTCCCCTGCAGTATCCACACGGACGCGTCGCTACTGACGGTCGTACCGCGCTGCCTGGGTCCTGCTGGCCTCGAGATTTTCAACTGGGTAAGGAGAGGGCGCATGCTTCGCGCGGGCACTCGCTCCCCCTCCTTTCACGGGGGGGAAAAAAGAAAGCCTCGTAAGAAAGCTGACTCTTGTTTTTCTTTCCTGTGTGCCCGATGATCTTAGGGCCGAGGCGACTGGCAGGCGGTCGAGGAGCAGAGCGGCGGTCCGGACGAGTGTATCGTTTTCGCGGGTGACATGCTGCCGCGCATTCTCAACGGCGACATTTTGGCAGCCCAGCATCGTGTCGTCTTTTCAGGCGAGCCTGCCGTTGTCAACAAGGAAGATGGTGTGGGGGTGAAAGGGGGCGAGCGCGAACGAGCGCTGCGCCCCCTGGATCGCTACTCGACGCCATTCGAGTTGTTCCTAGCGCCGCGCTACTCGATCGACTGCGCACGCCTGCTGGTACACTCGTCACACCAGCTCATCAACAACCGCGCGCTGCTGCCGGCGTGCGCGGTCGTCGAGACGGCGCAGATCGCGAGCTGCGCCTTCAGTCAAGGGCTTGTGAGCGTGAATAAGAGTAACTAGGCAGACGCGCTACGAGCTCTTTCCTCGGCCCCTTTACTTGCCAGCTCCTATCTCGCAAACAAACACAGCTTCTGTTGTGTTTTTTATATTTGAAAAGCGTTCGAGTGTATCGTAAAGATGCCGGAAGGGGGGGGGGGAGGGAGGGAACGCACTAGCGCGCTTGTCCTTCTGCTTGCTCTGATGCTTGCGCGAGGGAGGGAGGCGTGCAGCCGCGTCGGTGAAACTTCCAATCGTCCTGTTGGCATGATCGGCTGCAGTAGGTCTCGACCTTGCACTTGCTGCACACCTTGGGCTCCTGGCCCTCGGCGCCCACCAGCAGTTTGCCACACGTCGGTCCACTGCAACGCGATGACGTCGCGGCGACCGGAGCATTGGGTGTTTCAGGTATGTGCACGCGTTCTCCGACCCGCAGATCCTCCGATTGCGGAACGACGTCCACCTTCCGAGGGTGGAGCGGAAAATCCTCATCCACCAGGATGTAGGCCATCTGTCGTTGAAAATCATAGCTGTGCACGACCCCGAAGCGTCGATTCACATGCACCACACCTGGTCGCGTCACGATGTATTGCAGTCGATCTTCCGCCAGGACGGATGCAGACATGACAATCTTGCCCACGATGTTTTCGTCTGGCCCGTAGTACATCTCGCCGCGCCACGCCTTGGCAAATAATCCATAACACGTCTGGCCCAGCCACCTCTGCGCCCCTTGAACTTGAATCTTGTCGAAAACGCCGCATACGCCCACACGCGTGGCGGCGGTGCCCGCGTCACGCTGGCAGATGCGCTGATTGTCGCACCACAAAATGGGTGGGGCACCCGGTTCGTCCGCATTCACCACGATTCTCGTGCCCAACCCGATGCAAGAGGCCATGCTTGCACGCTTGCTCACGCTGATTTGCAAAAGTGACTTGAACAATGTCTTGAAATCAAAGACGTATTTGTATGGAAGAGAAAAAGAGAAGAGGGAGGCGGTTGGTCGGTTCTTTTGTCATGCCTTGGCTTGCTGGATCAGATAGCTACGAGTTATTCCTTTTCCTCGATCGCTTCGGCGATCGCCTGCTGGGCGTCGGCCGCGGCGCGAAACATTTGTGAGCCGCTCTCGACAAGGAAGAAATGCTTGTTGCGCAGGGGATCGACCGGGTTGATGCGCTGCCAGCACACGGTGCATTTGGCGGATGAGGATGTCACCGTGGATGCATCGTACATGCAGTCATTGTCGTCAAATCCCATCTGAAACGAGCGCCCGTCGGGGCTTCGACGCGAATAGGACACGGGGAAGATGGGCTTGCCAGCACTGGCCACGCGCCCGTGCGCATTCCAATAGGCATAGTCGTCGATGATGTAGGCGTCCGTCTCAAGCGCATCGAGATAGTCGCCCACCTCGAGCGCTGTACCCTCGACAGCCACTTGGGTTGCCTTCGCCGCCGCTGCATTTGGTACATTGTCGGCGACAATGCTCACCAGGCGAAAGCGCTCTTCGGGAGGTGCAGCAGTTCCGAACGCCTGCGTCTGTTGCTCTGCCATCACGCGCTCCAGCCGAAAGCCGACAAACGAGCGGCCTACGTGTGAGTGCAGCTCGCGCAAGCACTTGACCACGTGCGGCGCATCGACACCAAACGTGCGGAAAATCACCTTGGCCTGCGGGCATGTCACCAAGACATCGATCACCGACGCGAAAAAAGGACTAGCACCCTTGGCGTAAAATTCGAGCAGCACCGCGCGCATCCCCTCGACACTTTCGCGCGTCCTCTCGTACTGCATTTTCGGGACCTGATTGGGGGTAAAAACGCAAACAATCGCACGCGTGAGTTCCGTTGCATACGCGCTTCGCGCTAGCGCACTCCTCCACCACGCGGCTCGTTCGCTTTCTTTTCCCCCCAAATCCCCCACATGATACTGGTATCATAGGTGACACCATAGAAAACTGTCTAGAGCGGAGCGGCAAGATGTGGGGTGAAAGGGGGAAACGAGCGACTAGCGAGTGTTCCCCCTGAGTGTTCCCCCTACCTCGTCGTGGCAAAAGGTGTAGGCCAACTCCTTGGGTTTTCCGGTGGCGCGCAGGAAATCATAGTGCGAGACAATGTCACCCGCACGCTCCTCGTTGGCGTTGAAGGCGGCGACTCGTGCACGATCGACGAGCTGCGGCCACGGTGCTGCGACCCAGACGGGTGCGGAGAGTGTGCCATCTGCTGCCTGCTTGCTGACGGCCATACCCAAGCACGACTTGCTCAGGTACATGTCGACGCACTGCTCGGGCGAAAGACCGACATCGGTATTGTCAATGGGCGTGCACGTGCCATTGATGTCGAGGTGCAGCGTGAGGGCGGGCATGACATAGTCATTGTCGCTCATGGCGATGGCGGCGTGGGTGTTGAAGGAAGGGAAAAAAGATTTTCCCCCCCCTTGAGACAAAAATGGCGAGCCGGCAGATAAAAAAAACAATGTGCGGTGGTGTATGGAGAGAGAGAAAGACAACAAGTTATAATTGATTGCCGCGCGCGTCCAAAGCATACAACTTGCGAAGCTTCTCCATCTGCTCGAAGCAGTCTAGAGTGTACTCGTGTGACCAGGGCGCCCCAGAGGCCTCAGGTGTTCTCGAGGCATAATAGGCTCGCACCAGTTCGTGCGTTTGATCGCTTCGATAGTGTCCAACGGCCCACTTTGATAAGACATGACGCGCGATCGTGTCGGAGATGGGTTTTTGAGGGTCGGCTGTGACTTCGCGAGCCAGTACGGTGGATGCTCCTGGTAGGATGGTTGGAAGGTTGTAGCGGCCTGCCAGATCAAACTGCTCCTCGGAAGGCAGCTCTTCTGCACGATGCACCAAGGTCTGAGTCAAGATAGTGACCAATCCGTGCTGACGATCGATGTTGAGATGATTGCAGTAGTGAAGCGTGTCGACAATCGTGCGAATGGGAAACTTGTATGCCATCACCCACGTATCGGGGTTGAACAACAGCTTGGCAAACGAATGAAGGGCGGCAGCGTTGGGAAACAGCTTTTCGGCAAGAGGCAGCCTTCGTGTTCCGTTGTCGGACACATCTTCGCACTCGAGCAAAGCTTGCAGCTGAAGAGACTTGCTGCGAAGCACATCCAAGCGGCTGCACTTGACACCCGCGCGAATGTCATCTTGAACCAGCTCCATGTCGCACTCAGAGGCGGGTTCGATGATGAACCACCCTTTGTTGGCGATCTTGGTTTTTTTCTTGGCAGGCTGCTGTTGTTGTTGTTCGTCGTTGTCGTCGAGATCGAGGCTGCTCGGAGCTTCACCACTCGCAAATTGCTCCACTACCACCATTTGCTTGCGCTTCTTGTGCGGTGATGGCAAAGATGATTTGCCAAAGATGCGTCCGACCGCTTGTACTGCCACGTCCACCATCCCGCCCAAGTCAAACATCCGCAAGCCGTGGTAAAAGAGGAGGGTTCGCGAGGGGGAAAAAAAAGTTTGTTTTTCGAGACGCGGGCTACGACGAGGGAGTTTCTCTGAGCAAGCGATGAGAGGAAAGGGGGGGGGGGGGGAAGAAAAAGGCCAGAGCGAAAAAAAGGCATTGCTGTGAGAGGGAAAACACCCGAGAGCAAGCCACGACAAACCACATGGGCGAGCCGCTCGCTCCTCCAGCCATGCACTACCTGGCCGAGCTGGCCCTGGCCGGTCCCGAGCGGTTTCAGGAGCTCGAGGCCTTTCTCACTACGGGCAATCGTATCTCGGACGGATCGCAGTGGCGCGCATGCGATGGTCGCACAGCCCTGATGCTAGCGGCGTGCAACAGTAACGAACGTGCGGTGGACCTGTTGCTGCCACACAGCAAACCGGTGCAAACCGACTATGCAGGCAACACAGCGCTAGGCCTGGCGCTCGCCCACTATGGTTCCAGCACCGAGGGCACCGTATACTTGTTGGCCGAAGAGTCGGACGCATCGACTGTGCTGCACCTGCTTGATGCGTCCGTACACCCCAAACGCCTCGTCGATTTCCTGCTGCGGCGCGCCCTTGCTTCTCCCAATTTTGACGCAGGCAGCATTCGCTGTCTGACGACGGCCGCGCGCGCCATCGAGCTGCTGCGCACAGATCTAAAGCGCGAGCGGCAGGCGCATCGCTTGGAATAAAAAAAAACCAAAACACGCCGAGCTGTGTGTGCCTAGGGAAGCAGATCGACACTCTAGGTCATCGTTCTCTCTGTTTGTTGCACTGCCGCGATACTAACGTCGCTTGCGTACTGGGCGAGTGGACCGCACCACTCGCACACATCTTCGCCATAGGTGCGGCAGCGCGGACACCACGAGCACAACTGCATGGGCACCGGGCCGTCGTAGGGTACGGGAGCAGGCATGGGGACCGTGCGGCGCAATGGCAGCGACAACACCGATCTGGGTGCTACAGGCGGTGAAATGACGCTTGGCATCACAACCTTCCAGCCGAGATCTGCGCCGGCTTGATCTTTGTCCGTCTCGGTTTCACTGCCGCTGTTGTTTACTTGGGCACGCTTGGATTCGAGCCACCGACGACCCATGGGAAGGCGCAGGCGTACAGCCTCGCGCTTGTTCACTTTGATTCGTGCCATGGAGGAGGGTGCGTTGTTACTTTTTGTGGTCGGCAATCTGCCCCGTTCAAGGCGCTTTTTTTTTCGTCTTTGTCAGTCAGAGATGGCCGCTTCCTCGGCGGTGCCCGGTGGTCCGTTGGTTGAAAACGATGACGACCAAGCCCAAGGCAAGAATGCCGACTCCACCATGCGCGCGGCCGTGCGCGCGTGCTTTCTCAATGACAAGGATTTCCAAGAGATTGCAGAACCTTGGCTGCCGCACATGACTGACGTGTGGCAGACTGTGCTCGGCGAGAGCATATCGTCCGTGCTCACAATCGACGATGCCGCGCTCCGCCTCAGCTACTTTCTCGTCTGCGCCTCCGCGAGTCTTGTGCGTGGTTTCCCCAAGAAGCGCGTCATTTTCTTGTGTCCGACGGCGTACTATCTGGCACAGGCGCAGCGCTTTGGTGGTGCAATGATGCACGAGCGAGACAAGGCCGGTTCCTCCCCGCGTTTGCGCTTTCAGCTGGCCGTCACCTTTGATGCGTGGTCCGAGGCCGACGTGGTGTGCATGCATGGTGGCCTCTTTTTCTCACCGCCCGCTGGCTGGCCTGGCGCATGCATCGTTCAGGACATGTCGCACGAAGACGTACCATGGACGCAACCTTTTGCTTCGCGCTGCTGCTATGACGACTAGTCATATGGGTGCGCTCTTTTGCTCTCTCTCTCTCTCTCTCTCGTCATTGCGTTTTTGCCATACAAAACCCTCGTTTTTGAAATCGTCTTTATCACTGCAGAGACCTTGAGACGTTTTTGGTGATCGATCGCAAGGCCACTCACTCGCTTGTTCCCCATCCATGGCTGCCTCCTCCTCCTCCTCCGCTGCTGTCGAAGCTTGCGCCGAGCTCTCGCTCCGCTTTTTCTTCCCCTCGGACAGGGATCAGCGACCTCGCGAACGCATCCCGGCGCAGCACGTTGTCGTCGCTGGCGCAGCCGTCACGGACGTGACTGCGCAGTTGCACAGTGCCATCGTCGGAACCAGCTTGTTTCCATCGGCTTTCCGCGGAGCAAAGGCGCATCTGTTCCAGCTGCCTTTACATGTTGATGTCGGGACATACGCCGTCGCGCAGTCGAATGACACCTCGCGAGGACGGATCTTGCTGTCGAGTCAGCCGTTTGCCAAGCAGTATGATCCCAAGCAAGGTCCGCTGTTGCTCTATTATACAACGCCAGAGGACGCAAGTGCTGGTAACAGCAACAGTTCAAACATATTTGGCGAGGCTCCGCTGCATGGCAAGCCCGTGTCACTGAGCAGCAAGGTCAATGAGATGATCATCAAGCTGCGCGCGCAGGGCCGCACCTATGATTTGGTGCACGATGGTCAGGCAGGCACCACTCCTGTTGCCGTGGCGCACGACCTGTCGGAGGCGGTCAAGCGCGGGCGCATCAGCAGTTTTGCTTTTTTGTTTGTCGGGTTTCGGCAGGCGTACTGGCAGGCACTCGAACGCACACCCATTCTCGAAGCACAAGCAGCAGCCGAAGTTGAGGCGCTGAAGCAGCAACATGCCGCCACCTTCGCCGAGACGCACCCTGTGCGTCTGCCCAACGGCAACATGTTTACGATGCACTACACGCTGGCGGGTGGGGGCACCGTCCTTGCTTGGTTAGGGGAGGGCACCGTGCGCACCGGCTCGGCTATCGCGCCCGTCACCTCGCTGCGACAGATGACTGTTGCTCTCGAACGCTGCCAAGGTGAACTGGCTTATATCGACCGTTTCCCCGAGTTGGTGGCGGTGTTGCACTCGTGTAACCTCGAAGATAACTTTGACAAGATTGTTGAGGACGCCAATGTGCTCCACCAGTTGGCCAGTGCGGTGTTTGCAGCCGTTACGATTGCCACCACCGACAGCGCAAGTCAACTGGACCGAAGACAGCTCTATGACAATCTGATGACCAAGCACCACCTCATGCTTGCACGAATTCTGGGGCTGCGCGGATCGATTTCCGCACTGGCCAACGCCTCGTTGTGCGCGACTCTGCATCATCCAAGCCTACAAGCTCCTGGAAAGAGGTTTGTGGATGTTTTTGATGCAGATGAAGCTCAAGTCACAAGCTTCGCCATCAAAGCAGAGGATGCATTGCTGATGACGTCTTTTTCTGCCCTCAAAACAAACAACGTCCTTCAACTTGCAAACCTTCTCAAAGTGCGCCGTGGCGCTGCTTTTGACCTCGTCTCGCGCTTCCTACTCCATTCCGGCATAGCGAAGGACAGTATCGCGTGGGAGACACGCGCCGAGCTGCTCGCTCTGACGAGCCGGCGTGCGATCGACCAGGTGGATTGCATTCCTTCACCTCCGCTCCTGCCGCTCGCCACCTGGCAATGCCTCGAGGACGGTGCGAAACTGCGCCTGCAGCACAGTGTCTTTTTTGACTACCTCGTCCGGGGAACGCAGATGATGCTCGAGACGCTGGTGCTGGAGCCAGCGAGCAGCATGAACAGCGTACCGCTTGCCATCACCGAGTGGGGTGCGATCCTGGGCGGGGTGCTGGACATGGGTGATTTGTGCCACCCAGTGGCACGCTCGGCCTACCTGTGGTGGATTGAAGCGTGCGTCGAGTGCTGGTTCGTACCCGGCTACCCGCGACCGGTCTATGAGCTGTGTGGTCAACTTGCTGCGCCGTTCAAGGATGCGACGCTGTGTCGCCTGACACTCGAGACGCTGCACCTGTGCGCCGAGTCGGACTTTTGCAAGGCACGCTCCAAGGCACTATCGTCGCGCAAACGTCGCAAGCGCCAAAACAAGAAAAAGGCCGCCAAACCTGCCGCCGCCTCTGCCGCCGCTGCAGCGGCAGCACCTGTTGTCGAAAGTGAAGGAGAGGAAGAAGAAAAGGCCGAGAGCGGTGGCGGCGGCGATGACAGTCAACTCGTCCAGGATCTGCTCCAGCGCATCGAGCACCTGTCGCTCACGATCACCACGCGCGAGCAGGAGCTAAGCTGCATGTCGCACACACTCGACGAAGCACAGGATCGCGGCAAGTGTAGCATCTGCCTCGATAAGGCGTCCACGCGCATTCTCTTGCCCTGTCGCCACCTCTGCACGTGCGGCGAATGCGGCCATCAGCTTCGTGCATGTCCCATCTGCCGCGCACGCGTCACGGACCATCTCGATGTGCACCTGGTTTGACAAAGGGACTTTTTTATTTGTTTCCTCCTCCCTTCACTTGTTCTTCTGGCACATGAATCCATCCAATGGCAAGTTTTTTACGGCTAGCCAAAGAACAAATGAGAACAAATTTTCGCAGGCAGTGGCGCAGTCGTGCAGCGTTTGTTCTTTGGCTACCTGTATGTGTCACAGTGCACGCGTACCGCGCAGGCGCCAGGTCTTGAACGTGTCTCGAAACTCGCGCGTATCGGGAAACGGCGCAACCTCGACGGCATGCGCATACGGTACGAGCAACGAGCCATGTACGCCTGCGCCCAGCAACTCGTCCAAGCGCGCGCGCGAACGGCGGCCGTAGAAGGCTGACAGAAACAGGCTGTCGTTGATAGGACGCTCGCGTTGCACCAGGCGCGTCAGGTCAGCAAACGCGTCGCCGATGCCGCAAAAGTTGAGATAAACCACTGAAGCCTGACGCTCGGCCGGAGTTTGGCACTCCAAAAAGGCAAAGACATCGTCGTGCACAAGGCGCACCGTCACATTGCCATCGCCGACGGCGTGTGTGGGGAAAAAGGTCTCGTGCCAGCGCTGGACCGTATCGTCCTGCTCGACCACGACAATCTCGATGGGTGTCGCAAGCGGAGGAAGTGCGTACAGGTAGTGGAGCAAGTAGTAGAGCGTGCGTCCATGACCATCCATCAACACCAGACGCGTTCGATGCTGCGTACGCAGTTCCTCGACCAGCAATTGACAGCGCACCTGCAAGTTTTGCACCTCTTCTGCCGTGCGTCCGGCAAACAAGGCCGACGAGAAGGGTGCGTGGTGACGCCACACGCCTGGCTCGGTCAGGTCGTGGAGCCACTCACGCGGTGCACGCGACGGACGTGCCACCACGTGCAGGCGCTTGAGCAGAGCGAGTTCAGTGTGTGTCGGCTGGAGGCCGCCAAACGCCGCACGATAGGATGCGCATTGGCCATTGGCGACGCGCTGTTTCAGCGTATCGCTATAAATGTGTGGCGACATGCACAAGGCCAAGAGACCGCGATACGTGTTGGCATCGGCCCACGTGAGGCATGAACACCCGTGTAGGAAGAGCGCCACAAGAAATGCAAACAACTCATTGTCTTCGAGACTTGACGTCGTCTCGCTCAGCACGTGATCGAGCCAGGTGCTGCCGCCGGCCAACTTGAGCGGCGCACGCACGTCGATGACGCACGCCATCCAGTCGTCAGGCAGATCTCGGACAAAGCCGGACAAAACATCCACGGCCTTCTCGGCGTGTTTGCGCGTCACGCCATACTGAAAGGCGGCAGCGACCTCTTCGATCACCTTGCATGTATAGGCACGCGCGTCGAGCTGGGCCACCCCATCCTCGCACCTACCCATCACCTTGTCTTCCGCCTCTTCATACTCGTCGCGTGCTAACTCAGCTATGCGAGACTCGTGCTCGATCGTCTCCTCGACGGCGACTTGCGTTTGGATGGCCTGGTGCTCGCGTTCTGAAGAAACAAGTGCCTGCTTCAAGATGGCCTGCTCTTCGTCGATTTGCTGTTTGTGCTCGCGCTCGGAGAGAGCGAGCACTTGATTCAAGATGACTTGATCGTCTTCGTCGGTGGCGGCGGCGGCCGGCGCGAACTGCGCAAAAACGGCTTGCTTGGCTTCTTCAAGTATGGCTTTGAATCGCACGTCGCGCTTGGCATCCTTGCGGCGGCGGATGTTGCCTGCTTCGGCCAACAGGGCGGCGATGTCGGCTTCGGTCACGTACGGCGCCTCTGCTGCTTGGTGCTCGGGTGTCTGCTCGGCCACAACCTGGGTCTGACAGTCGAGAAAGAAACGCGGCGCAATTTTGCAGTCGACCGGACGCAGTGCCTCGCGGTTCACACTCTCCTCTTGGTTCGAGAATGACAGGTCATTTGGCTTCATTGTCGGCGGCAGGTCAATGTGATTCCGGAGCAGCTCCTTTACGTCCCACAGCCACTGCACACGGACCTTGCCGTTTTTCGCCATGTGCAATACGCGCGCATAGCCGAGCTTTTTCTTGGCAGTGGCAGCGCGCAGAACCACGCCGACGATTTTGCCTGTTTCGAGCATGGTGGGGGTGGCAAGCTAGCGAGTAGCGAGGGAGAGAGAAAAGTTTTTGTTTGTTGGAAAAATTTCACCCAAGCGGGAGGGCTCGCGTTTTTTTGTATAGGGGCGGCTACAAAGGCAAGACGCGCTGGACTTGGCGGCCGTGCTCGTCGCGCCAGCGACACACGACCATATTGCCTGTGCTGGCATGCTGCTGCTCCATGTCGTCGCGGTTGTGAAATAGGCCCGTGTCAAATGAGTCGTCGTAGGCGTTGCACTCGATGAGTGTGATGGCAAACGACGAGGAAGAAGATGGCGCTTGCTCGTCCGTGTCCTTGCTTCTGAGCAGGGCAACATCTACCGCGGCCGACTGCGATACGCGTCCAGCTGCCACTTCTGAGCGCACAAAGGCAATGATCTGAGTGAAATAGGCGACGACTGCTCCAGGCTTGGCGAGTTGCGGCACATTGGCATAGCCGCCTGCGAGATCGGTATAGTACTCGGTTGCTCCAAGAATATGCCCGTCGCGCACCGCCACGCGCGTTTCACTCGCATACCAAAAGTCATCGCCGCGCCACGGCAGCAACACGATGGCATTGCCACGCAAGGTTTCGTCGTTTTCCTGTTGGGAGGTAAAAGCATCGCGGCACTCATGCCATCAGCTTCGCGCTGCGCGCTCGGGATGGCAGCTCATTTGCAGATTGCTTTTTGCCCCAAACCCCCAACAAGATGACTGGTATCTTAGGTAGCACCTGCGCAAATGGTTGTGGGGTGAAAGGGGGGAAACGAGCGACTAGCGAGTGTTCCCCCTCTTACCAGGTCGATAAACGTCCGAAAGCTGTGGCACAGCAGCATCAGGCAGTCGCGTGCCGACGCGACACGCAGCGCACACAGCTCTTGCTGTAATTCGCCGATCGTTACAGGCGGCTCATCATCATCATCTTCTTCTTGTACGGCAGCGACGGAGCTTGCATGGGGCGTGCGGCTAAAGAAGCGATTGTGCTCGAGGATAAAGTAGGCGTCTTTGGGGCTGAGCGAACTTAGGCGCATGAAGCATGGTGAGGGTGCTCCTTGGAAGTGGGCATCGAGATCGGCGATTAGCGATGCAAGCTTGTCCTGGCAGGCGGTCCAAGCATAGGCGCGCGAGGTGGTCGAGTCGGTAAAGTTGTAGAGCACGTGCGTGATGATTTCGCACAGCGTCTTCTTTTCATCCAGCGTCAGCGGACGACGCAAGAGAATGCTCTCGACCGCAAAATCTTCGACACAGAGGGGCGTCGTCATCGAAGAGGTGGATGAACCTGCTGAAAAAAAAACTTGCGAGGGAGGGCGCAGGAGAAAAAAAAAGTCCTTGCTTTGTGCAACCCCCCCCCCCTTTCCTTGGTCCCCGCCATGTGGAAGCTGGTTTTGCTGGTTGTCCTCTTGTGTGGCGGCGCGAGCCTGTTGGTTGGAATTGCCGCGTCGACTATCGACGGCGTGTACAAAGCCATCGGACTGCCCACGCTTCTTGTACTCTTGGCGATTGGTCTGTTGTATACGTACCTGCGCTATCGTCCAGCTCTCAAGAGCAACAGCGCATAAAAAACCGCCCCCTCGCCCCCCCCCCCATAATGTCACTGTTTCACCAACTTTTTGCCAATCAATTGTCCTCTTCTTTCTGTTCGCCATGTCTGCGGTTGCTGCCGCAATTGCCCCGTGGATGTTGCACGAGCGCACGCTCCATGTCTTGGGCGCGCACGCCTTGCCATTGCTGGGCCTCGACTTGAAGCGACCCGTGCGCATTCTGGGATACGACCTGGATGGCACGCTCATCCGCAACAAGAGCGGCAAGCGCTTCCCCGTCGATCGCAATGATTGGGAGTGGTGGCACGAAGGTGTCGTCGAGCACATTGCAACAGATGCAGCACGCGCGCCCAACACGCTCGTGTGCATCTTTACCAACCAGGCCGGCGTGAGCAAGGGCAAGCAGCCACTCGCCGATCTGGCGCACAAGATTGGCGTTTTGGTGGCGGAGCTCCAGGTGGCTCTTCCCGTGACGGTCCCCGTGCTCGTGTGCATGGCCACGGCCGAAGATGTGTTTCGCAAACCATCGCTCGGCATGTGGACCTTTGTCAAGGAGCACGTACTTGGCGGTGGTGGCGCAACCATTGACCTGTCCACCTCGCTCTATGTTGGTGATGCGGCCGGTCGCCTGGCACGCTGGGACGGCAAGGCCAAGACAAAAAAGGATCACTCGGGTAGCGATGTGGGTTTTGCGCGCAATGCCGGCCTGCGCTTTCTCACGCCCGAAGAGTACTTTTTGAATCAGGCGCCCGTGGCAGCGCACCTGCTCGATTCGACCAAGACCGAATTGCCCGCGTCCGTGCGTGCGGTACTTGCCGCAACCGAAGCAGGTGAGGCTGCCGGTGGGGCTGCCGCGGTCACGTATGCCGATACCTCGCGCCAAGAGCTGGTACTGTTGGTGGCGCCTCCAGCAAGTGGCAAGTCCAGTTTTGCCGAGCGTCACTTTGTGCCACATGGATACAATCGCATCAACCAAGACACGCTCCGCACGAAGGATAGGTGCGTGCGAACAGCGAAAGAGACACTGGCGGCAGGAAAATCTGTAGTGGTCGATAACACGAACGCATCGGACGAGACGCGTGCCTTGTACGTAGCGATTGCACGCGCATGCCCGCGCGGACCCGTGCCCGTACGTTGCATCGTACTCGACACGGACCTGGCGTTGGCGCGCCACCTCAACAAGGTGCGCGAGCTACAGACGTGCGGTGCCCATCGCCACGTGCCCGACATTGCGTACAATCTCTACAAGCGCGACTATGTCGAGCCCGATGCCGCGCGCGAAGGATTTGCTGCGCCTGTGGTGCACGTGCCCTTTCAACCCGCCTTTGCCAGTGTCGCCGACCGTGCACTCTTTGCGCAGATGACCTAGGCATACAATGCACGCCACTGGCACCGAGTCGACTTTTTTTTTCTTTCCCGACCAGGCAACGAGGTTTTTCTCATCGCAGCCCAACAAACACCCATGGGTCTCGTCACTTGGCTCGTGCTAATTGCAGTTGCATTCGTTGTGGGCGCCGTGGGTGGTGGCCTCATCGCTGCAGCTGTGCCCGAGATTGGCATTGCGCTTGGCTTTGCACGTGCTGCTGCTCAAACTGCCGGAATCGACGTCAACGGGACGGGCACCGGAACTCGAACGGGTACAGGCACTGGCACTGCATAAAAAACTCCTTCTCGTGTATATGTGTTTTTCTGT
This sequence comes from Galeopsis tetrahit, assembly GCA_963675135.1. Lineage (NCBI taxonomy): Eukaryota > Viridiplantae > Streptophyta > Magnoliopsida > Lamiales > Lamiaceae > Galeopsis > Galeopsis tetrahit. The sequence goes on along the minus strand of CAVLYN010000293.1, from coordinate 537,372 downwards.
TTGCAGCGCTACAAGTGACTCATGAGCTTGGGTGCACCGGTGCGCTGGCTGGCGTGGTTAGCCCAGGGCGTACGCACCCACGCATGCATGTGTGCCACCGAGACGGGGAAAATCAGATGGCTGCCGACAACTTGGCAACCATAGTGAAGAGCAAGGCTTCCAGTAGGCACGTCACCACGTTGTTGGCACTCTTGCATCACCCATGTCTTGGCCACGTAGAGCGAACTAAAGAGCGGCGCGCAGTGGATGCACGTGAGTTGGTGCGCCGCGTGCCGGCAAGCGGCGAGAGGCATGGCGCGAAAAACAAAGGCGTCTAAGACGATGACTACTCACTCACTCTCTCTCTCTCTCTCTGTTTCAACCTTCAAGCCATGAGCGCACCGTCAAGCAAATGCCAGCGCCAAGAGCCACTGCCTCGGGGCCCCAACGGACTGAAAGGGTCAGTGAAGTGTTTGTATCGAGCAAAAACGTGTGTACCTTTGGCTTACTGCCTTTTTCTTGCCTGTACCTCTTGTTGCCCAGGCCGAGCGGCCTCTTCTATGTGCCACACTATGGCGAGAGGGGCGGGCACGGCGAGTACTGCACCAAGCACTTGCCCGGTAGCGGCAGTTACGACCATCCAATCTCGTGGAAGGAAGTGAGTCAATCCATCAGCAACGAGCCCAACTCTGTGTTTGTCATCTACTGCGAAGGGTGCGACGAAGACAGCACCGACGGCTACTCGATGCTGGGCGTGTTTCATCAGCTTGGCCGCCAAGATCTTGTCGACAAGGTGCACCAAGAGATGGATGAGCGCGCGGCCACGCGACGCCGCGAAGAGGAGGCCGAGGATCGCAAGCTGGCTGAGCAGCGCGCGTCGGGCATGCGCGTGCTGCAACTGAAAAAAGCTCCAGTGGCAGGTGCACAGGCTTCCAAATACGCCCGCGACTTTCAGATCGCCGAGGCCGAAGCATTGAGCTTGGACGAGGTGGATCAGCGTCGCCTCGTCGGGCTGACGATTGCGCGCATCGAGCTTGTCGCAGCCGACTCGAGAAGCGTGCGCCTCGTCTTTTCCGACGGCACGACGATGACGACGGGCCTGTACGGAACTGTTCGTTTGCAACTCGCCCCGGCAGTAGCAGTAGCAGCAGCAGCAGCAGTAGCTGCTTCTCACTGAGGTTGGAAAGCGAGTGCGTGGCACGTTGACGTACTCATCACCCCCCAAAAAATAAAAAAATGTTGTGCTTCAATCGTTTTTTTACAATGCGTCGAGCAAACGACTATTTTGACACAGAGACATGGCTTGCAGAGCCGGGTTGCCTTCGCTGCTTGTGCTCAAGGTGACAAATGCGCGCATGGCAGATTCATCGGAAAGCAAGCCGCACACGAGCAGCGCCACGTCGCGGCACGTGATGTGTTCTTCGAGCAGTTGTAGTAGCAAACGATTCTCCAGCGCACAGGCGTCTTGTGCCACGCTCGAGAGATGAGCAAGCCGTGGACCGAGGCCGCGCTTCCAGGCCACCAGCTGATGCAGCAGACGCGCATCTTTGTGGTCGTGAGATGACGTGCTATGGACTTGGTTCAGGAATTTGTGTGGCTTCATGCCAGCAAAGATTCCTTGTGTGAGAGTGCGTACGGTGTGCGCAAAATCAGCTTGTGCATGCATTGTCAGGGCTGCTTCTGTCTTGCGCATGATCGCTTGAATGAGAGGTGCCTCGAATGCAGCTTGAGGCAACCATTCTCGATAGATGCGACGAATATCTCCAGCTTCACGAGCGTGAGTAAAGTCGGACGCGGCGGCAAGCATCAACCTGTCTGTGATGCTGCGCGCCATATTTTCTTGCTGGTATCGAAGCGCTTTTTCCAGGGTACGCAGCGCCTTGCCCAAAGGAGCATGCGTCGAGTCTAGCATGATGGCGGTGATGGCTCGGCGCGATGGCGCCATGCACTGGGCGAGTAGAAGCAGGGGAGCGGCACGTTCAAATAGGTGCGCGGCACCCACACTGGTCGTCTGATTTAGCAGACCGTACAGCAGAGCATACGTGACGTTTGTCCACGTGTCTTGTGTGTGATCAAGCGCTGCCCACACGGCACGCACATCAAACGACACTAGGTAGGTAGCCACGGCCACGCCAACCGATGACGCCATCTCAAGGAGGGAGAAGAAAAAAAGGAAAAAAAGACGTCTGTCGCTTTCTCCCCCCTTCTTTCTATCGTGAGCGCTGTCGAAAAGGATGAGGTTTTTGTGAACTGAAAAAAAAGGACAAGGTACAGCCAGCGCGCGCGCGTATGAGACTTGATCAGTTTGTGAATCGTTTTCTTGCAGCTACTCGTCCTCAGACTCCGATTCGCTCATGCCTGCGTCGAGATCAAGCACTTGCTCGTTCTGCTCGGCATCGATCGTTGAGCGATTCTGGCAAATGTCCGACACGGGTACGATCTTGGCGATTTTCGGCGCCGACACGAGCAGCAGGTCGCGCACATGGTTGGCGATCTCGGCGATGCAAGTCGTCTCATGCCGAAACCATCCGTCCACGTTTGTCACCTCGAACGCCTCGACGACAAGGCCACATGCACGCATGCACTGAGGCACGGCGACTGTCAGCAGCACACGCGCCGATGGATTCATGTCGCAAGCCCGCCCGATGTATGCACCCGGATGCGTGCGCACCCACGCCACCTGGAAGCGGTGCAGGAACGAGACGTCATACACGTGCATCGCCGGTTTGTCTTCCTCGAGCGTATCGCAGATGAGCAACACAAAGCCCGGTCCATCGGCGAGCTTGCCGGGTTTTTTGTGTGCGCCACCCTCCTCCTCCTCCTCCTCCTTGATGCGATACGCTGCAGCGACGCGTGCAGGTGCGTCCACGCCCCACTTGCGGCGTTGTTCTATCTGCGCAGCGAGCCATCCCGCTTGTGTGAGAGGTGCGCATGCCTCGGTCACCACACTGGTCATCTGCGTGACTACCGGTTGGGTAGAGCGCACCTGACTCATGTGTGTGGAAAGAAAGGAGCAGCAGAGGAGTAGCAAGTGCAGAGGTGAGGGCCGAGTGAACTTGCGGACGCGATTGCGTCTTGGTCGGTCGGTTGTATGGTCGGCACAAACGCGCTCTCTTTGTTGCTGTATCAAAGCTCGCGTATAGGCAGAAAAATATGGCGATCTTTTTTACGCATTCGTTATATCGCGCCGAGCAACAAACTGTCTGTCTCCAGGGCCATGGCTCGATGTGCAAAGTCGTTCGCGAGCGAGTGAAAGGCGCGCATGGCCGAATCGTCCGTGAGCCATTCGCACACGAGCCAGGCCACGTCGCGGCACGCAAGCTGCTCGTCGACCAGCAGGCACAAGACGGCGGTTGCCTCGGCTTGCGCGTAGCATGTCACATTGGCCAGGCGCGATAGCCGCGGTCCGAGGCCGCGTTGCCATGTGACAAGCTGCTGTAGCAGATCATCTGTGTTTTTCCCTTCGCATTTGAATTGAGAGATCATGCCTCGTATCTTGAATTGCACCACACGTCCGCGTAGGCCGAGGTGCATGCGTTTCAGCAGACCCGGAGGTGGCAGCGGTTGGGCCGGCGGTGGAAATTGGGCTGCGATAGCCTGCATTCTCGCCTGAATCTTGGGCAGCTCGAGCATCTCACGTGGTAGGCGCTTGCGAAATATGCACACTGCCTCGCTCACATCTCGAGCGTGGGACATGTCTCCCAGACCTTCAAGTATCATAGTGGTAAATATGCGACGCATAGCGGCTTTCTGCTGGTACTCGAATGCCTCTTCCAGCTCGCGCATCGCGTGGCCGACAAGCGTGCGTGCCGAATCGAGCTCGTCGGAAGTGACCTTGGTATGTGTGGGAGTCACACATTGAGCGAGCAAAAGCAGCGGCGACGCGCGTTCGAACAAGCGCGTAGCTGCTTTGGTGTCGGCGCCCTCGATGAGAAGTTGGCCAGCTGCCTTGTCCAGCACAATGGCCAACAAAGTGTAGCTCACGTCTTCCCATGTCCGGATCGTATGATCGAGAGTCGCCCACACGGCCGACACGTCAAATGTCTCCACATACTTCACCACGGCTGCGCGAACCTCAGCCATCGAAGACACTGCCATTGCGTGGCGAAAGAAAGAAATAATATCCCTTGCAAAGGGGGCAAAAAATTGTATGTTACGACAAGGAACAAGAGGGCACTCAGACGCGCGCCCAAAAAACATCCATCTGCCTGCGCAGGCGCTTGGTGGGCTCGGCGACCCAGCGCACGTCAAACAGGAATGCGTGCATCACCAACACGCCCAGCGTCAGATCGACAAAGTCGACGAGCACCAGCATGCCCAGGTGCAAGCCGAGCATGGCAAACCAAAACAGACAGCGGGTGCGCCAGAAGAGTCCCAGCGGGAAAAAGGCCAGCTCCAGCCCGAGTGCGCCCCAGGTGGCCAGGCGAAGGAAGATGGGCGGCAAGGCGAGCACGGCCGACACGAGCCATGTGTCGCGCGCCAGTGGATTCTGCAGCACATGTCGCAAGGCCGAGCCATCCACCCAGCTCGGCGAATCAAGCTTGTGCAGGCCGCTAAGCGAATAACCCAGAGCGACCAAGGTCCATGCGCCCCAGTAGAGCCAGGGAAACACGTCGGTCGCGAGGCGTTCACGCACCACCTTGCCCTTGTAGAAGACGGGCTCGACTGTGACGAGGGAGCATGCGAGGAGGAGCCAGCCAACATAGGCTAGACCTGGGTTGGAAATGAGCACATTGCGATTAAAGAGCGCCGCCCAGCCATACCAGAGGAGGACCGAGATGATGCGCGGATAGGGCCGCCCGATGGCAAAGGCGCACGAACCGATGACCAGCAGGCAGAGGAAAGTCTGAAGTGCCATTTCGCTGTGATCGATGAGCGCTAGCACGTTGGGAAAGATGCTGGCGGTAGGCGACAGGCTGGCCTCGCCCATCATGCCTGCCGCACCGAAAAGCTCGACGGCATGCGGAATGAGTTGCGCAAAGTGGACTGCGAGATAAAAACCAAAGAAGAAGCGCCACACGGCAAACTGCTGCGGCGTGTAGAAATCTGTGCTTGTTTGTGATGGCGCAATGTCACTGGCGGTAACGGGGTCGCGCTTCCACATTGTTGCTGGGCGAAAGAAAGGCGAAAAAAAGAAAGTGGTCGGTTACCTTCAGGAGCCATCAGGAGGGGTTTTTTTCTCCCTATCGATTTATAGCTAGTTTTTATTCATGAGAACATGCAGTAACGCCTTTTGCAAACGGCTGTATTTCAGCTGCTCGATTGTGTGTTCTCGTTCCCTTTGCTCTTGGCTGCATCGAGTGTCCTACCGAAAGTTCAAAATCGTAGGAATTCCAGTTGCATAGCCTGGTCGAGCAGAAAGCGCCGCATGTCTGATGGAATCAGTAAATTCATTAAACAAGACGCCGCGTTTGATCTGATGTGAAAGGGATTCAAACGCCCAGCCACTGGTAAGCACCTGCCGGCCTGCAGCCTCCAGAGAGACTAAATCGCGCACCATTCTCCGGAAACGAGGCTTTTGAGGTCCATCGTAGAGGACGTACTCATCCTCTCGTGCCACAGCTGCTACAAGTTCGTAGTAAACTTGCGCAAGTTTTTTGCGTTCGGAAAGTGACGCAGGGGGTGCTGCCGGCGGCTTGTCTTCCATACCATGCTCTTCGAGCCATTCGACGATTGCCTCGCGCAGGTTATGATTGGTATGGCACTCTTGCTCGAAGCGCAGGCCAGGAATGTCTCGGAACGGATTACGCAAGACCTGGTCGTAGTCGCGCAACGACATGACGCGTGGTGCGATTCCCGATGCGAGCGAACGCTGCTGCGCCTGCTCAAACATCTTGTGTAGTGTGCTGCGATCGTAAGAGTAGTCATCTGATGCGAGTACGGGGTCGTACATGACTGTGAGCGTGATGCGGTCCAAGAAAGCGCTAGGGATCTCGACATCCTCTTCCAGTACAACAAATTGCTCTTCTTCCTCCTTGTCGTCGGGCACAGCCAGGCGCTTTTCAAGAGCGGCGCACAGCTGCGCCTTGTTTAGCTTGGAGACATTGAGAATGCCGCCGAGGCGCGAGGCCATGGTACGCAGCTGCTGTACCGTACCGACTGCATCGCTCTTGCACAAGGCACGCGCATTCCTGGCATCATCATCATCGCCGTGCTTTTCTTCTTGTGCACGTTCGGGCGAAGCGGCACGAGCGCGTTTCGGAGCGCGTGTCGACATGAAGAATTTTTGATGTGTCGAGCAAAGTAACGAAAAGTTTGGCAGATTGGGCGTGTTGATCGAGATATGATGGCAAAAATTTTGGATCCCTTACCCGGAAGGGAGGAAAAAAAGAAATCGCAAATAGTCGACGCCAAATTTCTTCCCTCGCCCCCGCGTGACTTCCACCATGCTCATCGGCCTCGCCGTGATTGTAGCGAGCATGGGCGCCTTTATGATTTACGAGCGCCTCTATCCCGCGCGACCGCTCAAGCACGTGCCCTATTGGTAAGCGCCTTGTGGGGAAAGAGCGAACGATATCTGCAAGGATGCGTGGAAAGGCAATCGCGCACTTGCTTACGTTGGTTGTGGCCGTGTGACGTTTATTAGGTGGGCGCGCGTGTTTGCCATCAACGTGTACCAGCTGCTGGTCGTGATGATCGGAATGGCCACTTGGGAGCACTGGTTCGTTGGTTACAGTGTGTTTCGATTGAGAGACTGGGTCGGTCCCGAGGTCGGAGGCGTGCTGGCGTGGGTCATCAGTGTTTGGGTCTTTTACTGGTTCCATTTGGCACGTCACGAACTGTACTGGCTATGGTGTTTTCTCCACCAACAACACCACGCGCATAGCCGCATGGAAGCGATTACCGCGTTCTACAAAGACCCTAAGGAGATCCTCATCGACTCTATCATGCTCACGGTCCTTATGTATTCGGTTCTGGGCCTGACGAGCGAGTCCAGCGTGTGGATGAATGGCTGCGCTGCACTGGCTGAGATGTTCTATCACAGCTGTAT
>CAVLYN010000293.1:454881-530202 GCA_963675135.1 Galeopsis tetrahit | reverse complement strand
GCAGACGAAACGCGCAAGCAAACCGATTTGATCAACCAGCTGCAGACGCAACTGACCCAGGCTATGGAGGGCAATCGCAAGCATGAGGTGCTCAATGCTGAGCTCAAGGACAAGCTACTGGCCATCACCAAGTCGATCCAGGAGCGCCATGAGGCGCACGAGTCCAAGCTGCTGGCGCTCACGAACCAGATGCGCGAGGACGCCAAGACACGCAGTGAGGCCGAAGCCGAAGCGCACAAGCAGCGCTTTGACGAGGCACTCGACCTCAATCGCCAGCTCCAGACGGCCAAGAGCGACGCAGCCATCTCGCTGGCACGCCTCAACGAAACGGCCAAACTCGTGGCACAGCTCGAAAAAGACGGCGAAGACTACAAGCGGCTGCGCGAGGAGCATCGCGACATTCGTGACGTCTACTCGCGCCAGTCGGGGCGAGTTTACCATGCTACGCACCAAGATGGCCGACGTGGATGCAACCAACCGCGCCCTCGTAATCGAAAACAACCAGCTAAAGGAGGCGCAGCGTGAGCTCAAGTCGCGCTACGATGTCGATATGTTCAAGGCCACGGTCAAGACGACGGCAGCGCCTGTTCCTAGTCGCTCGTGGGGCCTCGGCGGTGCCGCAGTTGGTGCGAGTCAGCTGGCGGCAGCGGCGGGAGGAGGAGTGCAGGCGTTCCTGGTGCGGTCGGTGGCTTGCCCATCAATAACGCATTCATGCTGGGTCGCTGATTGAATAAAAAAAAACCACACGCACGCTTGCTAGCACTCGATTGGATTTCATTATTGGGCGAGCCGTTATGACGCACCGTTACATGGTCGGCTTGCGCGTGCATTTCCGAATGGTCGGCAAAGACGATCGTCTTTCGTCTCAAGCAGGGAGACAGTGACTCGTGGCTCATTCTCTTTCGCTCTTTGACGAGACCTCCCCTCCCCCCCCCCCCCCAAAAATCTTACACGCTCTTGCAACCAACTTCGGCTACTACACCGCACCACCGCTTCCGCCCCCCCCCCCCCTCCCCTTGCTCCTCGTCTATCACGATGGCAGCACTGCCATCCAATACCCGGGCGCTTTCCGCTCGTCTACGCGCTCTTGCGCTCACCGATGTACGCCAAGCGGGTATTGTCTTTCCGCCACTCCCTCTCACAGCGGCGCTCGCTCCTGTTATCGCAGCTGCTGCTGCACCGGTTGCCGCGATAGAAGAAGGCGAGCAGGATGCCTTCAAGAATCCCCCGCGCACACGCGCCCCCGTCACCAACTACCACGTCTCACTCTTGCAGCAGGGTCGCGAGAAGCGTGCCGCGGCGCAGCAACCACAGCAGCCGAAGCAGGTGCGCACAACCCTCTCGCAGTTTTCTCGATACAGTCTCCCGCCTCTCGGCGTCGCTTCGGCGGCTGTCTCGAACAAGAACAAGAACAAGAAGCGCAAAAAGGCTGCGTCCGACCACGAGTCGTCGTCAGAAAGCTCGGCTTACGAAGATCCGGGCGATTCGGAAGCGTCAGAGGAGGAGAATGATTCACTCGAGCAGTTATCCGATGACGACGGCATGGGCGAAGTGATTCGCAACGAGTCCAAGCGCACCACAAAGCCGCCTTCCTCGCTCGCTATCGCACGTCAGTCGCACAAGCGCAAGCCACAAGCCGCCGCTGCTGCTGCCGCCGATCTCGTTGCAGAAGACTTGGGCAGCGACGATGAAAAGGCGGCAGACTCGAGCAAGCCCAAGTCGGTCAAGCCCAAGTCGGTTAAGCCAGCACAGGCCAAGCGCGCAAAAACTCTCAAGGTCATCAACAATGTCGGGACGCGAGCTCGCTCAGGCCGACGCGCAGCAGCAGCAGTATCAGATGCAAATGCTTCAGCAGTTTCAGCAGCAAGCGTTTGCCCAGCAGCAGCAGGCTTACGTCCAGCAGCAGCAACAGCAACAGCAACAGTTGATGCAGCAGACAAATCCGCAGATAATGTCCAAGTGGCCGCAGCAGTATGCGACTGCAGATAAGATGGCGGCAGCGGGCGTGACCTCCTCCTCCTCGTTGTCCTTGCCGTCGTCATCATCCTCGTTGGTGCTTCCCAACTATGGGCTGGGCACCAAGCTTGGCGCATTTGTTATCTTCAACCTCGTCGATCTGGTAGGCGGAGAGGAGAAGTTGCGCGACACGCACGTCCACCCTGCCGATTTTATCGAGGCGCTCTTCAACGCGCTGGATGCACTGTGCCCGCACTCATTGGATGAGGAGATGCCGGTGCCGCCGCCCGAGCTGCTCGAGAAGTACAACTCACTCCCCATCTTTCCGCTCTCGGCCATGCTGCTCGAGGCCGTGGTGCTGGCGGGCGAGGCGCGCAGTGTGCGCGAGTCGCTCATCAACAGCTGCGTCTACTTGGAGCGCGTCGACCTCGAAAACAACCTGGTCACGATTCTGGTCGCCCTCGCACACCTGGAGCTTCGCGCCCTTCGTCCTCTGCCGATCCACTCACACAGCAGTGCGTCGCTGGAATTCCTCGAGTCGGCCACTATGCGCGCAGACGGTTTGACGCAGATGGCAGCGCAGGTGCCATTTCAGCTGCGCCTGCCAAACAGCAAGAAGTCGTTGACGCTGCTGCGCAACTTCTCCGAAACCTACGTCATCGAGTTTGATGCCAAGCAAGTCGGAAGCGTGCCTTTTTCAGTCGTTTGAAGACCGCTACAGCACCGAGTACACCCACTCGGTCAATACGTGCAGCGCCAGCCCGCCGCCCAATGCCGTTTTGGCAAGCCTACCGCAACGCGCTCATGCCGACTTTGTCGCCGCCGCTGCTGCTGCCGTGACTACCACCGCTTCAGCACCCTCGTCGGGTCTGCCGCACATCAATGGCTCCCATACCACGCTGGGCAAGTACGAAGACGGCAGTCGTCGCGTGCCTTTGGTGAACGGCATGTCGGTCACTGTGTCGCTGACGCACGTGCAGTCGTGCGAGGACGACGCACAACCCTGTCGCAATCCGTGGCGTCTTCGCGTCGTGACTCTGCCCAATGGCGGCCCGCAAACAGCCAATGTACCGGCGCTTTGCGACGAGATGCGCTTGTTTTTCAAGGGCCTTGCACTCACTGAAGACAGCGTGGCCGCACTGTCTGCGTACGAGTCCGACAGCGATTCGCAGGCGATTGCGAATTCGTTCCCCCCCAGGCCCATCACACCCTGATGGAGGACCAGGCTCTGTCCACACCACGCTCACCCAAGCAGCAATCGCACACGCAACAGGAAGCACCTCCGTCGCCATGGAAGGCCCTGATCAATCTGTCTTCCTCGCGCTCCCACGGCAATGCCTCGAACATGATCATCTCAAATGGCAACACGCCGTTCACGTCGCCGCATCTCGGTCCGCAGGGTGAGGCGTCGTCGCTATTTTCTCAGGCTCACGGTTTTGGGTTGCTGTCAAATCCCGGAGATATGCTCGATCTCAACGAAGGCAATGCGCCGGTTTCCTTGACGGGTGCGGCAGCGGCAGAAGCAGCGGCAACGGCAGCCGAGGCTCTAAGGCCAAAGACACTGGCCGAGCAGCTGCTCAAGAGCGCTCCCGTGGTTGTGGGACCGGCAGACGTAAAGGCCATGAGCATGTGCAGTGTAAGAATCTGATGTGGGCGCTCGAACTGCCGGTCTTCACCGATCACCCGCACCTCGCTCACACAGGCCTGATTGTGCACGCGCCACTCGCGTCCTGGTGGACTTTTGTCCTCTTTGGGCAAGAGGCGAGCGGTCCTGGTATCGTCGCCCTGCCCAACATCGCGCGCGTGCGTGTGAAGCAGAATCTTCCACACAAGCACCTTGTGCACATGTGGTCGTTCACAAGCGTCGCCGACCTGCAGGCCTTTTGGAATTCGCTTCGCCCGCTGTTTGCGGGGGCGGGATCATCCACGTTCGCGCTGCACTCGATCAAGACCAAGGCCAAGCTAGCGAGCGGTCTCAAGCCGTTTTGGGATCACTCGTCCGTACGCAACAGCAACGCTTGGGCCAACCTCACTCAAGTTCCGTCCAAGTAAGCGTATTTTGTTTTACCCTTGCTCTTCTCTTGTTATCGCAAAAAAACATGCAACACTGCTGGCTCATTTTTTTTTTATTCTTAGAAGGCACGCTCGCGCAAGGTATCGGCGATCTTTTGTGGTCGACCTTGGCCAGCGAGCGCAGATTGAGCTGCATAAAGCCCGTGTTGTCCTTGCTGGGCGACAGCTGCACGGTAAATATCATCTCGCGATCGCAAAATAGGCGCGCCAAATGATTCGCCATGGCCTGGTTGCACTGCGCCAGCGTCAGCTTGCCAGCTTGTGAGTACATCTGATACAGCTCCTAATTGGGGGGGGGGGGGGGTAAAAGCGCAACAGTCGCACGCGTGAGTTCCGTTGCGTACGCGCTGCGCGCTACTCACTTCACCACGCGGCTCCTTCGCTTTCTTTTTCCCCAAACCCCCACACGATAGCTGGTATCATAGTGACACCATGGGAGCCCTCTTGAGCGAAGCGGGAAGATGTGGGGTGAAAGAGGAAACGAGTGCGCTCGCGCCACGAGTATTCCCCCCCTACCTTGGCTTTGAGGCCGCCCGTAATGTTGCTGCACGTCCGAGTCGAATAGGCTGATGTGCATGCCTCAGTGTGATCAGCGACCTGGAGATGCAGCAAAAAGGCATAGGTAAAGGTCTCGTACGCCTTGTCGCACTTGAGGCATCGGTAGAGGCCATTGTCTTCGCGCACGGATGCGCCACAGCTCCCGGCCGGCTGCTTGGGGCACGCGCGGCGCATGATCGGCGTCGCATCCGACGTGATGATCGAGTCGGCCGTGGCGCGAAACGAAAACAGGCCCTTTGGGAGCGAGCTGATAAAGGTCGAGTCGAGAGGCTGCATGCGTTCGCCGGCCGCAGCAGCAGCACCGCCGCCGCCTCCTCCTCCCAGCTCGTCGCGTTTGATCTGCACGATAGCAGCCGTGTCTTGCAGCAGGCGTACCATGCTGTCGATCGTAATGTGGCGCACGGCCTCGGGTACCGCGCCGCCTCCTGCGCCCACGACCGCGGCTGCCGCAGCCGGAACAGCCTTTTTGTTCTTCTTAAAGTCAGACACGAGGTCGTAGAACTCGCTTGCCTTGTGTGCTGTCGGAGCCCACGCGCGCAACGCTGCTACCACAGCTTGGTCGGCGGCCGAAAGCACACCCGGCCCGAGTGCGGCCAGGCCCTCGTCCAGCGGCAGTACTGTGCTCTTGTCGCCGGCCGACAGCGAGCAGCCATCACGCGACGACAGCGACACGTTGCGCAGGATGAACAGGTCGCCCGGGCTGCGGTGCCTCGAGTAGCTGCTTGTCGTTGCCCCAGATGGCCAGCGCCAGTTGCTTGTCGCTTGCGTGATCCACGATGGTCAGTTTGGACAATGTCTGAGGCCCATTGGCGCAGCGGATGATGGTTGGATCCTCGTACGACGTTACCATGCCGACCAGGTCTACGGGGATGGACTGCTTGGCGGAAAAGTCCTTGACCAGCACCCGGCATGTCTCCAATGCGCATCGACAGGTCGACCTTTTCGATTGGACCCTTCCACTCTGCTGCGGCGCCCGCATACGCACACCTGGGTGGTGCCGTAAAGTTGAGGAAAAACTTGTGGCCCGTCGTGTTGTCACGGAAAAAGGTGACGGGCTTGATGTCAAAGTACGAGATCAGGTACTGTTTGCCAACTTCAAGTGCGGGGTAGAGGCGCTCCGTGTCGGCCGCATCCCACGCGAGGCCCTGAATCTTGGTGCCCTGCTCGTCGTACACGTCGACCGTAAACTTTTTCCACAATTTGCCCGATGCAGGTGGCGCCGCAAACGGCTCGGTCTTGCTCAACACTTGCACAGAATCTGGCATGCATCGCCACCGTTGCTGTTGAGCTCGCTGATCTTGACGCGCTTGGCCACTGGTACATTGCGCTTGCCGGCGATGGGCAGCTTGGGGGAGCCGGACATGAGGATTGTAGTGAAAATCCGAGCGAGAGAGAGAGAGAAGAGAAGGGGGGGGGGGAAATAAGAAATGCAAAGGTAGGTGTGCGGGAGGTTTCCTCTTCCCCACCCAAGGAAAATCGACAAGGCAATGGCGAAAAACGCCGGAGGCTTTTTTTTTAATTCCAGCGCGCCTCCACCCACCTTTACCCTTTGCTTACGGCATGACAAGTCCGGTGCCCGGAGTACGCGATAGCTCGAGCGATCTTAGTCGCATCATGCCGTTGCCCTATGATGGCAAGCACATGTCCTCCCTTACCTCCTCGATGCCACACTCTCCCTCGGCGCCCATGACACCACGATGCATGACAGGTGCGAGTGGTGGTGGTGGTGGTGGTGGTGGTGGCGGCGGCGCGCATATCAATGTCTTGTCGCCTTCTAATGCCATGCCAGCGCGTGTTCCCGCCGAGTTTGGCCACGTGTTTGACCAACAGCAGGGACTCGGGCTAGAAAACACCTCGGACGATCAAGACGAGGACATGATGCATGATGAAGACGATGGTGGAGGCAACGACAGGATCAATTCGCAGGCCGCCGCCGCACGAGCTGCCTTGGCCGCATCGACCGCCGACGAAAGTGGTGGTGGTGGTGGTGGTGGTGGTGGTGGTGGTGCCGGTCCTGGAGGGCCTCTGGTTTGCAGCAGCAGAGCAAGCACCGCGAGAGCGTCAAATTTTCCAACTTTGCACGCCAGCTTCAATGCTTCAAGTACCTCTTGCTGCTTAGCGGCCTGCGGCAACAGACAACTGATCGCTATCGCTACTTTATCCGCATCTCTACCTGGGGCTGTTGCCTCATGTGCCTCGCCAATCTCGTGGCTCGCACGACCAGCTATCGCAACACCCTCTTCGACGTAACCCCTCACGCTTATGCACGCCTGGGTCTCGCTATCGTACGAAAGGTGGAACACGTTTGTTGCCACGCCGCACTGGAAGAAGATGATGTCGATCGTGATCAAGAAGGAGTCGTCCTTCTTCTCGGCACATCTCAATACAATCGGCCTGGCGGGACTGGTACTGGTCTGCGGCGCGGTACTGACAGTCATTCTAGGGTGGATCGCACCCATCTGGAGCATGCTTTTTTCCGAGCTGACGTTTGACGCAGCGTGGTTCTTTATGCTAGCACACGGCATCTTTATGACGGTTATTATCGTGCGTGGGCGAGTGTGTGCATCGCTTCTATGCTGCTGTTCCACATGGTGGTGTTCACGCACCAGAGCGACATTGACACACTGTGGGACGGCCTGGCTGCGCTTGTCTCAGGAAGCAATAACCACTTTGAGGCGCTCCACTACAACCCTTGCACGCACATGCACTTTCAGATGCGCTCGCGCCTGCGCAAAACGTGCCATCACTTTCAGTGGATCTACCTCGGCTTCATCGTAGTGTCGTTCCTGCTCTTTACGTCGGGCGTCTACAACATCACTTTATGCTGGCCGATCGCGAGCCGTTTTCCGATCCGACGCGCCGGTGGAATCACCTCATCCAGGATGTCGTTCTTCCTCGGTCTAGGCCTGGTGTCCATCAAGGATCGATGTGGTTACCTCGGGCCTCACGCGCTACTTTCAATTTTTCATGCACAAGGTGAACGATCTAGGACACGTAGCGCACATGACGACGCACCGTCGCACCAGGCGCTCGTGGCCTACCTGAGCCCAGCGACACGGGCTTTGTCATGTTTCTCGATATTCTGGTGACACGCGAGCGGTTTGTCTACCTCCTTTTGCCTATGCACAGCTGCTGGCCGTCTCACTCTGGCTCTAATAATCAATCCTAGCGCTGATTAAAAAAACAAATCTATTGCACGATCTTTCTCTCACTTTTTTTTTATTTATTTATTTATGGGGCCAGTGTGCTGAGTAGCTGAGTACCACCGAGGACGACACTCACGAGGGCAGCGTCTTTGCGTGTGGCTACGAGTGATTGTACGTGCGCAGCCTCGGCTTGGGTGATGCCGCCATGTACAAAAACGACAAGGCGACGCAGTGGGGCGGCGGCGGCGGAGGAGGCGGAGACAGAGACTGAGACAGAGGTAGTGGATTCGATCGAGCCAAACAGACGCTCATCCAAGCGACCGTCGAGGGCGTGCAGGACGAGTTGGCCGATGCGCGGCTGGTGACGCATTAGCGTATTGGCGGGAGTGAGGGTGTTGGCCGTCGTTGCTGTTGCTTCGGCCATGAGCCTTGCGAGTCCGTCAAGTGCCTTGCCCACGCTGACTGGACGCTGTCGATCGAGGGCGCCGGCAGCTGAGCAACAAATTCCTGGAGCGCTTCATCGACATGCGATTCCGGGAGACCGATCGCGCAGGCCTGTGCCTGCAACTGTTGCTTGAGCATGCGCAGCGACGCTGGCTGGTGCGCGCCAAACGTGTGCGCGTAGAGCAGAAAGAGACGTTGGCGGTCGAAAAATTGGAGAGCCACGTTGCTGATGGTTTCGTTGACGCGCGCAAAGAGACTGGCGTGCTCGGCCGGTGCACCCGCCACCTAAGGAGATACAAAAAAGCATCCACCACGCACACCGCGTTTTTTTGTCAGCTACGCTAGGCACAACATACAACAGAGGAGGAGCGTCCGCCTTTTTCCTCCCCTCGCCCAACTTACCAGTACCTGTTCCAGCTCCGAAAGGCTGAGGAGAGAGCGACGCTTGACGGCTGCCTGGAGGGCGTCGAGCAGCTCGCCGTGTTTTTTCATGCTGGCCTGATGCGACGCCTGGGATGCGTGGCGTAACAGCCGTACGCGCATCTGTTCGGCGGACGGAGAGGCAGATGCAGCCGTGCCGATGGGTGAGGCGAGCTGTTGCGAGACTCTTGCTGCAGCAAGGCTAATTCATCGCGATAAGCCTTGATGAGTGCGCCATAGTCGAGATGCTGCCACCGTGCGAGGAGCGCGTCATGCGCCACTTGTAGACTCCACTCGGTGCCGTCAGGCGTCTTGCACACTTGCTCGGGTGTGCGTACAGGCAGGTGTGCGTAGAGCATGGCCGCATACGTCCACGGTGTGAGCAGGGCGTGACAAGGTCGATATGTCGATCGAGCACGAGAATGCGCGTCCCCGCGCCCGCGCCAAAGCGAAAACAAATCTCCGCTCGCCTGAACGCGCTGGGCGAGCTGGCGCGCGTGCGTTTGAGCAGCACACGAAGAGGTGAGAAAGTGGATCGTAGCAGGATGAGCACGCAGCGCCAGCAGCACCGTGTCTACACACGGCGCCACAAAGAGTCGAGGTCCGTAGACCACGAAATCAAAAAACACCTCGGTCACCTGGCAGATAGTTGTGTCGACGCGTGGACCACTGTGGGTACGTAGCGCCTCGAGGACATTGTTTGGTGCGCGTTCGGTAAAAAACACATGGAAGCGTGCGTAGCGTTCTTGGCGAACGAGCAAAGCGACCTGACGCGCGGCCTCGACTGTGGGTGACACGAGTACCATAGCTGTCAGGTAGTTGGCCTTATCGAGATGCTGGAAGCGTGACGTTTGTGGGTCACCCAGCACCTCGAGTGACTCAGTCAGCAGGATGTGTCGCTTGTCAAGTTGCGTCTGCGATACGATGGCCGAGAGTGCGGTCAGGCATGGCCGATCGAGAATCAGACTCTTAGGCGTCGATGAGCCTCCTGTCATTGCACACATTCGATCGACATACGTCATGCAGGCATGCACCAGATCCATGGCTGCAACGAGGAAAGACGAAAGACGAAAGACGCACCGTCTTGTGCGAGACTGTGGTGTCTTTTTTTTTATCGCGTATCAAAACGCTGGATCGACTTGTGCGAAGGCCACACAAGTTGATCCATCCACTCGGTGTCGCTCGGTGATGGACGCATGGGAGTGGTGTTGGTGGTAGCGGAGGGTGCAGGTGCAGGCGCAGGTACAAGCGGGACAACAGTTGTCGGCGGGCCAAACCACAAACTGGTGATACTCGAAAACCACGATACCTCTTGCTGTTGACTTGCCATTGCTGGAATAGCGACACTTGTCATGACCGATGGGAGAGGGAGGGGGAAGAAGGTTTTGACCGAGGTTGGTCCAAGATACAGCTTTTTTTTTCGATCCAACCTCGGCTTTTTCACCAGTAGGTCGATCCTTTTTTCCTTCACCCCTCTCCAAACTGAAGCTTGTGCAACTGACCAAGGTACTGTGCTTTCTGCGCCTGTTGCCAAAAAAGGTCGATACCTGCAGCTGCACTAACGACTTAGCGACCCGGGGTCAAAAAAAAAATCCGTTCAATGCACAGTGCCCGAGTAGACTGGGAAACGGCGTATTTCGCCGAGCCAGGTCTCTTTGGCGTGGTGGCTAAAGAGTAGCCTAAAAACAAGCTAAAACCCATTGGCGAATTGGACCATTTTTTTGCCCCTGTTGCCAGCACCACAAAATCTCCCAACCTGGCCTCAGTCGCGAAAATTATCTCGCACCTAGAGACAACCCGCAACGCAACTCCCGCGCTCCTCACACTTCGTTTCGTCAACCCCCACCCCCCACCCCCCACCCCTCCCCAACCATGTCGTCCGCTTCTCCCAAGAAGAGTGGAAAGGCCCCGGCAGCAGGTTCGCCCAAGGCGCCTGGTTCGCCCAAGGCGCCTGGTTCTCCCAAGGCCGGCTCGATCGAGGCTGACGTTGTTGCTCAGGCGGCAAAGAAGCCTGCCGGAAAGAAGCCGGCAGGCAAGGCCTCGGGCAAGTCGCCCAAGGCCGGCAAATCGCCCAAGGCCGGCAAGTCGCCCAAGGCCGGCAAGGCTGGCAAGGCTGGCAAGGCTGGCAAGACCCCCAGGAGCAAGAAGCCCGATTATTCCAAGATGGGCTCATACGTCTACAAGGTCCTCCGCCAGGTGCACCCGGACATGGGCATCTCCAAGAAGGGTATGGGCGTCATGAATGACATCATGCGTGATGCCACTGTGCGCTTCGCTAGCAGCACGCGCTCCGCCAAGCTTGCCTCGGAGCACGAGGGTATCAACTTCAACCACGTGCAGACCGCTGTCCGCCTTAACTTGCCGGGTGAGCTCGCCAAGCACGCCGTGTCCGAGGGAACCAAGGCCATTGCCAAGTTCGTCACATCCGTCAAGACTGGTCAGGTGGCCGGCTACCGCACGGTGAAAACTGTCAACAAGGCGGGCAAGGAGGTGTCGCACACTGAGAAGAAGGACAAGAACGACAAGTGGGTGCCCGCCTCGATCCGCGCCGAGGTGCGTGCCGGCCTCAAGTTCCCGGTCGCGCGCGTGGGTAAGGCCCTCCGCGCCGAGATGGGCACGAAGGGCATTCGCATGTCGGAAACGGCCAAGATCTACGCCGCGGCCGTCTTGGAGTATCTCTCGGCTGAGATTCTCGAGCTGTCCGGCAATGCTGCGCGCGACAACAAGGTCAAGCGCATTACCCCGCGTCACATTCTTCTGGCTGTCCGCAACGATGCGGAGCTCAACAAGTTCCTGCCGGGCAAGATCGCGTCGGGCGGTGTGCTGCCGAACATCCACGCCGTTCTCCTGCCGAAGAAGCGCGCTAGCGCCGCCGCTGATCAGGATGCTGCACCAGCCAAGGTTGCGGCTGAAGCCGCTGCCAAGCGTCCGCACTCGGGCGGCAAGGTCGGCGGAAGCAAGAAGCCTGCTTCCAAGAAGAAGCAGTAAGCATCGTCTTCCCTTGGAACCTCCTCTCACCCTTTGACCTCATTCGTTCCTCACTGCTTCACTCCCGTTTGTCGGCCACGGTCTTCCACGCTCAACTCGTTCGCCGCCCCCACCACCGACCTTTGTCTTTCTTTTGTTTTCCAATCCCGCGGAAACCGTCGCCTCGATAGCGAGATGTTTTGTTTGTTGAATAAAAAACCACTTGTTCAACACAATAAGCACCTACGAAGCCTTACCCCTGTTTTTTGTATAGAAGCACGTACGAGGTGCGCGGGTTGCGGGGCGCGACACAGCCAGCCACAAACGACACGTGCATATCGTCAAACACGTGCGCGCCCGTGCCATGAGTACCAGGCTGTTGAGCCGTATAGTGGCCGCTTGAGGACGCATGCCCGTGGTGATCGATGCAGGCGGCCAGGTGCAGCTCAACGCCTCCGAGCGACCAGCGCAGGGGCACATGCACTGCGTCGTTGCGCTTGCCTGCGTGCGCGTCAAAGCGCTGGAGCTGCACGAGCACGATGCGCGGTAGACGATGTACCGACAGTTGCTTGGTGTGAGTGATCGCACGCCCGCCGCATGCCGCCGCGTTGCAGCGAAAGTCGTCGATGATTTCGCTCGCCAGCCAAGTACCCATGCAATCCACCACCAGGTCAACCGGTGTACCATTTCCCTTGTCCGCCGATGGAAGCGCGAGTGAGAGCGCCCACGTCTCTTCGCACACCGTCGATGTATTCCCGCACGCGGTGCACGTGAGGCGACTGGCCACCACGCCTGCAAACCACACTGAAGGGTCAAAGCAGCGCTCCTCGCGCACACGCGCCAACAGCCACACGAGCGTTTCATGCGCATCCTGCTGGCCGGCGCCAAACAACTGCGGCGCCAGACGACACAGGTGCTGCACATACCACGCGCGCAGCATCGGACTGGCATCCTGGCCTCGACGCAACGCCCCCAGTACCTGGGCAAGACCATGCGTTACGGGAGCCGTTGTGTTGTTGGCAGGCGTAGCCTCGAGTGTCACACAAAAGTCGTCGAGACTGGCGAGGGCTTGCAGCGTTGCCGCTAAAAAGCATGTGGCCCCGAGGTTGACCAGGCCAATCCGACTGACGACTTGATGGTGATGGTGGCGGACAAGCGTCAGTGGGGCAGCGAACGCGCTAAGAGTTGGGGCTGGTAAGGTTGGCGATGAAATTGGTACTTGGCGCTCGTACGAGCGACTATCGCTGACGGCATTTGCTCGTGCAGATTCCAGCTCGGGCCAGTAGCTCGTTGGCTCGAGCTGGACCCACGCGTGCGACGATGGACGCGCGCCGTGCTGGGAGGGTGCGGTTGTCAACGAGTCGCAAACGAGCCGAGGAGGCGGCTGTTGCGGAAACAGGATGGTGTGGGCGAGCGGCCAGAGATATGCGCCGGCACCAATCGATGCCCACACGATGGCGGCATGCTGAGCCGATACGCGCGGCAGTAAGAGCGATGGTCGTTCGCCATGATCAAGCGCACGCGCCTGCTCAACCGAGGCGAGCACCAAGCAAGCAGGCGCGAGGGCCTGCATGACGAGACAAGAGCAGGGGGGAACGGACACCAAAAACACTTGAACAAACCGGCGGCGAGAAAAAAACTAGCGCCGCAAGGTTGATTTTTTTTCTTCGGAGGAAGGGGGAGGAGGGCTTTCTTTTGTATCAGCCCGGCATACGACAGACGGACGGCATCCGCAGCACGGATGCGCTGTGGAGCAAATGGTCCACATAGGCATTGCGTGCCATCTCGTCGAGTCGAAAGTAGGCGTCGGCTGCCAGCTTGTGCCTTGACAGCCAGTCGATTGTGTAGAGCAGCTGATTCATCCGCGGCACGATCCAGCGCGACCAGATCATATCGTCCGAATGCACCTGCGTCGCCGACATGCTCGCATCGACGTGCCCCGTTTCCGCTCCGCACACAATCTTGGACTGCACCAGGTAGCCCGACTCGACGTCGAGCAGCAGCAGGTAGGCTAGCAGCTGCAACAGCTCGGCCTCGCGCTCATACAACTCGCCGTGCAGCTTGACCTCGATCACGCGCAAGCTTTTCCGAGGCGACACTGCTGACGCATCGGTGCGAAAGCGATGGTGCTGCGCCACCAGCTTGCCATCCACTTTGCCGCGCAACCACCAAAAGAGTCCATCGGCCGGCGCGCGCACAAAGCCCATGAAGCGATAGTACATCGTGTCGCACGCCTTGCTGTCGCACACGAGCTCGAGCTCGTCTGATAAGCTCGACAGCGCAATGGCAGGCACCTCTGGTAGTACACCAATCAACGAGGCCTTTTTCCGCCGCTGCTGCTGCTGCTCAAGTGCACACTCACGCTGGCGCATGCCCGGCCACAAGAGGCCATAGAACCAACCCAGCATCTCGGCCTCGAACAAGACGCCATTTTGTCGCGTCATAGTTTGCGCCACGGCTGCACTGATTTTCGTGCCGCGCGCTTGCTCACGGCACAGCATCGTGAGCCGATCAAACATGGTCTTATGGTACAGGGTAAACCTGGACTGTGTCGGGTTGCGCCACGACGCACCGCTGGGCAATGCGCGACTTTTGCACATGCACACTTCCTCCGCTGGATTTCAAGGCAACTCTGGACAAAAGTGCGGAAGCATGCGATGATGATGCGTCATTGACAACGAGAGCAGGCTTGACGCATCGATAGCTCTTGTCGAACGCTTCAGGGTGATAGCGCCGCCAGATGGTTTCAAAGTCACGATGCACATGAGTCGTGCCAGGCGTCGAGCCGAGGACGATACGCAAGTCGGTGGCGTTGATGAGAAAGGACCGCCGCGTCATGGTGGTGGTGGTGGTGGTGGTAAGGTGGGTTGCCTTGGCTGTTACTGTTTTTTTT
This sequence comes from Galeopsis tetrahit, assembly GCA_963675135.1. NCBI lineage: Eukaryota > Viridiplantae > Streptophyta > Magnoliopsida > Lamiales > Lamiaceae > Galeopsis > Galeopsis tetrahit. The sequence continues at coordinate 515,745 of CAVLYN010000293.1, read as the reverse complement.
CCTTCTCTCTGCATTCGCGACCAACGGACTTTTTTTTTAAAAAACGCTCCAATCAAAGACCGACGATCGTCACCACCCCCCCCCCTTCTCAAACCTGCCAAGCGAGGGAAGAAATGGGAAAAAAATAAAAAAGGAGGTTATGCAAGCAACGTGGAAAAAGTCTGCTTTTGTCGCGATGCAGACCCCCAACACTAACAAGACATGGGACTGCCAATCTTTTTACGAGATGGCGCGACAGTATGCACTAACAGCCGACTCAGCCGATGAAGAGGACGAGGACGACATAAACGAGGACACGGAGGAAGAGGGCGCCCTGCCACAGCCGGCCATGTCGCCCGTCATGCCCTCTCGCTCGCCCGCCGTTATAGCGGCGTTGGCGGCCACCTCGCGATGGCGCACGACGGGCGTCACCATTCCTTCGCAATCGCCACCGCCGCCCGAGGTCAGCCCCGAAGCGCGCGCCCTCATGGCCAACATCGAGTCGCGCCTGAACCTGCTCACGCCCTTTCCAGAGCTCGATGCCACACGCGGCAACCTGCTACTGGGTCTGTCGCCCGCGTACCGCGACGCATTTGCCAGCACCATTGATGGCATGGTCGCAGAAGGCACCAAGCGGCACGAATGGACACTGCTCCTGCAACAGCATGCCAGCATCTCACTCGCCTCTCTCGTCGCACACATCGACGGAACGCAGCCGTCTCTCTTTTTCGCGCGCCACTATGACACGAATCGCGCGCCGTTTTTGTCAGAAACAACAGCCACCACCGCCTCTTTGTGCGCCATCTGCTGTTTCCCACTAGAAGCTGCGCCCTTCATCTGCATCCTGCTGCCCTGCCAGCACGTCTTTCATACCGCGTGCTTTACTGAGCACGTGATGAAGACCGAGTCGCTCGGCACACTCGCCGTACTCGCGCTCTCAAAGCAGGAACGCATGGCTCGGCTTTGCGTGCGCTGCTGCCTCTGCCGTGTCGCCTGCGACTGGCCCGCCTTCGAAGCCCACGCGTTTCAGGCTGATCACGCAGCGCACGTTGCACGCATTCTCGCATAAAAAAACCGCGTGCAGACTCGAGGACCAAGTAGCAGTAGAGGGGTTTCCCCCCAGCTACCCCTTTTTTTTGCCTGCGTATCCTAACACCCCCCCCCTCCCCTCACCCTCTCTTGCCCTTGGCTTCCTCGTCTGATTGTTCGAGGTTTTTTTAAACGTGATCAGCTTTGGATTGGTGTGTGCGCCACATCCCCCTCCCCCTTCCCCCCCCCCTCCTTCCAGCCCGCAAACTATACCATATTCATCATGGCAATGGCGGCCGCACTCGCCCTGCTGCCGGCCGAATTGGTTGTGTCAACAATTGTCACACGCTGCTTTGTGAATCGCGCGAGTGATGTCGCCGATCGCGCGAGCAGTGCTCTGTGTCGCATGGCTGGCCTCGGCCTCGGCCAGTACCCGGCACCTGAGCCAGTATATGCGCGCACCTTTCTCTCGTCTCCGACCACCGCTCTCGTGCTCGACGTGGAAAAGCTCAATCTCCCTGACGGGTACGAGACGGTCACCAGTGCACTGCTGCGCCCCCAACCAGCCGCCTCTACCGGAAAGCAGCAGCAGCTCGCACTCGACTCAGATCGTGTGTCGTCGTCGTCGTCGTCGTCAACTTCTTCCACATCTTCCATCGTGGCGGTCGCAGATCTCGACGAGCTAGTCGAGCTGCGTCATGCAGACGCCTTTGCGCGTGTCAAGTTTGTTCAGGCTGTGCTGCAGGACGCGATGGCGGCGCTGCGTCCAAATGCCAAGCACCAGGCGGCGCAGCCAGGCGCATGTGCGTGCGCCTCATTGCTGTGCAGCTCGGCGACTTTGCAAGAGGCGCTTGAGCAGATCGAGGCCGATCTGATGCAGATCGTGCTGCACCTGGCGCGCATCTTGGATCGTCAGCTGCGCCATGGCATGCGCCGCTTTGCCGCATGGCGCTCGACCTCGCACCAGGTCAACATCGACGCCATCACGATGCTGCTGCCGCGACTGGAAGCCAAGGTAGACCGGCTGTTTCGTGCGACTCCCTGGATCACACTCGTGCACCAGACGCGCTCTGCTAGTTCATCATAAAAAAAACTGCTCCCCCCCCCTCCCCGAGCGAGCGAGCGAGCGAAAAACGCAATATCGAGAGGCTGTAGAAGGATTTGAAAAAGAAACACGACACTCGTCTGATGAGTCGACAAAACGACACAGAGCGCTGCTGCAATAGCATGGTGTGGGATTGTTATTTTTTATACGTCCAGCAGGGCAGAGAGGATTCGCGCACGCTCCAGCTCCGAGTTCCAGTGCGCCTGCGTGTGGGCGAGCATGGCGATATCCCACTCGTAACCCTGGGCGACCTCGCGCCCGAGCAGCATTCCACCCACAAGCACGGTGCACACGCCACAGTCGAACGCGTTCGGCTGCTTCAGCGTATGCACGATCGACTGCACCTGCCACTCTTCGACCTCGCCATCTTGCATTGCAGTCTGTGCAAGCTCTTGCCATGCGCGCCCAAGAGTGGCTGTTAGTCGGTCGGCCGTGCCAGCCAGCGCATCGACGCCCATGCTCTCGTAGGTGTAGGCCGTGCGTGTCGCCAGCTCGAGCACGATGCAGACCCAGTGCGCCTGGTTGAGGTTGACCGGGACGATGAGGCGCTTGCACTGAGCGATAGAGGCCGCGCTTCCGCCAAGCTGGTGCTCCAGCACGCGCTTGATCTTGTCCTGCGACCAAGCATCATCGATCGCGCCTGCCACTTGAAGCGATGTGAGAATGCGTGTCTCTGCGCGCCGCTGGTTGGAGAGCTGCGCGCGCCACCGCAGGTGCAGCGACGCATTGATTACGGCATCGTTCAGCCATTGGCCGGGCGCAAGTGATGAGACAGCCGCATCGTCGAAGCTCTCCCCGCACAGGTTGATCAGGCGCGGATTCCAGTTGCGCGCCTCGCGCACCTCGTTCTCTTCGCCATCGCTGTATTGCTGCTGGATCGCCTGGGCGCGTGCGAGCACCTTGTCGTCGTTCTCCTCGGCTATTACGACGAGAGACGCGAGGCTGCTGGATAGGATTGGATCGCTGCGAGCGTGCACGAGGATCTGCTCGAGCGTGCCCTCTTTCGACGCACAGCGACGAATACGAATGCTGCGCATAGCAGTGAGCAGTGATGCGTGGGTGGGATAGAAGCGAAGCAGCTTGCTGGAGAGCACACGCTCCATGGGAGTGAGGACGTCGGCCATGGCAGTGAAGGTGCGTATGTGTGTGGAGAAGGGGAGAGAAAGGGAGGGGGGGGACTTCCCAGAAGCTCTTGCAATGCAAAAAAATATCGTCTTTTCGGCAAAGACGCAAACTTTCTTGGCAGAAGAGAGAAGAAACGCCCCGACCCATGGCCGCCATCAGCCTTGACGCCCAGAGCGAGCGGATCAGTGCGCTTGTACAAGACCCAGTGCGCTTGTCCCGTACGCTCGCCACATTCGAAAGTGCACTCGATGCCGCACGTATGGACGCCAAGACTGGCGAAGAGCGCGAGGTGCTGCGTGGGCATCGCGCAGACCTACGCAAGTGGCGCAAGCTCCTTGCAAGTACCGAGCTGATGGAGGGTGCCAAGCCGCATGCCGCTCCTCCGCCCGAGTCAGCCGACAGGCTGATACAACACGGCATCGACGTGCAGCAAGACTCGCGCGCCTCATTGGTGCGCACGCTGCGTCGCGTCGAGGATGCGCGCGTCATTGGCGCCGACACGGTCGTAACCCTGGCGCAGCAGGGCGATCAACTGGCACGCGCTGATGACCAGCTTGTCCAAATCGACACGACCTTGCAGAGGGTGCGCAAAAGCCTCGCACGCATGGCCCGCCGCCTCGCCACTGACCGAGTGCTCTGGTGCGCCACCCTGCTCGTGATCGCAGTTGTGGTTGCCATCATTGTTGTGCTCAAAGTAAAACACTAGATATCAACTATCTTTCTCGCTCTCGCGTGTTTTTTTTTATGACGATACGCTCGCGAAGGCTTGAGCTTGAAAGCGCGGGCCTGCGGTGCGGCCCTGAGCATCGGGCGCCTTGTAGGTGACGTGAGTGAGAAAGCCCTTGGGTCCATCGATTGAACGCGCCCACGTCTGACCGACGGCGAGCTCTGCGTTGCGATAGAGCACGCGTGCTTGGAGCGTCTCAACGTCGAGCGAGTGGCCGACGACGTGGTACGTGGTGCCCGTGTCGACGTGAAGATAGGCACCGAGCGGCACCAGCGCTGGTGTTTCCGGACGAAAAGGCAGGACGAAGCGCGCGTCTGGGCTCTTGATGGGAGCAATCGGGCTTGGGGTCGACATGGCAGCAGCGGCAACGAGAGGGCGCGTAAAGGCCTTTGGGGAAAAAATAGCGAGGTGGGAAAAATTGGTGGTCCCCGCGTCGAGCTGATTCTCGGGTGAAACTTTGACCTCTTCGGCTTCACAAAGAAGCTTCTTGACCAACGGCCAGTCGCGTGTCAGGTGGCGCAGATGCGGGCGCCAGGGCTCGGCCATAGTCGGCACCGGGTCACTCGCATATCGCTCGGGTCGATGTAGCCGATCGAAAAAGAGCATCACCCGATCGTGAGACCATAGGTTGGCGAGTGGCCCTTGAGTTTCGATCGCGTGACCGGCGGTGACAAGCGGCCATAGAGCGAATCCTCTGGGAGGGTTGCTGCTGGTGACGCCATCATGATAGGGTCGCAGACGGGTTGCCACTTGAGAAGCACTGGCGCGCACTAGGAGTGGATAGAGCAGGGCGCCGACAAGTGCACCCGCCAGATGGGCCGCGTGAGCGACGCCGCTCGCCTTGCCCCAGACGAGCAGCCGCGCGAGCATCACCGCGTCGATGCTCAAAATGAGCGGCCAAAAGTAACACGCCTCGAGCGACAGCATGGGAAGGAAGAGGATCTGCAGCTTTTCGGCCGGGTGCGCCAGTGCAAACATGGTGATGACCGCATACCCGACGCCGCTGAAACCGCACAGGAGCATGCGCGGTTGCTTGGTGCGCACCATCACTAAGAAATGTGCACCAACCGCCGCGGCTTGAATGAGGAAAAAGCAGGGCAGTGCAACGTCGGAGCGTGCGAGTGCCGGCAACGCAACCGACACACAGTAACCAATCGGCACAAAGCCGAGCATGTTGCATGCCAGGTGCAGCGGGCCTGCATGCACAAACGCACTGGTCCATATGGTCCAGTACATATGGCGACCGCGCACATTGTTCAGGCTGGTCATGGCGTAGCGCTGTACCCAGGCGGTCGTGCGAGGAAGACGTACCGCCACTGTCATGACGATCGACCCGACCACGACGGCCTGAAACGGCGCGGGCATAGCTCTGAATACGTGCGCCAATGGGGGAAGGGACAGACCCGTGCGTTCGTCGCGCGCATACGTCTTGTAGCAATAGGCGATGCCCACGGCCGTGCCCAGCGCCCAGAGCCACGGCTTGACGCGGCGTGCGTTGGAGATCCATCTTTCCGAGAACGCGACCTTTTCCTGTTTGACCAGAGGCAGTACAGGTGCGATGATGACGGTCTTGGTCGACACGAGCCGCTGGCATGGTCGTGTGCATGCCCCGATGTAAGCAGGAGCAGTGCGTGCCAAGGTGCGCATTCGGATGGAAGCCAGCATGGCAGTAGTCGATTTTGACAGTTCCTGTATAGACGATAAAAACTTTTTCCCCCCCTCTCGTCTCACAGAGTCATCTAGTTTTGTTTCTTTCCCTTCTTCGCCGCCATCGCCATGCAGGTTGCCTCTTCTGCCTCCTCGGTAGTGCTTGTCGCCACGATCGATCGTCCTCAGGTGATCGAAGCGCACATCCTCTATGCGCCGCTCCCAATCGAGTATCGCCAGAAAGCGCTCATGCCGCCGGCCTTGTATGCGCAGTGGACGGACAAGCTGAAGAAGCACGATGACGAGGAGAACAAGGGAGAGAAGAAGGAAGAGGATGCCAGAGAGGAAGATCAAGAAGACGAAGACAAGCACGAGAACAAGGCTGCAGTGGGTGTCAAGAAGAGCAAGAAGCAAAAGCGCCGCGCGGCCAAAAAAGCCGTGGAGGCTGCTGCTGCTGCTGCTGCTTTCGCCGTTGTCGAACCGACTACCAAGGTGCAGGTGGGCGACGTGACGTACGAAGTCGTGCCCAACACGCTCTTCGAAACCGATGCCCTGCTGATGCTGCACGGCGATCAGTGCGTCATGTCTAAAGACAAGCAGACGCTGCGCTTCCACTTGAGCACGCCGCCACCCGAGCTGCTGCGCGTGCAGCTCGAGGTGATGAGCGCGCCGCAGCACACGGTTGCCAAGTCCGACATCCTGACCTACCTGGCCTCCAAGGAGGCGCTGGAGCGTTTTGCCACACGCCCCCTCGCCACCGGTCAGCTGCTGTCGTTGACGCTACCGTCGATCGTCGATAGTGTGATCGAAACTCGGAGCAAGACGTATGGGTTTCGCGTCGCTCAGCTCAAGACTTGGACGGTGCGATCGTCGAGACAGGCCGGCTGACCAACCGACTCATCGGCCTCGAGCTAGTGCGCAACAAGGACGAGGTCAAGAGCCTACCGTCCAAGTTTGAGCTGGTTGAACAGCGAACGTCAACCATGCTCGCAGCCGACGCCATGTTGTTTGTCCGCGCCGACCTGCTCGCCGAGCACTACCATGGCATGCCACTGCCGATCGTACCCGCCGAGCAGATCAAGGCGGCCGTGCGCAACAAGCTGCCCGCCATGTTTGAGATTGGAACGCAGATCACGTGCGTGGCTGCCGGTATTCCTGTGCGCGTGACTGTCGAGGACGTGTCACACAATGGCAAGGTGCCCGGCATGCTCTTTTCGCAGCGTGCCACCTATGGTTTTCAGACCAAGATCAAGCTGGTCGCCGGCAGTGGCACTGGGCTGACGCTGTCCGATGGCGTCACGACCTCCGTCAAGCGCATCCACGTCAAGGTGCAGTCGGGCCGTCCGGGCGTCTACGATCGCAGCGACATGGATGTGGCGGTGCGCCAGCTGCTGAGCGACAAGTGCCTTCATGCCGGCAAGCGCTTCCGTGTCTACCTCGGCGAGCACGCGTTCGAGTGCGAGCTGATTCGCCCTGGGTCGGATGCGCCGCGTGATTGCAAGGACCTCGACGCCGAACTGGCTGCCAAGAGCTTTTGCGTCGATGGCGTGCACAAGACTTTTACGATCACTCCGCATACCAACGTGCAGCTGTGGACCGACATTGGGCGCAGCAAGAAGATCTATGATCAGGACATCTTCTTCGTCGGCAACCCGAAGACGTACGAGCTCAAGCGCATTGTCGTGCGCATGCACAAACCGAAGGAAATTCTCGACGACGCCGACGAGGACGATGGCATCAGCGACGATGCAGGCGGCGACGGCAAGGACAAGGTGCGTGTTGATCGTGTACGCTCGAGGCCGACGTGCGCAAGCGCTTCTCCCTCTTCCAGGGCATCAAGCACGTGCACAACAAGGCCGAGTGGAAGGCACTCACGCTGCACGACCGTGCACAGGCGATGGAGACGTTTGCCTACAACGCCATCTATTCCATCTCGGCCGTGGCACTGCCGCGCAACACGCCGCTGCTCTGCGCTGGCATGTTTGTCGATCCCAAGCCCGAAAAGAAGAAGAAGGACGACGAGAGCAAGGACGAGGACGAAGATGATGGCCTTCCCGACCTCGTTGATGAGAAGGATGCGACGAAGCCCGTCGTCCTCACCACCGAGGGCATGACCAAGCTGTTTCAGGTGCTGTCGGTGACGGCGCTGACCGAGATCGAATTCGACTTTGACAAGGACAAGTTTGACGTGACCTCGTCCGAGGAGAAGCGCAAGCCCGAAAATGAGGAGCGCAACGTCAAGGTCAACATCAACCTCAAGACGCTGCCGAAGCGCATCGCTGCCCTCGGCCTGGCGGCATGGGCGATCAGATCCAGCGCATCATTCGTGACGTGCTTGTCTCCAAGACACGCCTCATGAGCGAGGCCATGCGCAAGGTGGTCAAGCCCAGCCGCGGTGCTCTCCTGTACGGACCGCCCGGCACAGGTCAGGGGAAACATGCGCTAGTCACGCATTTCCCCCTTTCACCCCGCACCCATTTGCGCTGATGGGGGCCCGGGGGGAAAAAAAATAATTGTGTGCCCGTACGAAACTCACGCGCGCGGCTGTTTGTGTTTTTTAAACCTCCCCCCCTTATCAGGCAAAACGGCGCTGGCGCGTGGCCTAGCCAAGGTGCTCGGCTGCAAGGACGAGCATGTGCAGCTGGTCAATGCCACCGAGGTGTTTGGCAAGTATGTGGGTGAGAGTGAGGGCAATGTGCGCAAGTGGTTTGCGCCGAGCAAGGCCGCCTTTCGCGCCCTGGGCGACAAGAGCCCGATCTATGTCCTCATTGTCGACGAGATTGACGCTATGTTGCCCGTACGCGGCAGCAGCGGCGGCAATGGCTGGCGCGACACGGTCGTCAACCAGTTCCTATGCGAGATGGACGGCCTCGAGCAGTGCGACAACCTGATCGTCATCGGCATGACGAATCGCATCGACCAGATGGATCCGGCGTGTCTGCGCCCGGGTCGCTTTGGCTGCAAGGTCGAGGTCGGGTACCCGAAGGAGGAGCAGCGCGTCGCCATCTTTCGCGCCTACTATGAGCGCCTGCTCAAGAGCGACACGGACGAGGAGGAGAGACTGGCCAAGATCGCCAAGGAAAAGGCTGCCAGCACGGCCAAGGAGGACGCCATTGTGGCTGAGTTCAAGTCCTTGCTAGGCGGAACGACCTGTCCCGCGCTGATCGCCTCGCTGCGCGCCGAGATGGAAAAGTCACTTCAAAAGCTTGAAAGCCATGGCCAGTCGGCTGGGACGAGTGAGCGCGTGCGCATGGTATTCAACGCCATGCTCGGCCCATCGTCTGCGGTCCCAGCAGCCGATGAGGCCAAAGCCAAGGCAGCCGCAGAGGCCGACAAGGAGCCGGTACACATCAAGCTGTTTGTGGACGAGCTCGTCGCCAATGCCGGCGACGTCATGACCAAGCTGGGCGAGATCTCGGAAGGCTTTTCGGGTGCCGACATCGAGGCCGTGTTTTGTCGCGCCGTCAACGCGCACCTAACGTCGCGCCTGGCCATGGAGACGTCTGAGGATGATGATGCGGCGGCCAAGGATGAGGCGGCCAAGGCGGCCGTGCAACAAATCGATCTCACTCTGCTCGTGCGCCTTACGCGCGACATTGTCGCCGAAAATGCCCGCGGTGCGCCAGAACAACAAGGCCGGAGGAGGAACGTCCATCGGTCTCTCCAAGGCCGAGTTCGAGCTGCTCTTTGCTCCGCCCGAGTCCAAGCCCAAGGGTGACAAGCCCTAGGCTGGTTTTTTTTCTCCCTCTCTTTTTTTCTTCCGCATGTGCCCTTGTTCAACATGGCCGATAGAGCGTCACGTCTACTCAAGCATTGCCGCCGGAGCAAGCTGCTGTTTCGAATATTCGTGCGCGTGTTGATGAGGATGACGAGTGTTGCATCTGCATGTAAGCCATGTCGCTACTCTGGCAGAGCTCAGCGTGCACGCATCGCTTTTTGTTTCGTGTGCGCCTGCATGCCCGCTCTGTCGTACGCCGATTGATGCGAGCGAGTTTGATCGCGCTTGCGTGCCACAGGCGCAAGCAGACGCGGTGCTGAAAGAGGCGAAACAGGATGAAGATGCGCAAATTTGATTTTATCGCGGGCGCACGGGCGCATGGGCGGCTGGTGGTGTTTCGAGCCGAGACAGAGCAAGGTGCTAGAAGAGATGTATTATGTGGCATGACGCGCAGATCCCGTTGCCAATGACCCGGTGCAGCAACCACTACAAATTGGAGCCACGCGCTACTTTTACGACTTTGCTCACGCCACGCAGACGAGCCTGGATGCGCCGTTGCATCAACGTCGCATTGCGCACGCGCCGTCGATCATCTCAAGGGTATCGGCGGTGTGAGAGTGGAGCCTGCGTCGCACTGAGCCAAGCACGCGTATTCTCCTCGCTCGCCGTGTATTGACGCACGTGAATGATGCGCGCGTGACCATGCCCTTCATGTCCATGCCCGCGGCCATGACGCTGGTGCTGCGCTTGCGCGATGCGTTCTCGATGCACGCGATCTTTTTGCGCACACTCACGTTGGTGCGTGAGGTCAAAGCAGTTGCCCATCAAAAAAATATAAAAAAAAGAGCTCCACTACCGCCCGAGCCCCCTCCTAATGAAAGGTGTCAAAAAAGAGTAACGATAAGGGGGGAGGGGGGGGGGGTTGCTATTGTAGAGCGTTCCATTTGAGAGGGTCTGGAGACTTTTTTTTTGTATCGCTCCATGACTTGCAACCCCCCCCCCCCCTCTGCTTTATCCCTCGTCAAGGCGGTTTTTCCTGCTTCTCTTCTTCTCACCGTCATGTCGTCAGTGATGGACGAGCAACTGCCGCTCACTATCAAGCCGCTCGCCCAAGAGGCATGGCGTGTCGCGCGTCATCGTCAAATGCGCATTGTGTGGACGCTCGTGGTGGTCGGAGGCGTGCTCCTCGCAATACTGGTAGCGGCCTATCTATTCTGGTCGTTTCGTTCGGCCCTGGCGTCGGCGATCGATTTGAAAGGCCTGCGTCCCGTGTCGATCGATGGAGATCGCTACGCCGGCGTGTGGTTCGAGCAGCTGCGCATGCCATCCGCATATGAAGATGGCCTCAAACGTGTGACGGCCACGTATGGAGTTATCAAGCGCGGCTTCCAGGCCGGGTTTGTGCAGGTGGCCAACACGGGCGTCGACATGAAGACGGGTCGCATCAGTACTGTTCGCGGTGTGGCGCGTGGCACAGCCAGCCAGCCCGGCACGCTGCGCGTGTCCTTCTTTCCGTTTGTCGAGTCGCCATATGTGGTGTTGCATGTTGACGCCGACTACCAGATGGCTGTAGTGGGTACGCCGAGCCGCAACGCCCTGTGGCTGCTCACGCGCGACTCGACCGTCACCGTGACGCAGATGCAGCAGTTCCATGCCATCGCGCAGTGCAACGGCTACCAGCAGCGTCAGCTCGACTCGCTCATCCTGGGCCAGACGGGTATGCCGGCACCGCCTGCCTCGGACAGCACACGTCCGCATCGCCCTGAGACGTGCGAGCAGCCCACCCAAAAACAAGCACTGACGGATGACACGCAGCACCGCTCATCACCTCTGCAAGAGCAGGTTTCGCCCTTTACGCGCAGCGCCTGGACACGTTCGCGCGGATAAAAACCACACACACACACAACCGATTGAGGGACCTTGTCTTTTTTTTTAGGCCAGCGCAGAAGGAAAAAACTCTTTTTCTCCCGGGTCACGACAGAGATACGGGAGGCAAGGGTGGAAGCGAGGGCGAGGACGGTGGCACGGCAAACACAATGGGCACCATGCATCGCAACAAACTGATCGAGCAGCCACACAGGGCCGTGACAAAGTCGACTTCGACGTCGGCCAGGCACAGAATCTGGTGACGCCACGCTTCACTCGTCGCCACGTCGACATTTGCGCACACCACGACGCGCGTCAGCATGTCGCGCGATCGCAACAGCATCTCCATGACACAAGGTGCGCGGTCTTTCGGCAGCTGTTCCTTGCGCACCTGGTAGAGCAGAGTCACGAGCACATTGACGCGAAACAAGACGTGATCACGTGGCAATACAAGGCAAATTTCTTCTTCTCCTGCTCCTCCTTCTCCTTTGTTCCCCTGTCCCTCGTCTTCGATTCTATGCAGATGGCGCTGTAGGGCGCGCCAGGTGTAAGACAGATCAAGAAACACTTGGGGCACCATGCGGTCGAGCACGAGAGGCGCCGGACTGTGGCGCGTGCTGCGTGGCAACTTGCCGTCGACCGACGCCCGTCGGGCGTGTGTGACCGCAAAGCTCTTGTAGGTAATATTGTGTCGCGCCACCATCAGAAGCTGATCCAACGCCACTAGCGACGGTATGGCGTGCGTAACAAGCTGACTGCTCATGGTGATAGTGATGACAAGGGGGGAGGGGGTGGTTTTTTTAGCGTCCTTGCGAGGTTATAAGGTGGTGCATTCTCAAAAAAAACCCCGCCGCACAGACGCAACAAAGGAGTTCTCTTCTTTCTCCCTCCTCTGAGTTTATCTCGTTCCCCCGCCCACAGGATGGGCTGTGCATCTTCGTCGCCGAACAATGAGCTACAAGCTCCTCCTCCTCCTCCTGAGCAACAGATAAGCTCGGGCACAATCGCCGGCGGCCCGCTCCGTTGATGCGCTCCAAGAGCATTCGCGACAAGTATGGTTCGCTATCGGAAGTGGAGCAGGCGCTGCGCAAGGCTGGCCTCGAGAGCAGCGACCTGATCCTGGCCATCGACTGGACCAAGAGCAACATGTGGTCGGGCGAAAAGTCGTTTGGTGGGCGCTGTTTGCACGCCCTAGATGGCGTGGTTGCGGCAGGCTTTGGCAACGACTCGGCGAGAAGCACCGGCGGTGGCGGCAGTCAAGAGGGTGGGCCGCCGGGTGGTCCTGGTGAGTTGCCTGCACCCAACCTCTACCAACAAGTCATCGCTACCCTCGCCGACGTGCTAGTACTCCGCCTCGACGACGACGGTGCCGTGCCCATGCTCGGCTTTGGCGACGCGCGCACGCGCAACACACACGTCTTTTCCATGAATGAAAACGACAAGCCGTGCATGAACAAGAAGGACATGCTTGATTGCTACGAGCGCACGGCGCGCAGTATCACCATGTCGGGCCCGACGAGCTTCGCGCCCATCATCAACGAGGCGGTCACCATCGTGCGCGAGACGGGCCGCTTTCACGTTTTGGTGATTGCTGCGGACGGTGGTTGTGACGATGTCGAGGCGACCACTCAGGCGCTGGTGAACGCTTCCAAATATGCGCTAGCCGTCATTGTGATTGGCATTGGAGACGGCCCCTTTGATGCGATGAGGCGTCTGGACGACGAGCTGCCCAACCGTGCCTTCGATAATATGCAGCTGGTTGTATATTCCGACCTCTGCATCGCCTATCCAGACCCTTATAAACGCTCTATTGCGTTTGCACAAGAGGCACTGAGTGAGCTACCTTCGGCCTACCGCCAGATCAAAGAGCTCGGTCTGCTCGACCGTAAGCCTGAAGTTGGCATTCAGCACAAGTTCCGGATGAAGGTTGGGTTCGGGGCAGGCGTGTTGTCGCCTATCTATCGCTAGGACCTTGTTCTTGCACGCGCACACACAGCACGTTCCTTTTCTTGTTCTTGTTTCTTCGAGCGTCCACATGATGATTTTTATCCTCCCTCTTTTTTTTCTCCACGTAAATTCCCCCTTTGGGATTGCTCTTGTCACATCCCGTTGCACATACAGCTAGTTCAACACAATGCGCTCATATCGTGCAATTATGTCAAATCAAAGGCTCAAACGGCTGACATGGTGACAATGCACAAAAAAAACGACTAGGTCGACCGCCGCCTGGTGAAACAGCCTCGCAACAAACAGTTTGCTAGACTGCAGATTCTCATGTTTTTGCAACCGGCTCTAGGAATCCGATGCGGCCTTGGCGCGGGTATCGAGCTTGTCGAGAACATCGCTTAGTGTGGTACAGCGTTGCTCCAGCCGGGCGCCACCGAGCAATTGCTCACTTAGATCTTGCATCAACTTCACGAGCGCATCGTCCATGGCTTGGCGATGCTGTGCTGGAATGTGCTCTGACTCGCGTTGCCGCTCCCATGCCGCCACACCCAGCCGCAGCAGCTCAATCGGAACACATGTCGACGCACCGATGCACGCAATGTGGGGCGGGGCGGGGGAAAAGGACGGCGCAGCGTTGCTATCACCATTGACCTCGTCGCGCTGTTGTCGCTTGCTGCGGTTCTTGCTGCGGTTCTTGCTGCGGTTCTTGCTGCGGTTGCGAGGTGACGGGCACGTGGAGCGCGGTCGCTTCTTGCTCATGGATGCCGCTACAGGCTCAGGAATGTCGCTCGCACTGTTCTCGTTTTCGTCCTCGTTTTCGTTCTCGTCCTCGTCCTTACTCTCGTCAAATGCTTCCTGTTCAGATTGCTGATCCAGCTCGGCGGTGGAAGGAGCGTGCGCAATCATATCGAGCGAAAAAGTCGCCGAGTCTTGCTTGGACGTGGGCGCACACACTGCCGCCGCCACAGACTCGACACGCGACGAAAGCGCAAAATTGACTAACTGGTCCAGGGGCTGGTCAGGGGCGAATGTGTGGTCTTGCTGCTTCTCTTCCTCTGCCTGCTCGACGATCACCATCGTCGCCGGAGCAGCATTAGCATCGCATGCCTTTACGACCGGTATAGCGCGCTGGTAGCCAGCAAAATCTGTGGCCAGGACGACACGCAGCTGCGACAGCGGGCGTATGGACAGGTAGGTGTGCAGCTTGCTTTCGACTTGTTCGAGCGGATATTGGTGCAGCGAATCCAGCAACTGCGGCAACCGCGGCGCCAGCTCGAAGAAATACGCGATAGACAGCGGGGTACATCGTTTACGTCCCCCAGTGCGCTTGATGGAGGAAATAGGGATGCAGCCGCCGCCGCTATCAACATTCCGCCTTGATCTCCCACAGGTCAGCGCAACTGCGGAGAGCAGACGACGGTAGAACGCGATATCACGCTGCCAGTGGAACCAGTGCGCCAGACGTTGTAACTGCGTATTGCGCATGTCACCCTCCTCCTTGCCCGTATGTCCACGCCAGGAAGGCTGCAAACATGATCGAGCGTGGACGTGCATGCGGCTTTCCCTGCATACGATCGCGCTCCGCCTCAATGCTCTGTAGCAGCTCGCGCAGTTCAAACAGGCGCAGGAATGATTCCAACTGCGACAGTAGAGTACGCTCATCTGCTGCGCGTACCGCCTCGATGAGTGCCATCACTGCGGACTGATGCTGTAACGGCAGCAGTGAACCATCATTGTGTGTGGTTGTCATGGTCTCGAGCCAGTCATCAGCTGCAGACATGGTGTATGGATGTGTGTATGGCGGCTGACCGACTCGTTACGGTTGTGGACGATGCGGTAAGACACCTTCACAGGTCTAAAGACCGTCTTCGAATCGTACACCACAAAAAGAGTGATTCGTGTGTGCAAGTGCCAGAGGACTTGGCTCATCTGCTCGTCGACCATCCTTTTTTGGGTGGACGTGGCTGGGTTGACAAGGAGGAATAAAAAATCCGGGTCAGTCAAAAGGGTGGTGCATGACATGAGAGCACTCGCGAGGTTTTGGGGCCAACCAATCCTTCACGTCATTGTCCATCTCTTCCCCCTACTCTTCCCTCCCCCCTCCCCCTTTCAATATCGCTGCTCATGGCGCACTTGCCTTCGAGTCACGCCACACGTATTGCACTGCTGAGTATCGTAGACTTGATAGTCCCACATGAAAGTGCCACAGATGTAAGACCCGAGGCAGCCATTTATCTCTACGGCGCCAGCGACACAACACGTGGCATCTCGACCGATGCCACCACACTCCAGTCGTTTGTCGGCCGCAGCGCCCAAGGCCAGGTGGCCGTGCTGGCCAGCGATGAGCGAGCTGGGTGTG
The DNA here is from genome assembly GCA_963675135.1 of Galeopsis tetrahit. Lineage (NCBI taxonomy): Eukaryota > Viridiplantae > Streptophyta > Magnoliopsida > Lamiales > Lamiaceae > Galeopsis > Galeopsis tetrahit. The sequence continues at coordinate 500,243 of CAVLYN010000293.1, read as the reverse complement.
CGCTCGTGTTTTGCGTATGGATCATCATCGATGGAAAGAATGCGGCTGATCATATGATGCGCGAGCTGCGTAGCTCGATCGAAGGTGACAATGATGAAAAGGAGATGAGTCCCGAGCAGCTGCTCGACTCCATTGTCGCGTACATGAAACCGCGTATTCGTTCGCGGCGCCTCTCAGAACCGCTACGATGTTTTCTGGAGCAGACGGTGCACTCGGCAGAGCGAGCCGTCACCGTTGCCCTGGACTATTCGAAGCCGTCATGGTTTACGCAGCAGACCATGCCTTTTTCCGACGACGAAGACGATGATGCCGAGCCGGGCTGGCTACCGGTTGAACAGCGCACGCAGTTTTGGACGCTCGACGATGTGCGCGAACGTTTATGAGAGGACATACAAACACACACTGACCTGGATCAGATTCATGACCTCGCGCTCGACGTCGATAAAAGATTGGTGAGAAGCTCTTTTTTTCCAGCACCTCGCGCATGTGAATGACGCGTTTTTTTTTTTATGCAATGGCAAACTCGTCGTCCTCTTCTTCGTCCTCTTCGACAGGTGTCGAAGCGGTGGCAGCGAGATCGGCCTCTTCCTCCTCCTCCTCTTCTTCAAGAGGTTCATCAACTTTGGCGGGCGACACCTTTTTCTTCTTTGGCTTTTCCACACGCGGCGCTGGATCGGCGAGGGCGCGCTTCTTCTTGCTCTTGCTCTTCTTGGGCGCTGCATCGGCTCCCGCGCCAACTACCTCATCCTTCTCATCGTGGGCAAGGACAGGGCGCTGAAGCCACGTAAACAGCACTGGGTCCTGCTCGAGCGCGCGGACGACATCGCGACGTTCGAGGCGCACGCGACGCTCGGCCTGTGTTAGCAAGAAGCCGCTCTTGACGAGGCGCACGAGGAGAAACTCGCAAAGGGCTACCACGCCCAGGGTGGCGAGTGGGTTAAACAGCACGCGTCGCATCGCCAACATCTGGCGCTTAATCAGCGACGCGCTGAAGTGCACGCGAGCTTGGGCGAAGCCTTGCTCAGAAGTGGAAACTCCGGCGGCGCCTGATCCACCGCTTTGTCTTGGGTGACGCGCGTGCAAAACAAGGTCACCGCATTGGCCAGGTTGGCATCGTTGAGGCTGGCGATGCCGCGTTGAAGACCAGCGGCATCCAGGTGATGGGCCGATACGGGACCGCCAGCAGCAAGTGCGCGCTCGTCGTCGGCCTTGAAAGGCGCGTACCAGGCGTCGGTGATCGAGGCTGTCATCCATTGCTGCACCTCGATGAGGGCGCGCGCGGCCGAAGTGCCCGCGGAATTGGCGACAACCGCCTGCGTCTTGATGAGGCGCATCATGCTCGGCTCGAGGTTGACATTGGCCATGGCAAAAAAAGGGAGGTGGAGGGGGGGGGGTGACGAGAAAGGAGTAAAAAACAGTGCGTGTGGGCTGTCGCCACGAGATTTCTCCCTCTTGACAGGCAGGGGGGAAAGTTTTTTTTTACTCGCAAGACGATGAGCAGCGCGGCTGAGCGAGTGCTGGGCCAGGGCGATGGTGCGCTTGTCGGGGTGATTGCATCGTTTTTGTTTTTCGCCGATCGACGCGGATGCGATGGTCGCGTGACGGGCGGTAGTAGTAAAGGCAAGCGGCACAAAACCAACCGACGGCGGCAGCGCGGAACGAGTCTATCATGGATGCACGCGCACTGGGGTGCCTGGCGACTCGCGTGCCTGTCGCGTGCCATTAGCGATGCATGCCGCAAGATGCTGTATTGCAAGTCGCACCGACGACAGCCGCATGGCTATCAGGTCTCGGAGCGCGTTCAGTGCTGGGCGTCGAGGCCGTACCTGTTTCGCTGCTACCAGGACTGGTGGTGCTTCGAGGGCGGCTGCTCACGCGCAAACTCACGTGGAGCAGCGGATCATGTGGAACGCCCGAGACATATGCGTATCGCGACGAGCCGACCAGTGCCAGTCGGCCCGATCACAGCTGCACGGCCACGTGCGCCCGCGCCCAACGATATGGTCAGCCTGGTTTGACGCATGCCGACGAGCACGTTCAGCTCCTTGCGCCGCCACGCGTCTGGTGGGATCGCTGCGACAAGTCGGTGTCACTTTCGCTTGCCCTCGCCAACCTCCTCGCCCGTGCGCGCGCATCTGGCCACCGCATCTACGAACATCGCCAACTGCCCACACCCTCTTTCTCCTCCTTATCTCCGTGGAAGAGCCTCTTGCCGCCTCGCTGTCGACCAACCTGCAGTCTGCATCACGACCGCCCAGAGCGGTCTACCTCCCAAGCCGTGCTTGCATCCCACCTCACGCCTCGCTCGCGCATCGTCCCAAAAACAATAATAAAAAAAAAAAGACAATCGATGCCGAGAGAAAACGACTAGCCGCGTGGGTTCTACTTCACGTGCGCTGCTTGAGCATGCTGCGGTGCCAAGCGACAAGACGCGCTTGTTGTGGTACGGGCAGCGCCTGGAAAAGCCGAGAGCATCCTTGTTGTTGTGTGGCAGCCAGAGGGCCGCGCGTGTGCCGTCAGCCGACGGTGGAATGTAGATGGGACGAACAGCGTCAGGCGGCGCTGTGTTGGGCGGCGCGCTCGTGCCGGCCATGAGCGCGTCGGTTTGCGCGTGACTCAGGTCGCCTAGAATCCACGGCAGATCGCCGCCACATAGAGCATTCGAGATGAAGAAGAAAAAGTTCCACACCAGCGCCTGCTCCCGTTCCACATGCGACAAGAACGACAGCGCCACGAGCGATACCCTTTGCCCTGGCGCTGACACTCGGCGACATAGGCCGTCTGACGATGGATCAGTTCAGCCGTCACCTGATAGGCTTATGCCTCGGTTTGTCTGCGTTCGGTTTCGACATCAGCCGGGTTTTTCTTCGCATCTTCTTGTTGACGGCTCAGCATGTGAAAGAGACGCAAGTTCCAGAGGCGATCTTTCGGCTCCTCATCCTCGTCGTCGTCGTTGGCGCGCCCGTCGACGTGACGAATGTCGTTGGCGTGACTCGATGCCGCCTGTATGGACTCGGTCGGCGATGGCTCGGCCATCTGCGCCGTGCCGAGCATCATCTGCTCCAGAAAGCGACCAAAATCGCACGGACGCACGGGCAGCTTGAGTTCGGCGTGCGACGAGGGTGCCACCATCGCCAAGAGCTGCTCCAGTGATGACGTCTCACCTCGTGCCGAAGCCTTATCGGTGTTGATCGGCCCGAGCATAGCCGTTCCTCGTTCTAGGGACGTGGGTGTGCACGAGACGCTCACCACGCCCTTTTGAATGTGAAAGGCCACCAGGGGCACGTCGCCCGGCTTGAACTGACACGTCTCGCATCCGAAGATCCACATGTCCATGTCGAGCACGGGGTAGGCCCGCGCCAGCACGAGGCACTCCTGGTAAACGGCGCTCACCGACGGCCACTTGCCGAGGTTGTAGCGCGCGTCGATCTTGCCGTCCCAGTCGATCCACGAGGTGATACTCACGCTGGCCGACGTGACGAGGTGGTTAGACAGAAAATTGAGGCCGTCCAGGCGCGCGGCGTGCGCGGCCGTGTCGCCGAGGCGCGTCACCGTCTCGTCGTAGAGGCGATTGATCTCGTCGGCGGCCGCGCGATCGTTGGAGAAGAAGCGCGTGTAGCTCGTCTGCAGGGCGATGCGCTGTACCCACGGCGCCTGCAGCGTCTGGCCGCGAAAGATGCACCCGGCCCACTTGGGCAGTTCGATCTCGCCGAGGCTCAGCGGCGATGCAGGTTCGGGCGCGGCAGCGGCAGCGGCAGCCATGGTGGGGGATCCTGGCGAGACTGTGTGTGTCTTGGACATTTCCTGGTTGCGTCTCATCAAGTCTCGCACACGGCCGTTTAATTTACAGGAGAAAGACCCCCCAGTCACCACGCAATGAGCGCGTCTGCACCTGCCGCCTCCTCCAGCAAGCCGGAAAGTGACGACGTGCGTGCGGCGCGGTTTGTGTGCCTGTTGCTGCAGTCATCGGGTCAGCGCTACGGACCGCAGCCGGGCGAGGACCTAGCGTTTGACGCCAGCGACCTGCCCAACCCAAGCCAAGCATCGCGCCAGGGTACGGGCCAGAGCAGCAAGCTGCAGCGCGACTTTTTTCAGCAGCCGGGCGTCGAAGAATTTTTCGCCAACCTCCTCGGCCAAGTGCTGGCGCTGTGCGCCCACACGGCCACGGTCGAAGCCGCGCGTCATCAAAAATCCACGCACGACGGCGAGGAGGAGGAGGAGAAAACCATGGCAAACGATGAAGACGATCGCGATGAACAGGGTCGTGTTGTCAAGGTGGTGGGTGTTTCGTGCGAGTTTGGCAAGCACCGCAGCGTCGCCCTGATCGAGCGCCTGGCAGCCACGCTACGGTCGGTGTACGGATTCACCTGCGTGGTGGTGCACCACAACATCGACACCCAGACGACGCAAAAGAGACAGCAGCGCGAGCGTGCATCAAAGCGCGCGCAAAAGACGCACCACACCCATTCAGACAGCGACTAGTTCTGTTCGATTTGCTCACTCCTCCGCGTACACCGAAACCCTCCCACGACGCGCCCAAGTTTTCTTCAAATGCGTGGGTTTACAGCTAGTTTTTATTTCATGAGAACACGCAGTGGAGCAGTCTCATGCCTTTTGCAACCAGCTATAAAGTGTATCCAAAAAGCTAATGGGACTTGTGTGTATCGTCGCTACACTGGCCGGCGCCACTGCCCTTGATGCGCGCGCATACCCAGCACCAGCCGGTCTTGCACGCACGGCAGCGAATAAAGTTGCATCCTCCTATGGGGGTTAAAAAAGCATCGCCGCACATCACGCCGGTCAACAGGGGGGGAGGGAAACGAGTGCGCGCGAAGCATGCGCAAGAGTGTTCTCTCCTTACCGGTACGTTCGATAGGAGTGGCGCACCCGGGACAGGCCTGCCATAGGGCGTCGGCATCTGGCTGGCCCAAGTCGGCTGCGCGCTTGGCCAGCGTTTGCTTGTTGACGCGCTTTTGTTTTTTTGGATGCAGATCGGCCCAGCTCTTGCCCGCCGTGGCTGACGACATGGTGCGTGCCAGGGGAGGGGGGGGGGGGAAATGTGGAAAGAGTGAGAGCAGGAAGGTTTTTTTATGCTGATGAGCGGCGGTCAATGATGGCGTCTGGCGCTGCTTCAAACAACATCATCATCATTGCACAGCGCGAGAATGTGCAACAGCCCTTGTTGTGTTCGAGCTTGAGGTTGATCCTGCTGAATGCATATCGCGTGGGATCGGGCTCGTCGGGGTTGATGGCAAACCTTTGCAGACGCTGGGCCACGGCAGCAGACTCGACGGGCAAATTTTCCCAGCACCAGAGAATGCACACGTTTGCATTATCGGAAAAGACGTGCGAGAGCCAAGTGCCCTGCGAGGCTTCGCGGGAGGCCAGCGACGCGTGCTGCGGGTCGGCATAAATCTGCGCCTTTGTGGTGTTGATGCGTTCGGCAAGCCGTGGATCAGTCTTGAGCGCCGCCTGAACACTCGGCTCCACGATGGCGTACCAACTCACATCGCAACCAGGAAAAAGATGCGGTATACGCGCTGCAACGGCATGGCTCATCAGGGAGAAAAGGGGGGGGGGCGAGAGACGAGGGGGAAAAACGCGACTGACAAGTGCGATTCGAGAGCCATGCGAGATTCAAAAAAGAGAGAGAGTTGCTTTGTATGATGATGCCGTTGGAGACAGCAAAAAAGGAAGCGAAGCAGGCGGAAGCAGGAAATCTTTGACTAGTTTTTGCGAATCACCATCCAGGCAGAGATGGTGACAACCTCTGCGGGATCAAAATCGGTGATCAATGTCAGCAGCTTGCCAAACTGCTGTGTGCTAGGCGCGCCCAACGTAGTGGATCCGCTGCCATAGTTGGACGAGTTGAGATCGGGTTCGTAGCCTGTCTTGGTTCCGTTCAAGCCGGCGGCTAGCGGGGCATCACGCCCTCCACTTTCCACATTGGCGGAACGCACACCGGCACGTTCGGGCGTAAACGTAACAACGAGCTTGCCATTGACCGGCGCCGGTCCGTTGCCATCATCGCCCTCTGCCGCGGCGGCAGGAGCAGCCTTGGCGGCTTGAAAGGTAAACTTCTTAAAGACGCCTTGGGGACGTTCGATCGGAGGGAAGACTGTTCCGGGATTGAGGCGAAAGCGCCCGACAATCTCGCCATCTAGCGTGACACACGCATCAGCCTTGGTGTTTCCATTGTTGGTCAGCCCAATGGCAAACTCGGCACCATCCTTGAGCTCAAAGTAGAGGCCCTTGTACAGCGGCACCCACTGTCCGCTAGACTGCACCTGAACGGAAAAACGATCCCTTGGTCTTGCTCGTCATGGCGGGTAAGAAAGGAAAAGAGAGAGAGAGAGAGAGAGAGAGAGAGAGAGAGAGAGAGAGAGAGAGAGAGAGAGAGAGAGAGAGAGAGAGAGAGAGTGTTGTGAGTGAGGTGGGGAAGAAAAAAAGCCCAAGGGAGGGGAAAAAAAGTAAAAGCGCGCGGCTACAAGACAAGGACGAGTGGTGGCAGGTAATGGGCGAGTGTCATCTGTACAAGCACGGCTGGCAAGTGCTGATGCAGCTGTGTGGCGGCCTCGGTCTGCCACGTGGCGTCGAGTTGCATCAGGTGCTTGCGCACGCACGCGTCCCAGTTTTGCGCCAACTGCGTGTGAATCGGCCCGCCTGGTCGCGGCTGCCATGCGGTGTTTTTGTCTTGCAGCACTCTCAGAAGCCTGCCATTTGCGCTCGACGGTCTGCCCCAATAATGCCACAGATATGCATCAAAGTGACGCATCGTGAGGCGGTCATAGAGCGCTTGCGAGGGCACCGCGGTGGTGTGCTCGAAATACGTCTCGAGCAGGATCGGCAGAAGGCCGGACGGCTCGTCGCAACGGTGGCGGCTTGAGTTGTGCTCGCTGCATAGCCACCACACCAGAACGAGAAAGGCGTAGACTGGATCCACCTGGCGAAACAGCGCAGTGGTGACGTGCGCGTTGATGTTATTGTCCCAGCCCGTGTAGCGGTAGGCAACAAAGACGAGGAGCTGGACGCGTTGGCACGGCGTCAGTTCGGTGCGCACGCGCTCGAGCCACGCGTGCACCGCGGCTTCGTCCGGACCCGGGCCATCGTCTTCGTCTCGGTAGCCCGACGTGGCCCCGACAAACCACTCCTTGTGCGCGTACAGCACCTCGTCGTCAAACACGTGCGTGCGTCCAACCAGCAACATTTGGGTTGGGGGGGGGCAAAAAAAGGTGAGACATACTGCGAGTGCCATTCTCTTTTTTTTTCAGCCCAATTCCTCCGCCTGACTGTTACCAGCTATGAGAAACGAAGAAGGCGATGACGCCAGAGACGAAGAAGTGTGTACGTGTTGTGGGGTGACAAGATCCCGCGCTGGTGAGTGCCACCTGACGCATCCAGTGCACCTGGCTCTGGCGGTGCTGGTGATTCTTGGCTGCGTGTTGGCTGCCATCTTTCTGCTTGTCGACGTCGGTCTGCACCGCGTGAGCGTGTCGACCGTCACAGGCAACGGACACGCCTCATCGAGCATCGTTGCAGGCATTTTTGGTGGCATGGCGTGTCTGCTCTCAGCACACCAAATCTACCAGCACCGTCAGCACTGGACGCACGCTCCAAGCCAACGGCACATTGAACGCATCCTCCTGCTCGTGCCCGTCTATGCCATCACTGCCTTTCTTGGCCTGGTGTTTCTCGAGGTGTCGAGCTACCTGGATTTCCTGCGGACCTGCTACGAAGCGTTTAGCATCTGGTGCTTCCTGCTTCTCATCACCAAGTATGTCGGCGGACACGAGGGCGTGGCGCGCGCCATGCTCGCGCATGCGCCCGAGCAGCACTGGCCAGCGCCAGTTGGATGGTTTGTGCGCGGGCCAATTGTTATCGACGATGCCTTTGTCAATCGCCTCAAGGATGGCACGCTGCAATACTCGTTTGTGGCGCCACTCTGTTCGCTCATTGCCGTGTGCGCCACCAAGGGCGGCTACTATGAGGAAGGCGTGTTTGCAATCGACAATGTCTACATCTACACAACGCTCGTACTCAACGCGTCGCAGATCGTGTCCATCTACTGCCTCGTGTGGCTCTACCATGGGATTCACGAGACGATCATGCCGTTTCGGCCGCTGCCCAAGTTTCTGAGTATCAAGGGTCAAGTTTTTTTGACGTTCTGGCAGAGCGTGCTCATCGCTGTGCTTGTTCACTTTGGAGTCATCCACGATGGCGTCCAGTTTGGCGCCGAGCAGATCCAGGTGGGCCTGCAAGACTTCCTCGTGTGCATCGAGATGTTTTGCTTTGCCTGCGCACACTACTATATCTTTTCCGCTTCCGTCTACGCCGATAGAACAGAGAAAACCAAGATTCGTGATGTGTGCAAGGCTCTCAAGCGTCCTCCAGCCAGTCTAGAGGCCATTGTTCCGGTTATCGACCCGCTACCTTCACCTTCGTACCGCTCAAGTCCTCTCCCGCGCGTTTAAACATAGGAAAAAAGCCCTTCCTTTCATCGTGCATTATTGTATGAATCTCATCGCTGCTAGACAGCCACTGAATCACTTTCAATGGGCGAGAAGAGTTCAGCGGCAGCGTTCGAGGACGAGAGTGAGGTCGCCGCATGCCGCTGCAGCTGCGAGGCGCTCGGCGGTGAGGTCAGTACCAGCGTTCCAGGCAGGATGCACATGAGTGAGCAGACGCAGTGTGTCGTCGACGAGCTGGCGCCTCTGATCGACATGGTGGTTCGCCAGCAGACGATCGGCCAAGTACCATATTCTTCTTCACGCGAGCCATCAAACACGCCCGAGTGACCAAAAGTCTCCCAGTATGTGTCGCATTCATGCCCATAAAAGTGTCGATACATCTCGGTCCACGACATGCAGCCGTCTTGTGCCGCACGAGCACCCTGCTTGGCAATCGCCTCGTGCTTGCTTGTCGCGGCTTCGCTCCAGTTGAGTCGGTTGAGCACGCCAGTCGTCAGGTCAAACCCCCCCCCCCAGGAGCAGACGGCAGCGCTTTTGCTCGTGGCTGTTCACATGACCGCCGCGCCGAGCCCCGCCCTATGTCTCTTCCGTGCTATTGCAATGCGCAGCATCTTTGCCTTCGAGGTGGTAGGCATAAAGGTGCCCGTGTTTCCACGTGTGATGGATGGATGATACGTCGACCCTTTTTCGTGTTGGCGTGTAAGCGAAACGCAGCATAGAGCAATGCCTGTGCCGTGCGTTCGTCCCACGGCAGGCCCCACGCACGCGTCGACTTGACCCCGACGCTGCTGCGCTCGACACCATCGTCAATGGTCGCCTTCTGGTCGTCTTGCAACTCGCTCGTCTGGCGAGGGAAACGCTGGCTTGGAAGCTACATCGTCAGCCCACGTTACATAGTCGGCCACGAGGCATGCGAGGTCACGACTCGTCACGTGGTCCTGCAGCGCTGCATCGGCTTGCTATGGCAATTACAGGGCGAGTCTTTCTTTTCTTTCTCTTCAGACGGGAAGATCTTGCGGTACACGAAAAATCTCCCTCGGTGAAAAAAAACCCCCAACTTCAACCATGCAAAACGAGCCTCGAAATGCCGAGAGCTGGATCTCTGAGTACCACGTGCTGTGGGCTTTGCAGTGGCCGAAGGTTTCCTCACGCGAGCATCAAACGGCAGTGCTCGACGGGCTACGTTTGCCTGATGTAAGCACACCACCCCCGGGGTCGATCGTCATCAGCATCACAGACGAAGCCGAGGTCGACGGCGAAGCGGGCGCAGATGTGTCCGAGCCGCCTGTTCTGGTGCGCAGCAAGTCTATTCCTTGTGACACATCACCACCCGATGCGCACGAAAATGAAAGCAAGGATGCCGCAGCCGCCCTACCTGTCCTATTCACCTGCGCCATCTGCCTCGAAGAGACGACGCAAGAGGCAGCCTTTTCTCAAGGCGCGTGTCCCGATCCTGCGCACCGCGTCTGCAAGGAATGCGCCCAAGCTCACCTCGCGACGCAGATCAACGAGCGTCACTTTCGTGCAATCAGCTGTCCGGGCTACCTGTGTCGTGCGCCTTTCTGTGTCGACATTGCTGCCATGGTGCAAGCGGCGGCGACACCCGAGGTGCAAGCGCGATACAGGCGCTGGGTGACGCTCGATGAGACACCACGCGCGTCCGAGTGCCCGCGCTGCCAGCACATCTGGAGTCGGCCCTTGGTAGGCGGCGCAAAGCTCGTGTGTCCCTCGTGCGCTGCAGCCTACTGTCGCGATCACGCTCTGGCACACCCGGCCAACCAGTCGTGTGCCAGCTACCTGCGCGCACAAACGGAAGATGCCACCCGCGCCGAGTTGGCCACCACGTCGGTCGCGTGCCCCGGGTGGTTCTGCAAGGCGCGCATCACCAAGATCGAGAAAAGAGTGAATAACATTGTTGTATGAACATTGTGACGAAAGCAACTAACTTTTCGCATGCGCGAGGCCAGCCTTAATGGCTTGTGCGTAACGCGGCCAGTCAAAGGCAAGAATGGCTGGGTCCGAGAGGAAATGGTGTACAAAGGGCGGACAGGCTGTCGCTATCTTGACCACTTCGGCACGCAGGAAAGGAGTCGATTGAAACATCTCGTTCTCCAGGCGCGTGTAAAGTTCATGGCAAAACTTGCAATGCACGACCGCAATTGGAGGATTGCTGGTGCAATGTTTGAGGTGGAGAGCTGTCCTTTCGCCTGGCGACAGGCCCTTGTTTTCTGGTAGATTCGCTACTCCGCGGTTGATCTGCGAACGATGTAAAAACGAGTGAAGCTGCGGGTGCGGGGCCGAGTCTTCCGAAAACAAAGTAGAATATCTCCACAGCGCATGAAAAGGATGCTGGCAGAGATATTTAAGCTTGTGCTCTGCAAACAGCACAACATCTCGCTCACCCTTCCTGTTGATATGGGCATCTTTCCGTAGTTGTTCTAGTGTGCGCCATCCTCCTTCTTCTGCGCTTTTGAGATGATGGTGCCAAAGGCACAGCACTTGGCACTTGTCTGCTTCTTGCTCCCACTGGTCCGGTGGTAGATTGCAAATACTGCCTGATTTTGTGCCGATGTGATGATCAAAGTTGAGCAAAGCGAAGATGGGTTCCTGTTGCGATCCAATTGGAATGTGCAGCGGGCAGTCCTGATGGCAACAACCACGCTGCATACGCTTGCGACAAAACTGGAGCCACGCAAAGGATTTGCGTATGATCTTGTTCCGGTCCTTGTGAGCGTTCTTGTCCGCGATAGTAGCGTGGCGAATTAGTCCTTGGTTTGCCACAAAAGATACGGAACGAATGTCGGCTTTTTTTGCAGCAGCCTCGAGACGTTCTTGGCGATCCCTTTCGCTTTTCATCGCCGAATTACGCTGCGTTCGACTAAGTTCCAGCCATTTGGCGATGATTTCCGACTTCGTTGCCAGACCCGCTGCATGGTTGCGGACCCATGCTTGTGGAGGCATGGTGTTTTGTTGCTCCCAGTAGAGCTGGTGCAACCGCACATGAATCTCCCATGCTTTCTTGGTTGGCGCTTCCAACCCGCATGTTCGTCCCAGCATATTTGATACTCCGATCTTGGATCCATAAGCGACTGTCCCTGATGGCAGCAGGCATTGAACCAGCCTTAATGCTTTCCCATCGTTGTTCGATCTGTAGACAAATTTGTATGCGAGTCCCTCTCCACCATCTTTCAAGGAGTTAAAAAGACTTTCTCCCGCAGTGTTTTGGTCGGCAGCGTCAGCGATCCTGTCTTCAATCTCATTCCCATGTCTTCGTCCACTGCAGAATCCGAGGTAAAAGTAGACGCACTATACGAAGAGGCCGAGACAGCTCGCGATGCACTGGCGGGAACACCATGTACTTCATCGTCGATGTCATCGACGAGCGACATGTTTCCAGATGTCAGAAAGCTAATGCGCTCATCTGGACCGAGTAGTTGTAACTGCATTGCCACTCGATATAACAAGGAGTTGCGAATCGGTGGCGACTCTGCGGTTTCGGTTGCTGCCTGCGTTGCTCTCGCGACTCATTTGGCTGTCGTAGGCAACAACTTCGACGAACGAGGGAAAAAAGTGTCTTGTGGTATGTGTTTTTTTATCCCGCTAAGTTTTAATCCCGCTTTGGTTACTCGTAGCGCGCGCGGCCGTCGGCATAGTAGCCCACGATGCGCGGCATGTGCGCAACCGCAGGCAGCAGAGTGGCAGGTGGCGGCGACTGCATCACGGGCATGAGCGCGGGCGCGGGCGCGGTATAGTAGACGGGTGCTTGCTGCGGCGGTTGCTGGTAATAGATAGGTGGCGGTGGTTGTGCCTGTTGGTAGTAGACGGGTGGCGGTGGTGGTGGTGGTGCCTGCACTTGCATCTGTACCTGTGCTGTTTGCTCCTGGTAGACGGGGTATTGGGGATACACAAAGGCTTGCGGCGGCGCTGCTTGCTGCTGTCCTGAGTAGTACATCGGCGCCTGCTGCGGCTGTTCTGCTGAATAGACGGGTGGTGGTGTAACGGGTTGCTTTTGCAACGGCGGAGGCGATACGTGCGTCACCAACGGGGCCACCGGCGCGGGCGCACTTGCCGGCGATGCCACTGCCACCGTTCCCACCCGCATGCGATGCGTCTGTTCGGCCAACGAACCCACCGGTAAGCCCGTGCCGGCAAAGCTAATCGTCAGCGACACCTCGCCCGTCTGCTTTGGAAAATTGTCATGAGCACGCAGGGCATACCAGTGCGCGCTGCCCGACATGTCGAGCGCATCCAGCGACACATCCAGCCGCCCGATCTGGTCGTCGCCCAGGCTCGCCTCACTCTTGCACGTCAGGTGCAGCGTGTCTTCTCGTCCAACGAGGTCAAACAGGTAGGACTGCTCAAACACGGGTGTTTGGTGGCCGTCCTTGTGTGTCTTGGTGCAAAACACGCTTGCACAGCCGCTGATGCGCACTTCGCAGTATGGGTCCATCTTGGACATGACATTGCAATTGCGCAGGCCACGGCATGCATGCACGGTCACAGTCAAGCGGCCTCGCAATTTGAACTTGGACATGGCTGGGTGGAGGATACGAGTGCAAATGGGGGGGGGCAAGGCAAGCAAAGATGCAAAAAAAGCAAGAATGAAAGGTGGGAGGGGAAAAAAATCCAAGTGTCTCGAGCGTGAGGGAGGGGGGAAAATTCGCCCTCTTTTACGAAACAATGGTGATAGACGGAGACGAGGCACTGCGCTGGCGCGACAGCATGTCGGCGTATAAGCTTTCTCCTGGGTGACGTGGAATGGAAACCGGCACGTCCTTGCGCGGTGGAGAAACGGCGAGGACTGGCGGCGGTAGGCGCGAACGCACGTGCGCCTCGGGCGTGTTTGGCGCCGAGTGCGGCAGCTCTTTCGAAATTGGCTGCGGCGGTGGCGGCAGTGCGATGCGCACTCCACACACGAGGTAGCCGCCGTCTTTTTGGTGGCACTCGGGATGCTCGTCCGAGACGCACCAGCGCGACAATATCACGTGGTCGCACGGCCGTATGATGAGCGTCACTGTGAATCCGAGCTGCTCGAGCTGTGCAGTTGCATCTTCGCGCGCCCACATCACGGCCGACCAGTCTGGTTGGCGCAGGCGGCAATAGGTGGCGCCTTGTGAGACACGCAGCGCCAGGCGCGCCAACGCAATCTGCACCTGGGTCGACTCGGGCAGTTTTGACGCCGTGTGCGACACCCGGCGAGGTCTCTCGCGCGCCAGCTCTTCGGCTTGCTGGCACAGGTAGGCGACGCTCACATTCACCGACGGTGACAGCGGCAAAGGCGACGAAGCAGCAGACATTCGCAAAAAACACAAGCGCGAGATTTCGTCTTTGACTGCTTCACTTGCGACCAAAGCTCTGTCCAAGACACATTCTGCCCCCCCCCTTGCTTCCCTTTTCCGTACCTCCTTCTTCTTTTGCTGCTCTCAAACATGTCTGCGTGCATGCATAGCGCGGCCGCGTGCGCGAGTTGTGAGAATCCGGGTATGGACATGGTGGAAAACATTCGCGGACGCATCACCGACAGAAAAGGTCAGGGTGTCGTGGTGGTGCCTGTGAATGGCGGTGATAACCCCTATACCTACACGATCGGTCTTGCCGCCAAGCTGGGCCATCCGGAGCTCGTCATCCTGGGCCTCTCGGACTGGAAGGCCAGCGGCCATCTGCTCGGTAGCATTGCTCAGTACCTCACTGCCCAGCCCGCTCTCGTAGACGGCCAAGTGCTGCATCCGTGCGCGGCCCTGCCTATGCTGGCTGTACCGCTGCTCGTGCGTATCACCGACACGTCGTTCTGGACGAGCTACTGCCGCTGGGGCTTCGACTATTACGCTCGTTATCCCATCCACGAAGACAACAAGGCTAGCGCTTCCACCCTCGCGCAGCTCGTGTGGCCCAACCCCGGCGGCTCCTTTCCCACTGCCTCAACCTACTCACAGCCGCTCCTTCCTGCAGCAGAAAAACCTGTTGCTACCCTTTCTCCTGCCATGTGAGCCCGAAAAGGTGCAGAGAGGAAGACATGCTTTCTTTGTTCAAATGAGATACTCGCGTACAGCTAACTCTCTTTTTTTTCAAAGTGTCAATTGTATGGGAGAGAGAAAGACAATAGCAAACAATCAGCTGCAGCAGGCGGAGGCGAACGCGCTCATGCAGTCGGTGAAAAACACGCCATTGCGCTGCATGAGCAGTACCGTTTGTTCATTGGGCTTGCAGCGCGAAACGACCATCTGGCGAATTGCGCGCATGGCCTCAGGCGTACTCAGGCCGACTGACTCGGCCAGCACAAGCGGCACGACGAGCGGGTCGTCGTTGGGGTTGGACTCTTGTACGACGACGATGGTGCCGGCTTGCGGGTGTGCAACGAGGTACGCGATCTTGGCACGGGCAATCGGGTGTGCGCGAAAGAAGCTCGCAAACGCAGCCAGGCTTTCATCGGCCGAGGTAGTCATGTCGGGCTGCAGACGGCGCTCGCGGCATTCTGCTGCGTGCGCAGCGGCATCTTTGGTGCGACACGCCTCGGAGCAGTAAGTAGCGCCGCCGTTGCATTCGGTGCACACCAGGCTGGCACTGGCAGAACATACTCGACACGACAGCCTGACGTGGTCGATACGGCCCAGCTGCACGACTTGTTGACGCACGCGTGCCAGGTTGGTCTGAATCTTTTCGATGCGCTCCGAGCCGATCAGCTGCGACACGCGCGCCAGCAGGAGAGCGGACTCGTACAAAGTGCGCGCGCGGTCCATGTTGGCAAGTCGCTCCGTGTCAGCGGTGGTACATGCACGTGCTTCGCGACACTGTTGCAGCAGCGTCTGTGTCTGCTGCTCGAGCCATGCTTGATTGTTTGTATCGGGAGCTCGTGCTTTAGTCGCATCAGAGAGAAGCGGCTGCACGCACCAACCAGCGCAAAACACGAGACCATCTGATTTGGCTGCGTCCAACAAGTGCTCGCTTGGATGGCGTACGAGGCGCTCGTTCATCGCCGTCGCACCCGGCAAACTGGCACGCACCAAACGCTCAAGGTACACACCCTTTTCGGTGCGCGGAAACGACCAGAGAGAAGTGAGCGCGTCTGCGGGCAGATCGTCGAACGAAAGCACCAGGCGCTCAGGCTCCTCTTCCTCGTGCGCAATCCATTCGACCAGGCGATTGTTGTTTTTTTTGGCGAGCGCCATGAGCCAGGTCTTGCTCTCTGTCGGACCCACCAGAAGTGCACGCGACGTGCCCATGACATCGAGAAACTTGCCCAGCGATGCAGACGACACATCGCTCGTCAGGTGCGCCACACCGATCGAATCGGGTGTTGCCAGCAGCATGATGCCGTCGGTTTTGCCCGTGCACATTTGCGTAAGAATGCCGCCCACGCCATGCTCGGTCGCAAACATGCGCGACAGGATCGCACTGTGCCCTGGTGGTACGTGCACCAGGATGGGGAGTCGGTCCTGTGCATCGCGCGTAGGTGACGATGGAGCAGAAGAAGCTGCAGCTGCGCTCATGGCGCTGGGGTGGGGGGGGGGAAGGGGGGATGTGTCGCGAGAGCAGGCCTTGTCCGACAAGGACGTTTTGAAAAAGCGTCTTGGACGGCAGTCGGTCGTTGCAGCAGTCGCAAACTCGCTCGACTTTCCATCTCTCCCCGCCCGACTATGAGCCGTACTGCCATCATCCACCGCCGCGCCGCTACCTCGCTCGAAAGCCTCCTGTGTCGGCCGCTTACGTTTGTGCAAGCGTGGTGCGAGGGCAATGGTACTTGGCGCGCTCACCTCCAGCAGACGGATGCGCGCGGATTTCACGATTCGCTCGCCGAAGCACAAGGGACGACTCTTACCGCAGCAGTCGCAGCCTGCCTCGTGCCGGCAGTTCCCAAGGAAGAGGACTCGTCGTCAGATTTTTCGGCTTATTCGGGCGTCAAGGACGACATCTGGATTGCGATGGGCGCCACCCTCCAACCGGGCGAAACGCTTCAACTGAGCTGGTCGCTCGAACCACGCCGCCTGGCACACGTGGGCACTCTCAACAGCGAGAACAAGATGTGGCACCTGTCCAATGGCGTATCGATGGCCGACGCCTTGATCAGGCATACGCAGGTGGCGATCGTGCGTGCAAGTCGCACGCAGACGGACCGTGAGCTACTTGACGCGGCCTATGAGCGGCACGTGGCTCTCGTAGCCGAGCACCAGCAGCGGCAAGA
The DNA here is from genome assembly GCA_963675135.1 of Galeopsis tetrahit. Classification (NCBI taxonomy): domain Eukaryota; kingdom Viridiplantae; phylum Streptophyta; class Magnoliopsida; order Lamiales; family Lamiaceae; genus Galeopsis; species Galeopsis tetrahit. Next base: position 483,596 of record CAVLYN010000293.1, on the reverse strand, counting down.
AGCAGCACACTCGCCTCTTTTTCCCGCCGGCATCCTCGCCCAGTAGTGAGACAAGATACAAAGCCGCTCGCTTCGCGCGGGTGTTTTTTTTATTGTCCAATCATCATACCACCTGGCGGTGATTTCGTTTTTTGAACCTCTTCGCGTTCGCCTTCGTTTGATTGTGAGCGCTTGCGAGGCAGTGCAGCAGGAGGCGAAAAGCCAGCGTACGCGAGCACCATGTCTTGTTGCGCACGCACCTGCATACTCGGTGTGTCGTCGAGTGTCGTGCGAATGCGTTCGTCGAGGGCACGTTGGTGCGCGAGATAAGGGCGAAGTAAGGTGAGCCAACGCGGTTGGGCAGAGAGCTGGTCGGCCAAGGCAAAGAGCTCCTGCTCGTTCAAGCCTTCGAGGAGCAGGCGAAACGTGTCGGGCAGCATGTTGGGCAAACGCCGTGTTGCCTTGACGACAAAGTTGACGGCGGTGCGGTGGTAGGCGTGCAAGTCCATCAGCTGACGAAGAAAGTGCACGCGCGGCCGCAGTTGGTCCAACTCGTCGCTCCCAATGTAAGCAGGATACTCGGCGAGCGTCCACTCGCGTCCATACCGCAGCATCACCGCACACACGGCTGGCTCGGGCGCTTCGCCAAAGTAGCCGTAAAACGACCAGAGATTGACCCAATCAGTCAGGGCAATGCATGGCAAGCCGAGCCAGCGTACGAATGCGCGTGTCGCCTCTTGATGGCCGGGATGATCAAACTCGGCGAGAAGCTTGTGTTGCATCAGCCGCAGCACATGGCGCGAATCGTCGTGTGATAGATCGGTGACGGTCGGGTCGTGCGGCTCAAGGCGAAACAAGGCCATCAAGGAAAAAAAAAGCGATGATGCAAGTGCCGGCGGGGGGGTTTTTTTATCACGAACAAGGCTTTCCTCCCTTCTAGCCCTAGCCGACTTGCATCGCAGCGCCAGCTTCCTGTTCACCGCCCTCATCATCATCATCATCATCTTCGATAAATACATCATCGTGCGCCACATGCGCGCATGTGCCTCGCGCTCAAGTCGTCTGTTCTCTTCGTGTCGCTCTTGCGCATGTCGCGCCTTGGCCATACCCTTCTCGGTCATGCCTAGGAGCGGTGCCACCTCGGCCGCGGTGAGCGCGGCCGCATCCTCCTTGCGCGTGCCGAGCAAGTAGGCTTGGACCATGCCAGCTACATCGCGCACCAGGTACTCGTCCAGGCAGACGCGCGTCAGTGGCGCACGCGCCATCAACCATGCGGCATGCAATTGGTCGGCCACCTTGGTGCAGTCGGGGAAGCGCTCGAGTGGCAGGTCGTCATCAAAGTCGCCATTGGGCGTTGCATATATCGCCCACCAGTTGAAGCCGCCATACTGCATGTCGCGCATGCTCTTTGGATACAGACAATGGCGAGCGATCAGCTGGAGCAGCGTCTGGCCCTTGCCATCGCACGCCAGCAGGTCGATTTGCTCGAGCAACTTGCGATAGGTGGGCGTGCCTGTGGTCTTGTCGATGTGTGCAAGCGTAGCGGCAAAGGTTTGGATGGGCTTGCCACGACGACGCTCTTGCCCCTCAATGGCTGCAAATGCGAGGTGCAGTGTTGTATTTCCCTCTTCATCCTGCACGCTCCAGTCAATCGAAACGCGGCCGCGCTTGTCGCCATTGACCACCAACGCTTCGAGCGCCGCAACCGTGAGCAAATTCTTGTTGACACACCGACCGAGCATGAGGAGCGGGACATTGCCCTGTGGATCGGCCACGTTGAGGTCGCCGCCCTTGCGCACCACCAGAGCAAGCAGAGCGGCGCTCAACCCACGTGTATGATTTCGATAGTAGACGCGAGTTGACACCACGCGCGGTTGTTGCTGGGTGGTGTAGGTGTAGGTGTGCGCGTATGATTGTGGATCGCACAGGGTGTGAAGCAAGGTGCGACCGCGCTTGTTTTTGGCGCACGCCAGCGTGTCGCAACTTTGAGTGGCGGCGGATTTGACGAGACGCGCGCGTGCCGTGCGGAATGAGCGACCACCTCCAGCACGACCAAAAAACCAGGCCAGCACCTGGAGCAGCGTGTTGCCGGTCTTGCTGCTGCGCAGACTCAGTGCGTGTGCCAGGTGGGTATCGTCGAGCGTGTCAAATAACAGACGCACGATCCACACGTTGCGGTAGCCGCCCACGTTCTTGCTGTTTTCGAGCTCGTGCAGGATGAAGCGTCGAAAGGCTTCGACGGGTGCGAGCTGTCGTTGACGCGTCTGCGACCGCTTTCTCTTATCGCCCTTGGCCGTCCATTCTTCATCGTCGCTGCCATCCGACCCTAGATCGAGCGGTTCGCTGGTGTTTTCTTCGTCATCATCGTCCTTGTACGTGGTGGGCTTGACCATAGCGAGCCTTTGGCGCTTGCTGCCAACCGACGATGCTGGCTTTTTCTTCTTGCTGCTTCGTCCGCGTTTTCTGCTCGCAAGAAGTGCCGACGCTGATGAAGGCGGCGTCTTATCCGGAACAGCAGGCAGCGCTAGTTGCCTAAAAAGCTCGAGCGCCGCCTTGGTGACGCGATAGTCGAGCGGTTTGAGGTGACCATGCGCAGCTCGCGCCACGAGGTGATGTGCCTCGATGAGGCGTGCACGTTGCTGTTGCACAAACACCTCACGCGTCACAGGGCCTGCCTCGTTTGGTGCAAGGGAGCCAAGTGGCGGTACTGCTGGAGAAGTGGTGGTGGCTTGTGCCATCAGCAGACGGCTCGCTGCCGCTGCAGCCGGACGACGATCTGCGCGATCACGCTTGGGTGCGGCATCAAGGACGACATTGTGTTGGGCCACCTTGACTGATTCTTGTGCCTGCGCAATGCTTTGTCGAATCTCGTGCCAAATCGTGTACTGCCTGTACCATTCGGAGCGCGCCTCGGCGGACCCATCGTTCGACGGATACACTGGGTAGATGGTTGTTGCCAACTTTTGCCTTGCGGCGTCGAACGCCGCTTGGGCCAGGGCCAGTTGCGCCAACGAGCCCATAAGGAAGGGGGGAAAAAAAAGGACGACGGGAAACTTTTGCCTGTTGACCTTTTTTTTTGGCCTTGTCTTACAGCTAGTTTTTTTATTCATGAGAACACGCAGTGGCGCAGTCACATCAGTCAGGTAGTTGTACGGAAACGTTTTTTTTCGAGCGTGGTTGGAACGCCAGAAAGAAAGCGTCGTCGTAGACAACCGGCACAGAACAGAAATACGATCAAGTGAGCCAAATTGGGAAAGAAAACGTATCAACTAGACACTCCTGTCCTCTTATCTACTTGATTTGTCCCCCATTTCCCCTCTCTTCTGACCTGAAGTAAAAAGAATAGTGAGATACAGGAGTGAGCCTGCACTAGTTTCTGTTGTTTGGGATCAATCCTTCATGATAAGGGGGCGGGGTGATCGCGCCACCAAGCTTCTTCTGTTGCTTGCTGAGCAGAAGGTAGCAAATAAGGCGGACCGGCGCGATGACGCGTCAAACCCCATCCGATGCGATGGAGCATGTTCTTGCAGGCGTTCACGTCGCGGCACGCGACACGATTGCGGCACTGCTGAGTGGAGCAGGCGCGCAAACCCCAGCGCGCCAAGCGCGCAGCAGCAGATGATGCTGCTGGTGGGGCCACAGTCAAAGGACTGATTGTCGAGTTCGGTTTCGGGAACGGCTTTGGGCGGAATGGGAACACTCTTGAGCAACTGGAGAGCATTCCATTCGGAACGGCGTTTGCGCGCCTCGGCTTCTTTGGGAGTTGGATGGTTGCGCAACCGATCGGCTTGGAAGAGCTGGTGCGCCAGTTGCTTGTTATGTTTGCTGCTACGCGGCTGATCAGGACGACGTTCCACCGACGCCTGCTGCGTCACTTGACCACACTCGCAGCAGCACTTGCTCGAGTTGTGTTCGCACACAGAACCGGTGAGTTCGCCAATCTGGATCAGCTCGCGGCGCAGCCGCGTTCCGCCCGGCATGGCCAGATGGCCACGCGAGTTGTGACGAAAGCTGCCATCGCCGATGGCCATCAGAATGCGCGGCTCATCGTCAGTCACACCAAAAGGACGCTGGCCACCGGGAGGCGTAGGCTTGCGAAAATGGGGTGGTGCATCGGCCGCGAGGTTGTGCTGATAGTTGTAGGCTACATTGACGGCATGATAGACGCGATCTCGCACGTATGCCCACCAGCGTTGCCGAGCAGAAAAACTCTCCATCCGCAGGCGACGAAAGCGTATGAGTCCGTAAAAGGAAAGGCAGGCATCGAGATGCGTCTGCTTGCCATCTGGTGCCATCCGATTCATAAACGCCCAATAGTCGCGCATCAGTTGGGGCGATGTCCCCTTGACCGACGGAGGTGACAGAAACGTATGGGCCGCTTCGGTCGAACCAAAACACGCCTCGGCAAGTGTATCGCGTATGCGTGTTTGTCTCTTGAGGCCATACTTGTGCTTGAGCTCGCGCTTGGAGAAGCGAATGATGACGTCCTCTGCGCGATGCTTGTCCTGCATGGCCGTCTCGTCATAGCGGTCCGTCAGATTGGCGAGCGAACGCACGACGACTACAAATGGATTTTTGCGATTCTCGTCGAACGCCGCCACCATTTCGACACGCTGCGCCTCCAGTTCTTCAAACGACTTGTCTTCGATGTAGTTCATTTGCGTCTCCTTCTCTTGCTGCTTTTTTTGCGCATAAGCAAGTCGCTCTTCGAGCGACAGCGCTGCGCGCTTGACACCGCGTCGGCGAATGGGCTTTTTGTTGTGCTTGTCACGAGCGGGCCGAATGTCGACGCGCACACGTTGCTCGATCCACGAGACGTCGACACCATTGGTCGTAAAGGTGCTGACCATGCATCGTTTGCGACGATCAAACCAAAATGTGGCAGGTTTGCTGCTCATGTCGCGCCAATTGGCGACGCATCGTGTGTCTGGAGATGGCTCCTCCTTCTCCTCCTTCTCCTCCTTCTCGTCCTCCTCGTCACTACCGCTGGGTTTTTTGCGCTTGCGTGACACGCGAAACTGCGCGTTCCAGTCGCGAGCGAGATGATCGAGCAACCCATTGTTGCACAAAATGTGCCCCGGGACAAACCCCGGAAGAGGAAAAAGCGCCCAGCGCGATAGCTGGAAGAGAGGCCGATTGGTCTCGACACGCGTGAGCCGCTCGAGCTCTTCGACACGCTTCAGGATGGCATAAAGCCAGATGCAGCGTCGCGCTGCAAGCGCGTCCACTACGGAAAAGCTCTTGTTGCGCTTGTCAGCAGCAGCAGCAGCTGGTGCGTTTGCTTCCCGCTCGTCTTCCTCTTCCTCTTCCTCCTCCTCCTTCCCATTATCGCGTTGGCCCGTTCCAACAGCTGCATTGGCCCACTCGATCGGAATGAGCGTCGTGTGCAAAAACTCGACAATGTACAGCTGCATGTCGTGCCAGAGGCTTTTCCATTCGTCTGGGTGTTCTGCCATGTGGCGAACGATAGAGGGCGTCTTTTCAAGATGCTTCCCCAACATCTGACCGAGATCCTCGCGTGAGCGCTCTGCCACCTCTTGTAAATGCTGCTCTCCGAGCAATACACCAAACAGCCATGCTTCCATCGCTTTGCGACGAACAGAATGCCCGGCTGCTGCTGGTGCAAGCATGGGAGTGCGTGCAACAATGCGCTTCCATTCGAGCCGTACCCAATATTTGGTGCGCGACCAGAGGTTTCGATAGGTGCTCACGCGCCAGTTGGTGACGCACCGCTTGGCGGCATCTTGTAGACTCGTCTGGTTGAGGTGTGTCTGCTTGTCCGAGTCACGATGGGCATGCAGATGAGGAAAGCCCGGATCCATGCGTGTCTGACCATTCTCATCCACGACTCGGTGCGGCTTCATCTGGCTATCGTAGTAGGCGTTGATGGGATGTTCGCGCTTGCGCGAGTCGCAGTTGCTCAGGTGCGCCACGAATGCGCTCTTGACCGCATTCTGGTAGATCTGCAGGATCAGCTCTGCATCGGGTACCTGCAGACCGATGTAGTCTTGTACGTTGCCCAATTCGACCGGCTGAAGCGTCTCTATCGCGTAGCCCTGTAAGAGATGGCACCCACTTTGGACGGCCTTGTGCTGCGTAGCGACGCCGCGGCGAATCCATCTCACGGCAAAATCAGCATACTCGCGCTTCCAGGCAGAAGCGAAAAACTCCTTGGTGACGGTCATCTCGACGCTCTCGTATGCCACCATTCGACCACCACCTGGTTGAGGCTGAGGCTCATTGAGAAACGTGCGTAGGGAACAGTTGTGACCATCTGCTACATAGCTGACGCCACAATCTGCACACGTCTTTTGTCGCTTGTCACCCTTCTCGTCTGCCAGATCGGCTCTCATTTGCGCCTTGGTGCGCCGGACGCGAACTTTCTTGACTGGTGGTGGTTCCACTTGCTGCTGATCGATCTTTTGCCTCTTGCTGGGCTGAAGGTTGACGAGAGGTGTGTCGTCTTCGTCGTCTTCCTCCACCACCACTCCAGCAAAAAGAGGTTGCACCAAATCTCCGCTCTCAACCGTTTTGTCGATTGAATCTTCCTCCTTCTCCATATCGTCAGGTGGAGGCGGCTTAGGCGGCTTAGGCGGCTTAGGCGACTTGCTGCGTTCCATGTTGAATAGGCGGGAGAAGGAGAGGGAGGAGAAAGTGAAGGGAAGCAGAGGAAGAGGTCGAGAGAAAAACAAGTGAGAGCAGGAAGAAAAAAATGGCATTTTTAGAGCGCTGAAGAGAAAATCTCCCTGGCAGCAAAGGAGAGGAAACTTTCTTTCCATCAAGAAACAAGCTATCGCGATCCAGACAGGAAGAAAGATTTGTATGAAACCACGCAGTGGCGCAGTCAGGCAGTTGGCACGAAATCATTTGACTGCCTGACTGCTTGTTCTCATGCCTTTTGCAACTGACTGTATTGGTAGCGAGTCATGCGGCGCGGTTATCAACAGACACCGACGCAGCCTGTGCCTTTGTTGCGCGGCTGGTGCTTGGTGCCTATCCTTGCGTACCACACGTATCTACTGGCGACACAGCGCGACGCTTATCACGTGTACGATTGGCTGTTTCAGGCGCATCTGTGTGTGGCCGTCGCATATCATGTGGTGCCGTGCCGTGCGTCGCTCGAACTGCTGCTATGGCGCGTGGACCGAGCGCTGGTGCTCCTGACGTGCTGCGGGATCATGGCGGCGTGTTTGTATCGCATGCAAGCGCTGGACGGGCCGGCAACAGGTCTCTTGCTGCTGGCCATGCTGCTTACGCCGGCCACCTACCACGACCGTGTTAATCTTGCCTGCTTTGTGCTCGTCATTGGCGTGAGCGCAGTGCAACTCGCACGCACAGCACCACGTGTCACAAACAATGACACGTTGCTAATGCACGTAGCCTGGAACCTGGGAGCAACCGTGCTCGCAGGCCTGCTCTACCTGGTCGAAACGTCCGGCCGCTGGCGCTTGGACTCGCGTCTCGTGGGCTGGCACGACCTGTTTCACATTGCCATTTCGCTCGTCTACCTGCACCGACTGGCGTGCGTGCATGAGGGGGCGTATCGGAGGGGGCGCATCGGCTAGTCGCCGATCGCCCCCTCTGACCCCACAACCATAACCAAGGTGTCATAAAAAAAAAGGCCGTGCCATTGTGTTTACGAGCCAAAGCAACGTCGATCGTTCGTTTTTCATCAGATCATAGGCATCGAGAGGTTGATGATGCGCTTGACGATGAAGGGCATGATGGGTGTGACAGAAATCTTGTCAAGTTGATTTTCCTCGTCGTCATCATCGGCCTCTTCGTCCTTGTCGTCGGTAGCAACGGCATCAGGATCATAGCTGCCATTTTCGTTGAGGGCGTGGTCAGTGGCTAGGGAACTTCCGCCGCCGAGAAAGCGGATAGCGGCCAGCTCGGCGTCAGTGTGCGGTTTCGACTGAAACAGGTCAAGCTCTTGGCCGTGAAAGGGTGCAAGCACCTGATCGAGGACAGTGTCGTGCTGTTCGGGTACGTGATAGACGGTCGATTCGTGGTGGTCGATGCTCAGTAGGACTTGGGTGTAGGCGACAAGTGCAGCAGCGGACATAGCAGAGGAGGAAAGACGAGGGGGAAAAAAGATCTGGCACAAGACGAGCGACATGACCCGTACGTGTCGAGACGCAACATGCCCGTGGCCACTTGCTCGGGCGCGCACACTGCCACCAGTGCGTCGATGATGCGTTGGGTGCCGAAAAAGGCGTGTCGCACGGTCGAGTCGTCAGCGAACCCGTGTGCCAGTGTCACGCACTCGACCGGCGCGCGAGCTGGATCGCTGCCGGCCAACACGACATGACCCTCGGACAGGACGAGATTGTAGAGCGGGCCTTGGGTGGATTCGCGTGGGTGCGCCGTGTGCGCGGGGAAAATCCAGTTGGTTGCGCCTGGCGCGCGCACTGGATGCCACTGGGCGAGCGCTGCGCCAGGTGCCAGGCGCACGAGCGTGTGGGGTATTTCACCCAGCTTCATTTCAACGACATAGCGCACGGTGACTACACGCGGATGGCCATTTGGGTCCGTTCCGATTGTGCGCAGGCGATCGCCCGTGCGCAACATCGCAGATGGGCACGCGCGTCACCCCATCGGCCAGCAGCAGCTGGGTGTCGGCAGAGAAGCAACATTCTTTGTAGGCGGTAAAGTGGTACAAGTGTCCAAAGCGACGATTGAGCGCCTCGAGGTGCCGAGCGATGTCTTCAAACAACACATAGCAATCACGCGGATACCACTTGAGCGGCAGTATAGATGCGAATGCCGCATCGAGCTGGTTCGCGTGAATCTGGGCGTGTGCCACACGATCAGAGACACGAGACACGAGACACGAGACACGAGGACGCGCGCACCACCCTCGAGCGTCTCCTCAGAGGTGTGCGCACCGGGATTGGTAAACCCCGCGCGCCATATACTTGACGTGGTCGTGCCAGTTGTACTCGTACGTCGACTGGCCTGTCATCAGTGCCGGAACGGCATGGATGACCACGCATCGGCCATCAAAGGTGTTGCGCAGGATCTCGAGTCCAAATCCCAAGTCAAAAGAGTCCTGCTCCATCTTGAGCGGTACTTTAGCGCCGTTGTACGTCGAGCCCGTACCACTCTTCCGACTGCGGGCATACCGATTCGTCAAAGTCGCAGTCGTGAAAGTAGTGGTGCAAAAAGGCGGTCAGGCCGCCCTCGTCATCATAATACGGATGGCTGCCGCCAAACACGTTCAAGTCACGCGGCTGCCACGCACCGCCTTCAAGTGCGTGCAGGACCATTGAACCGGCCGCCACCGCGCCCGGTTTTTGGTACAGAGCCTCGCAAAAGGTGGCGTCAAAGTCGTGACGTGCAAGTTCATCGACCACGCGCCGACTCAGCAGGCGCTTGCCGCGCCATACTTCGCATGTGGCGCGGCACAGGCGATTCGTGCGATAAAGGGACAGGAAGCCACCTGCTGGTACAAACTGGGCAAAGTGCCACGCGAGCGGTGCATTTTCGAGCAGCATGCGCTCCAAGAGCGACGGCATCACGGTTCTTGGGGGAGCATCGGCGCTTTGACTTTGCGCCAAGAGAGGTTTTTTCCACCCCCCCCCCCATTACACAGCACTTTTTTTCTCCCTCTGCTTTTCTCTCCCTCCGCTCCTTCCTCGTCGCCATGCCGCAGCTCTCTGCGCCCTACTTCCGCCTCCTTACATCGCAAACTGATGCCGGTGCCAAGGTCAAGCACGAGGTGTATGCGTGCGCACGCCCGACGCTGGTGCTGTTTGACACCAAAACCCAGGAGCCGCTCGCGAGCTTTATGTTTCAGGCGCACTGTGAGGATCTGAGCTATCGCGGCCATGCGCGCCCTGAGGCCACCAAGTTCGCCGCCACGGTTGTGTACCCGCGTGAGAATGACGCCGACGGTCGTCAGCGCTTCCAGGGCATGGTCGATCAGGACAAGCAGTTTGCCGAGTACGTGCTGACCAACCTGGGTGACGAAGGCATGCTCAACGTGAATGTGCTCAAAGAGAACCGCGCGGTGCGCGAGGTCAACCCGCAGGGCATTAACCAGATCAACGAGCTTCGCCCCGGTGAGTCGATCAAGATCTACTCGGACCAGACCATGGGGAATGCCAAGATGATCCTCGAGGGTGTGGTGCGCGCGGTGCACAATGCCGCGACGGGCGAGGTCAAGATGGAGGATGTGTCGGTCGGCCAGGATCAGGACGAAGTGCGCGACAAGAAGAAGCAGACGAGCGAGGGTACCGATTATTACCTGTCGGTCGTACCCGAGCTGGGCATTGCCAAGCTGCGCGAGCGCTTCGAGTCGACCCATTGGCGTGTCGTCGACATGTTTCGCCTGACGCGCGCGTATGTCGAGCCAGCACCCATGTATCGCGGCTTTGATTTTTTCGCCGGCGGTCGTGGCGGCGTGCATCTTGAGAGCGCCCAAGTGGGAGGCGGCGGCGACCGCTACGTGGTGCCGGCCATGCGTGGTGGAGGTGGCGGCAACCAGCAGCTCCAGCAGATGGCCATGTTTGATCTGGCACCGGCAGCACCGGCGGCTGCAGCTGGAGGTGCTGCACCCTTGCGCAACAATGCGATGCGAGCATTTGGCGTGCCATATACCAACGGCTCGCGCGGCGGTGGAGGTGGCGATCGCGATGGCAGCCGAGGTGGAGGTGGCGGATATGCCAACGAGATGATGCTTTGCTCCATGCCCGCAGCAGCAGCAGCAGCAGCAGGATCATCCAGCGCCCTTCGTCAGACCAAGAGCGCCGTCTCTAAGAGCAAGAAGCCCAGCGCTGCCACACGCGCCCGTGTACAAGCACTCGAATTCGAAAACGACGACGAGGACGAAGAAGAGTCCGTCCCCGAGTGTGCCCTTTTCGGAGCACCAGACGCCGTGATGCAGCAAAAGGCCAAGGCGCCCGCTGCCGCCGATTACGAAGCGATGGTGCGCGCCAGCCAGGCAGCCAAGGTAGGGGGGGGGGACACTCATGGCGCGAGCGCCACTCGTTTCCCCCCTTTCACCCCACAACATTGTCTGTGCTTGAGTACTGCGGATGCGCCTCCGACACCCTATGATACCAGTATCGTATGGGGGGGGGGTATTGGGGGAAAAAGAAAGCGAGCGAGCCGGCGCCCATGCGATTGTTTGCGCTTTTACCCCTCACAGGTGCGCGCTGGTGCCGTCGCTGAGGTGCACAGCGCCGAGACGGGCAAAGAGTACGACTATGAGCGCGCCAGCTTCCCCTGTACCATCGGTCTTTCAGTATCAGTCCGTCGCGAGGACAAGCAGGCGGCAGCGCCTGTTCGCTGGCTTATGGGCGGCAAGGCCATGCATCCGGAAATGTCGCGCGCCATCGAGACGGCGTACCAGGCGTATGAAGAGTCGTACCATCACAGCTCGCGCGACCAATATACCTGGGAGGAAGTGCAGGCTGACGGCACCAAGAAGCTCCAGTCTCTCTCGTTTAGCAAGCTTGTCGGCGGAGGTGGCGCGTTTGGCGATATCAAGCGCGCCGCCCCCAAGACACGTGTCATTGGCGGCATTGTCCTGGCTCCGGCGCTCACAGCCGCCGAAGAAAAGGCACGCGCAGCCGAGCTCATTGGCGAATATGCCAAGCAGCGTGACGCCATCATCGTCGCCCAAGTAAGGGGGAACACTCGCTAGTCGCTCGTTTCCCCCTTTCACCCCACAGCTTGCCGCTTCGCTCAAGAGGGCTGTCAAGGTATCACTGTGATGCCAGCTATGATACCAGTAACGTGTGGGGGTTTGGGGGAAAAAGAAAGCGAACGAGCTGCGTGGTGAGAAGCGCGCAGCGCGTACGAACTCACGCGTGCGACTGTTTGCGCTTTTACCCCCATCAGATCCCAAAGACGTTTGTGTCGGAAGAGTGCTGCATCTGCCTCGAGCCGGCGCCCTCGATGCTCCTGGCGCTGTGCGGACACGTGTGCCTGTGCAGTGCGCCCGCGTGCTATGACACGGTGACCAAGTGCCCCGTGTGCCGCGCACATATCGTCGCCAAGGTGTGCGCACAGGTCTAAGGCAAGCGCACAAAGACGCTTGTAGCCCCGAGAGTTCTTTGCAATAAAAACATTGCATCTTTGGACCTTTAGATTCTTGCTCTTTTTTTCCCCCTTGGATGAGCGAACCAGCGGCAGCAAATGAAAGCAGCGTGCGCTTGTATCGCCAAGTGTGGCCGTCGGTGCCGCATGCGCGTGCCCAGCAAGACTGGTATAATTTCGCACACACATGGACCGGCGAGGAATGGCTCGAGCTGATGTCGCAACCCAAGGCCGACGTGGATGCCGCACTCGCCGACCTCTTTGGCCTGCCGCCCGAGAGCCATGACTTTGTTGCGTGTCGCAATGGCTTTCGCCACGCGCTGCCGACACTCGTGCCACCGGGAAGCTACGACCTCGCCGTGCTGCGCAAGCAAGTCACGCAGGTGCTCGCGCCACTCGAGATTAAAGGGGGGCGGCGATGCAAACAAGCTGCTGCAGCTGCCGCTTCAGGCGCGCTGGGTTTTTCTTGCACCCTCGTGTGTCGAGGTGCGTGTCGAGGTGGGAGTCGAGGAGCTCGCCGCAATGCGCCTGGAGGTTCGACTCGCACCGGTGCAAGCGCGCTGCTACCAGGCGCAGGCGAGCGTCCTGGATCCGGGCGTGTCCAATCATGACGCGGAGCTCATCGATCGCGTGCTGGACGAAGAGGAAACGGGGAAGCTCGACAAGTGGAATGCGCGCCAGTGGCAAATTGCCGGTCAACTTTACGAGCAACAGAGGGATCGTCAAGATGCAGAGGGACGTGCCGCCGATGCACACCTGGATAGTTATCCGCACGCCGCATGGGGCATCGCACAAGCGGCATCGGCGAGCCCGAGCTACGTGTTTGAGCGTGTGGCCACCTCAGAGTTGCCAGGTCCAGGCACGCAGCTTGCTGTCCAGGCCACGTACGAGTTTGGCCTGACGGCACGACAATTGACGCCCGAAGGCTGGGCCGACATGTTGCGTTCTAGATCAGACGAGGAGAAGAGCCCGCCGCGCGGCTTCCGCTCGGACGAGGCGGCCAAGCTGGGTTACATTTCATTGACACTCGAGGTGCGCGTGGGCGGCGGCAACGATGCGTCGGTCGTGCGTCGACAGCTCGAGATTGCCATCCCACTCACCAGGTCTGACCAAGACAATTGCAACTTGCCGCGCGGCATCGAAAGCACGCTGCACTTTCATCCTTACCCTACCGATGCCAGCGTTGAGCGCCATCTCGTAGCGCAATGCAAGTAGCACCAAATTCAAACGTCACACACTGCTTTTTTATTTCTTACAAGCGGCAGCAGCGCGCGTGCTTGGATGGTGGTGGCGCTGCTGCGAGCGCTGATTTCCTTGGTAATAGATGCGGCCAAGCACCAGCAGCGTCAGGCCGATGCCGATGGTGCCGGCCAGCATCAGGCCGCGGCGCTTGGTATAGATGCCCGCGAGCAACAGGCACACGCCCACGATGCCGGGCAAAAACATGCCGACGAGCATACTCACAAAGAGCGGCCCCAACACTTCGATGCCCGGAGTCGGCATTTGCGTGAAAGTAAGTGGTTACTCGATCTAGGCAAGCGAATTAAAAAAACTCGTTGTGTGTCGTAGCGTAAACTGATCAAGCAAAGAGAGGGCACTTCATTCAAACAGGTGCACGAGGTCTTCGAGGCGCGCAGTCTGCTGCGTCTCGCTTCCGCGCGTGTTGCGCGTGAGCGCTTGCATCGCCATGCAGCGCTTGTCGGTCTGCATTTTGAGGATTTTCTCTTCGACGCTGTTCTTGACGACAAAGCGCACGACCTCGACGCAGCGCGTCTGTCCGAGCCGGTGACAGCGGTCAATGGCCTGATCTTCAGCTGCTGGGCTCCACCAACTGTCCAGAAGGAACACGTGATTCGCCGAAGTGAGATTAAGCCCGACGCTGCCACTTTTCAGCGAGATTAAGAACACCTTGACCCTCTCATCGTCCTTGAACGCCGTCAGCGCATTGCGACGATTCGCCGACGACATTTGCCCGTCGAGGCGCACAAATGACACTCCGGCCTGACCGAGCGCCACCTGGACAATGTCGAGAAACGACGTCCACTGCGAAAACACGACCGACTTTTCGTCGCGACCGAGTGCTACCTGCAACTCCTCCAAGAGCGCCATCAGCTTAGGTGACAGGGTGACGTTGCCGCTCTTGTGCAGCGCCAGCGCCACTTTTTGCTCCTCTTCGAGCTTGAGCAGGTCGCGGTGCTGCATGCCAACAATCAGCTCGCGATCCAATACCTGGCCGCATTCGGCGATCGGACACACGAGCGACTGCAAAGGCGCAGAGGAAGCCGCAGCTGCAGCTGCAGGTGGTGAAGAAGAGGAAAAGGGCGATGACGAGGAGAATGCAAAGGCGAGCGATGAGGATGGAGTGAGAGCCGACGCCGCTGCCGACGCTGCCAGCGCCACCCCGTTCCTGATGGCCATCAAAGCACGCCCGGCAATGAAAGTGGCCACATTGGGTAATAATCGGATCGTTGCACGTCTTGCCGCACAGGCCACATTCATCTGCCATGCCTTCGTCGAGTAGTGACACGAGACGGCGCAGCTCGGAAGCACGATCCGCCGACAGGTCGCCGGAAAAGCCATTCTTGTGGTAGTTCAACGGCACCAGCATGGCATGGTTGCACGCCTGGCGCATGCGGAGCAGAATCTCGAGCACGTAGGCATAGCGCTTGAGCACCGTGTCGTTTTCGAGCAGGCGATTGAACTGGTCGCGCCCACTGTCGACCAACGTCTTGTATAGCGCTCCCTCCTTGCCCGACAGCTTGATGAGGCGCGTACGCTGGTACTTGATCGGCAGCTCCAAGATGCGCTCGCCGTTGATGCACTCGTTCTTGGTGCGCCGGATGCACACGGTCGACATGATCTGCTTCAGCCGCTCCATGGCCTTGCCGCCGCGCATCACCTGGGGATAAAAGCATCGCAAACAATCGCACGCGTCAGCTCGGCTGCGCCTCACGACACGGCTCGTTCGCTCCTCTTTTTCCCCCACACCCCCCAACAAGATCTGTCATCATAGGGTCCACCCTATGCAGATGGTTGTGGGGTGGAAGGGGAAAACGAACGACTAGTGAGTGTTTCCCCTCTGACCTGATGCCACCGTGCATACGTGGTGAAAGGCGGCACGCCGATAAAGTTGAGCAATGCAAACGCATCGTCGAGGTTGTTGACAAGCGGCGTGCCACTGAGCGCCCAGCGTCGTTCGCTGCGCAAGGCACGTGCCGCCAGACTCTGCTTGGACTTGTAGTTGCGAATGAGATGGCCCTCGTCCAGCACTACTCGCCAAAACTCCATCCCAAACAGCGTCGCCTCCTTGGTGTCGAATGCCAGCATTGACGCTGCTGCACTCTTGCCCTTTTTCCGCTTTTTTGATGCATGCTTCTTGCTCGCCGTCGCTGCTGCTGCTGCTGCTGCTGCCACCGCCCCGGTATCGCCAAAATCGTCCTCTTGCTCGTATTCGTCTTCGTCGCCGATGGTGTAGATGCCGTACTCTTGCGAGATGACATTGTAGGTGGTGACGATGACATCGTAGGTGCCGAGCTGATTCACGTCGCGCATGCGGTTGGGGCCGTGGTAGGTGTAGTACTTGAGCGGGTGACTCGGGTGAAAATGATCCTTGATCTGCTCCTCCCAGTTGGTAACGACACTAAGCGGACAGACAATGAGCGTTGGAGCCTGAAGTGCACGAGCCTTGGCGCCCTCTGGCAACGAAGAGGCGATGAGCGAGAGGACTTGGAGCGTCTCTGTGAAAAACACACACACACACACACACACACACACACCAGAATACGCGAGGTGAAGATGAGGGGGAAAAAAAACCAAAACAACATCGGAGAACCGTTCTGGGTGTGCTCGTAAACTTACTTCCCAAGCCCATCTCGTCCGAGTTTAGGCCGCCGCGAGCCAGGCGCGGCGGCTCTTTGGACGTTTCCTTGGTGGCTGTGTTGGTGTAGAGCGTCTCGCCGAGCTCGTTGGGTTGCGCGCGTCCAGCCAGCGATCGACGACTTGTCGGCAGCTGGATTGGCATGTCGCACTTTCTCTTGCCGCATCATCCAGGCCAGGCCCTGGAGCTGATACGGCTTCATCTTGGTGCAAATGCCCGCAGGGCGCGCTGCCGGCTCCATGGCACTCACAACTGTCTCGTCGGCCACGTCTGCATTGAACAGGCATTCCATGTCGGCATCGATCTCTTGCGCCGACATGACAGGTGCAGATGCAGCAGCGGCCGCAGTTTTTGCCTCTGCCACCGATTGCTTGAAGACTTCCGGGTTGAGCGAAATGTAATTGACATCCGGATGACGCGCCACGTGCAGCTCGGTCGCGCGGCGTCGTCGGGACGGCCCAAACACATCCACACGCAAGCTCATGTCGTTTTCTTCCACGGCCGACGCACGCACGTACATCCGCAGCGTCTTGGCATCGAGGAGCGGCGCAAACATGGCGGCTGCGCGTTGGCCGAGCACGCCTACTGGCTGGCCAGTGGCATTATCGACTCGCGTCGCATTGGCATCCTTCTCACTCGGAATGCGCGTCAGCATGAGCATTTCACCGGGGACCGCCTTACTAGGGCACAAGCGCACACCATGTACCGTGCAGCACACGGTACCATACTTGATTTCCTCTTCGATGGGCGCAGTCTCCTTTGGCAACACGACGAGCGGACGATGCGACTTGAGTGTGGGTGGCAAGAGGACGAGCTGCCGGGGCTCCTTTGACTTGCGTCTCGAGGAAGCAGCAGCGGCATGTACAGACTGCGAGGACATTTCCACCTCTTCCTCTTCGTCATCCTCCTCCTCCTCTTCCTCCTTTCGATCGGACGCAGGCACGGGCGGCGGAGGCGATGCCTCTTCCTCTTGGTTGTATTTTCCGTTCTCATCCTCGCCGTCCTCTTCTTCTTCTTCTTCTTCTTCCTCATTATCGTCCTCCTCCTCTTCGCTCGCCTCCTGACCGGCGGCATTGGTGTCGAAGAAGATCTCGCCGCCACCGCCATTGTCGACGTAGTTTCCATTTTCCTCTTGATGTCGCGCGCGTTTGCTGGGTGGCTCTTCTGCTGGCGGCTGCGGTGATGCGAGCGACTGCGCCTGTGGCCACTGCTGTTGCTGATAATAATCACCGTCGAATGCTAGTGGCGAGCCAAGAGTCGGCTGCTGCTGCTGCGGCGGCTCCTCGTCGTCATAGATAAACCCATCTTTTTCCTCAGTTTCCTGCGGTAGAGGCGAGACGAGCTCAAAGGATGTCTCGCCGTCATCGCCAAACAGGAGCGAAGGTGCTGCCGCGGCAGCGTGCGATAGACTCTCCATGCTTGCGTGCAGCGTGCGAGCACAGGAATGAGCGAGGGGGGGGGAGCCGCATCCCAAAGACAATCAAGACGCTTTTTTATTTCGCCTAGTCTAAGACGCTGACTGGACGAGTGCCAACGGCTCATTGAAGTCG
Organism: Galeopsis tetrahit; assembly: GCA_963675135.1. NCBI lineage: Eukaryota > Viridiplantae > Streptophyta > Magnoliopsida > Lamiales > Lamiaceae > Galeopsis > Galeopsis tetrahit. The sequence goes on along the minus strand of CAVLYN010000293.1, from coordinate 466,145 downwards.
GCGGCGGCGGTTGGCGTTGGCCTGCGTTCCCGAGATGCGTCCTGGACGATAAGCGTCACCTAGCAGCGCGCGCGTTTCCTCTTCGGGGCGTAGCCAAAGAATGTCGTGGTGTGATGCACGCGTCATGGCTGCGTCGCGCTCCTCGTGCGAGGCGTACGCCGCACCTGTGGTAGGGTCGTGCGTAACAACCACGACGCCGCGCTGCGCGTATGCATCGTGGATGGTCTGGATCTCTGCACGGCGCTTGGCGAGCTTGGCGGCTTTCTTCTCGTGGCAGGGCAGAAACAGGTGCACTTGGATGCGTGCCGGGGCTACACCCAGCGCCAGCAGGTAATCGAGTGACATGACGTCGGCACCGCGTGGTGCACTGCCAATAACAAAGTGCGCCGTCGGGTCTACAGCCGCCCGAGCAAGTGGTCCTGCATAGTGTGTGTCAAACTGCTCCTGGGTCAGATCGAGCGGTCCACTTGGCATCCAGCAAGTAAGGGAAGCGGCGGCAGCCATCTTTTTCGAGAGGCGGAAAGGGAAAAAAAAAAAGTCCTGGTGTGCGCGGCTCGCAGACGCCAAATCCAAAAAAAAAAGTTGCCCGGAGAATGTCGTGCGGAACGCTTGCTCCGTGCCGCGAGTCGACGTGTGCCTATTGGCAGCCACTCACGAAGACCATTTACTGGCACGCGCATCCTGGCGCCACACCACCTTCCGGACACACGATCGTACCCGCACCCGCACCCGTATCCTTGCCATCCTCACGACCACCCAACAAGACGTCGAAGCGCACCCGTGATGCTGGTCTCGTCATTCACGCCGAAACAGCTCACGCGCATATGAAACGCAGCGCCAAACGCCAATGTCGCCGGCAGCAGCAGCAGCCCCACACGCATCACTCGCACGGCAAGCATCTATGCCGCAGCCGTGCTAGAGTATCTGGCGACCGAAGTACTCCAACTTGCCGACATCGAAGCGCGGAGTGGCAACACAAACAACAGCACATGCGTCATTCGACCGTGCCACATTCACCTGGCTCTGCGTGACGATCACGAGCTCGATTGCCTCGTGCGCGCTATGGGCGCTAGATAAAAACAAACCTCGAGTTGTAAGTTGTACATGAATCCCCCCCCCTCTTTCTTTTTTTTATGCAGCCATGCGCGCACGCACCAGTGCCACTGTGGCCGCGTCGAGGTGAGCAGCAAAGATGAAAGCACCTGCCTCGTTATCATCAATTGTCTTCACATTGGCGGCGAGCAGAGTGCACCCAGCAGGGAACTCACGAAGTGCCACGCCAGCCGCAGTATCAATGGCGCATTGATGATCAAGACGCACTCGGTAACGCGTGGGGAGTATGCCTCATCGAGCTTGAAAGTGTCATCCAGCACAGCCAGTGGTACCAGCATTAGGCGTCCCGTCGGCAGGCCAAGCATGTCGCATACCATGTGCAGCATGTGCTCCGTCAGCAACACATGACTTTGGAAACATGGTTCGCGATCAAACTCATGAAAGCGCTCTAGGTCGATGCGACCAAACTTGGCAAGCAGGACAGGTCGCCTGCTATCGAGCGCCTTTCTTACGATGTGCCCGGGCATGACGGCGCGCAACTCGGGCGTGTCGGGAAAACTCACGGTGCAACATGCCCACCAGACCGCGCTCCTGCCAAAAATCATCGTATTCCCGTTGTGCACGCGCGCCGCATCGGCCTGGTTTGCGTGCGTCTTGCAAAGGCGTCGCGCAGATGCCGTTTGCAACGTTACGCGAGGAACAACAACAACGACAACAGACGAGGTCATCCACCGAATCATTCCTGGCGTCGCAGGTAAGGCTGCAGCCAGTTCGTTCTTCTCGAGATCGGTTGTCATCATTGTCGCTGCAAGACTGGCTGCGCGCATTGTCTCGAGGGCCCGATGAATGAAAAAAGTTCACAAAGATGACGACCGTGCAAACGTTTCTTTTATGAGCCATGGTCAAATCCGATCGTGAGGACGAGCGTGTTGCCCTGGCACGCAAGGTTACCGCCGCAACTCATCTCGTAATTGTTTTCAAAGTGGTGACTCTTGATACGAAGCCAAGCATGCGCCAGGTCGAGCAGCGTGCACTCGTTCGTGGTGACAAACCACTGACGTTCGGCCAGCACGCGAATCGCCATGTGATCGCTGTCGCGATGATCTTCGTTTTGCATATGCTTGCGTTCATTGCGGAATAGGAGTGGAATGCCACAGCGAATGCGCACGAGACCAGGCTGTTCGTGCTGCTGCTCGAGTACGTGTAGAATACTTTGTCCGCACTTGCGCATGCCTTCTTCTTCGATTCTATCCTGTAGCTCGGAAGCATACCATCTGATCAGATCAGGAGATGCGCGCACATCAAATTCGAGATCGTCGGCATCGACCAAAGGGCGCTCGAGCTCGTTCATAGAGCACTCATCCGACCCGTATCCCTCGCAATCAATCACCTCGGCCGCTTCGACATCGGTCGCGTGGTCCTCGTGTGGACCTTGCCAAGTCGTGTCGCCGCAATAGTGATTCTGACGCTTCGATACACACCGAATGTGGTGCAGGGTCATTGACGTGTAGAGAAAGTGCAGTGCATCGAAGAACGCGTCCTTTTGTTTCAATGTGAGCACACCGACATCAAACCTGGGCGGCCCTTTGCCGTCGTCGAACACAAAGCCCAGTATCATGCCAAACTCATCCGTTGCATAGGCCGCCACCAGAGCGATCACATCAGACGCCATCTGCGGCTGAGCATCTTTGATCGCTCGTTGAAGAATCTGCGTCGCGCACGTTGGCTTCATCTCCAGGAAGAAAAACCAGATCAATGCCTGTAGGATTTTTTTTTTTATCGCCTCGACAAAGGAAGATGCTGCGCCTCTTTAGAGGCGCACCAGCGCAAACACGGCGTTGTGATCCGACTCGGGCGTCACCTCCCAGCTATCGTAGCGCTCAACCTCGGTGCTAGCAGCGTGGGTGCCTGGTCGGTACAGGATGCGATCGCACCAGCTCGGGTAGCGGCGATCATCGAACGTTCGTGGCTCGAGGGAAGCATCATCATCCGGCGTCTCGACAAAGCGACACGTGGCACAAAAGTTGCGCGGACCAATCTCGACCAGGCCCGTGGCAACGAGTGCATCGTCTTGCTCGAGTGCCGTGTCAAGCTGGTCGGGCTCGGGCGACATGCCACACGTGGCCCCACGAATGAGCTGGCGCTCGGCGGGATCCGTCACCTTTTGCGTCGTACTTGTGCGGTAGTTGAGATCACCCATCAAAAAAACGGGTGGCGACAGTGCATCCTTGGTCGTAGCGACTGCCTCGCTGATGCGCTTGTAGATGCGTGCCAGACAGTCGTTGCGCAAACCGCTCGCACGCGCATCTGATGGTAGATGCAGGCTGGCCACCACGAGCGAACGCGTCACAGTGGGCGTTGCCAGAGTTAGCTGTGCAAACACGGCGCCCTTGGCCAGCGTCTTGCCTGAAAACAGTCCGCAGCGCATATCGTCGTGCAGATTGACCTTGACGCTGTCGAGCGCGCCGCTTCGTACCCACACGTGTAGCTGTAAAGATCCGAGCGCCAGCTGTGACATGCTCTCGGCTAGCACGGGCGCAAACGTCGGTTCAAGTGCCAGCGCAAACGCTGTGGGCAGCAGGTTATCGGCCTCTTGCGTCGCCAGCACCACAACGTGGCATGGCTTGGCCACCAACAGGGCGCGTGCCTGGATAAACGCACGAACGCGTGCCGTTGTCTGTGCGTGCGAATGCTTCCACTCGCCCTGATTGAATGTCACGAGCAACACGCGCAGGCCTTCGTCATCGTCCTCTCCATGCCCCTTGACTCGTGCCTTGTCGCTGCTGTCCACGCGCACGATGCGTGAAAAGCGGACACGCTGTTTGGGAGAGAGCCAGGTGGTACAAATTCGCTCCATCCAATGACGCGATGCCCCAGATGTATCACATGGGCACGGGCGATACAGTCGGGTACGAGGATCCAGTCATGCTTGGCCAGGTGCGATGGTACGTTTGGCAAAGGACCCAGCGCTTGCAGGGCCTCTTGCACCTGACCCGGTGTGACATGGATGCCCGCGATTTCAAATGATCCACGCAACTCGGCCGGTCCTTGCGACACGCGAATGTTCATGGCACAAAAAAAGGCGAGGCAAAGCAAGAGCCGACGAGACGCTGGGGGTGGTTGCTCAGCCTCTTGCTGAAATTTTTTCCCCTCACTCGTGTGCGAGACTCGGAGCCTTTTTTCCCTCCCCCCCCCCCTCCCCCTCGATGTTTCCTCGACTGGGCAAAGCGGTTCCGGCTGCGCAGCGCTGGGCTGTGCACCTGAAGCAAGTCATCCCAATCGAGCTTTGTCGCGAGCTGATTCGCAACACGGAAGCGATCGGCTATCGGACTGCGCTCGTCAATCAACACGATGGCACCCAGAAGCTTGATACGCGCGTGCGTCACAATCTACGCGTCACCTTGGTGCAACCCGCATTTACCCAGCGCCTGCTCGAGCTGTGTCGCCCATGCCTGCCGCATATGGTCCTGGCACCATTAACTCTGTCGAGCAAAGACAAGAACGCACAACAGCCATACACACTCGTTGATCTCAGCAGTCACCTGCGTTTCAGCAAGTATGTTGATGTCGACGAGCACCAGTTTACGCCACATGACGGCATGTCGGTGACGCGCCACGACGAAGAAACCGCCAAGAAGGACGAGCGCAGTCTACTCACCTTGCAAGTCTACCTCAACGACGACTATTCGGAAGGCGAGACGAGTCTGCAACGCGGTGGTGATGCGTGGCACGACGTGCGACCCATTCACACGGGCGACGTGTTGGTGTTTGACCACGCACTCGTGCACCGTGCCAACCCAGTCGCGCTCGGAATCAAATACACGCTGCGCACTGATGTGTTTTACCGCCCGCTGTTGTGAGATGTGTTTTTGGCCCATCACAAAGCAGCCGTCTATTTTTTCTTGTCTCGAGGTCTAATGCATCTAGGTTGTCACTTTGTTTCCCCACCCATCCAACCATGTCGCACCAACTTCCAACGCAAGCGCCCAAATCCAAGCTCGACGCACGCAAGAGTAAGAGTAGCGACAATACGTCGGCCAGAAATGTGCTGCGCGTGTGGTTCTTGCTGTGGGCGGTGTTCTGTTTCTATCTGATCCGAAGCCGCAAGCTGGGCATCCAGTCGATCGAAAACTCACCACTCGTCTTGCGCTTGCTCGTCAGTGCGTGCATGAGCTTGGTGTTTGGATCCATCGTGGGCATATTCATCTGGCTCATGGTCGATGCCCTCACGTCGTAAGAGAGAGCGCGCGAGGCCTTGACCCTCTCGATACAAAAACTCCTTACTGGAAGGAAAAAAAGTCCCCCAGACACACACCCTCCGATTTTTTTCTCCTCCCTCTTGCTCAGCCCATGACTGCCGAGCTGCTGGGCCTACCTATCGATCTGGCGTGGCTCGTCCTGAGCAAGGTGCCCGATGTGGCACTTCAGCTCAAACCAGCCGAACGCATTCAACTCGTGCATCGCATCTCTGGTCATGTCACGAGCGATGAGCGCGCATACCTGGTGCTCGAACAGCTTGCTGCGGGCAACCGCGACTTTGACGACCCCGATCTGGTTGTCGACGAGGAGGCGTGGCGTGAAGCTCTGCCTTTTGCCTATTCACCGCGCGCCTTTGATGCGGCTATGGAAGCGGGCTGCTTTGTGCGACCACTCTCACTCGCCGCCGATAAGGCGCTTTATGCCTATATGGTTCGCGCACTGAGCCAAGGGGCCGACAATGGCCTTGCGCTGCTGCACCATCTGGAAATCAACGAACCCCAGCTGGAGCTGTTGACCACTCCAGAGATAATAGAGGTGTTGGCGTACAAGGTGACGTACCGCCCGACAATCGACCACCTGTTGCGCCGCCTGTTGAATGCAGACGATTCGTGCTTTGCCACACGCAAGGTTGCGTTCGCTGACGCGGCACCCTACACGTGGATGACTGCTGTCATCGCAAACGCCAATCCACACGAGCTGCTCGTCCTAGAGTTGGCGGACTTTGCGATGGACCATGGAGAACTGGAGCGTTCCGGGTGGACGGCAGTACCACTGCTCGCAGCACTCGTCGAAATTCGACCCCGTCGAGACACGCGCCCTCTTGTTGCACTATCAAATCCTCGAGCTGATTCACAACAGCGATCGGGACGTGTACGATCATCTGTCATTGCTCGATGGCACCCGACCACTCATGGCTTTTGCATTCGACTATGACGACAAGAGCGCCATGTCGGTAAGCTATGCGGGATGCCCCACACGAATCAAAGTTGTTTCAGGAGACGACAAGCTCGCGGGCTGGCTCGTCGACGATTGGCTCGAGCAAGCGCGGCGCACTGGCTCGTGGCGTGGTGTTGCGCACTTGCTGTCTGCGCTCGCCCAAGGTGTGCAGCACCGCGCCATCACCAAACTCGTCGAGAATGTGCCAATCGAGGCGCTCATGCTCGAGGTGGTGCAAATGCCCCGCATGCTCGGTCCGTTTCTGATAGGCCCGTGTGCGAGTCATGTGCCGGCGTGCCTCGTCGAACGCGTGCCGTTTGATACGTGGCTCGCAGCCTGCAGCGCACTCCGTCCCTTTCGACTCTCTCCGTCGGCATTTGCCTGCTTTGGCGCACGTCAGCGCGTGCTCTTGCGCCGAACATCCCTTCCACCCGTGCTACAGGTTGTGCCTCAGCCGCATCAAGCATAGGCGAGACCATACAAAAACAACATACCCCAAGGGGAAAAACGAGAGAGGTGACAAGGTCGCTTGTTGAGTAGTGTCGACAGGCCTGTGCGGCGCGGTGCAAAGCAGGCCACGAGCGATTCAAATGGCGGCCCTCCTTGTCTTGTTCGACGATGGAAAATTCGATGCGCTCGCCCGGTGCGGTTGCGCTCATAACGGTGGTTTTTTTTATTCCTCCTTGTGCCTGGCGGCCTGACTGGTGCGAGGCTTGCGCGCCGAGGCGAGTTTGGGTTGGTTCTTGGGGCACAGGTAAGGAGCGCGTTGCTCGAGCACGGCCCATGTCTTGCACATCCATGCGTCGATGCGCCGACTCATTTTGTTGCACGCGCGCACCTGGTCCGTTGAAAGGTAGGTCCACGCTAGACCGAACAGTGGCGCAAGCGGCAAGCACCACCCGAGCAGCAGGAGCAGCACACACATCATGGTGGTGGCGCACGCGCCCAACAGGCCGTAGCCCATTTGAACAAGAAAGGACGACGAGTCGAGCAGCGGCACAAACTGGAGCATCTGATCGTAGAGCGTAGTGATTGCACCAAGGAGCATGCCACCGATAGACATTGCCGTGTTGAACAAGGCGCGGCCGACCAGTCGCCCGATGGCCGCGCTAAAGAGTCGCACAAGCAGCAGCAAGGAAAAGAGCATGGCCGCGACCAGGAGCAAGAGAAGGGTGAGGCTAGGGGAAAAAAAGTGGAGGTAGGAAAAAAGCTCCTTTCTGGCAGGGGAAAATGGCCTAGGCTGTGATGCCGGCAAGCGCGAGCAGGCCGGCCATGTCATAGGCATCGTCGAGCATGGGAAACGGGTGCGGCACATGCGAATTGGTACTTGGGTGCCGAGTCGTTTCGCGAGGCAACACAAAGGACCATGCGCCTCGAAGTCGACCAACGGGCACGGCCGGATCACCGCAGCATGCACAGGCGCAAGGACCAGCCTTGGTCTTGAGCCTGCGCTCAAACATAAAAGTAGGAGAGTAGGCGGTGAAAATATCGATCGACAAGGCTCGTTCGCGTGCCTCGGCCTCGATGGCGGCCACGAGTGCTCGCTCTGCGTCGGCGTCGGCCTTGCTCTGGTTGCTGCCATGTGTGAAATCAGAGATGGCCATGTGTGCATTGCATACGTGCGTGCGCTGGATCCACTCGAGCACGGCCACCAGGGTGCAGGCTTTCTTTCTCTCGAACCGCAGGTTGGTGACGCGATGCTTGGTGCACCACTCGTTCCATAGGGGCACGATCACGCTTCTGTTGGATAGACCAGTCTCGATGTGCACGAGCGTGTCTGGCATGTCGCCATCAAAGGCGAGCACCAGGCTGGCCAGGTCGGGAATCAGGTGCGCCTCTAGGGCACGCCGCACGGCCTGTACATGTACCTCGCGCCGAGCCAGGAGCGCGGGTGTGATCAGCTCTTGCACGGTGCGAGGCGTGACGTGTGGTACGCTAAAGTAGCGACATGGTCCGGCATCTTGGCAAGCCAAGTCTTGACTCATGGCGGCGACCTCAACGGCGAATAAAAACTTGAGCGCCTCGATGCCCGAGGGCTTTTTTGTTTTTTGCCCTCCAAAAGAAAGTCCCTCGACCTTGCGAAAGCGGACCATGGCCGACCTCGTTCGTGCACGATCGCCACCACTACCACCACCGATGGTGCTTGGCATCCACGGCCAAGAATCGACGCGGTACACATGGGATGCGCTTGCACAACTTTTGCCCACACTCGTCACCGTCGATCTGACCGGCCATGGCACGACGCCGCTCGCCGATCCGCGCGCCTTTTCCTTTGATACCCTGCTCGCCGATGTGGACCGCGCACTCGCCGAGCATGATCCCAAGGGTGCGCGCAAGGTGGTGCTCGTCGGGCACTCGATGGGTGTGCGCGTCATTGTGGCGTGGGCGGGGTTGCATCCCGAACGGGTCCAGGGTCTGGTGCTCATCGACCTCGACGTGCTGCCGCGACCCTTTCCTGCTCCAACGCCCGCCCAAGAGGAAACACATGGGCACGCCTGCTCGCGTTTCGCTCCCAGCACGCAACGGAAGAGGATGCGCGGCGTGAGCTCGCCGCCTTTGGTTATCGCGCGAGCAAGATTGATGAGTGGCGGTCTGCCGGCGCCATCCGACCTGTGCCAGGCACGGAAGGCTGGGAGATCTTGGTGCATCCGCTTACGGGCTGGCTCACACGGCGCTACATTCTCGCCTCCGAGCGATCATGGCAAGCGTGGTGCACTCTGCCACCCACCATCCCCGCGCACCTGCTTGTGCCAGCTATGAGTGCACAGACGCGGCCCGAAGGCATTGCTTCCATGGTTGCTGCGCGGCCGCAGCTGACCGTCGAACAACTGACCGATCTCACAACAGGCCACAGCCTGCACAAGACCCATCCGCACATTGTCGCTCGCGCTATCGAACAGCTTGTTGCATTGTAAAAAAAGAGAGACATATGTCGCATTGCTTCTTTGTATCGGGCACGCTAGCTCGTGACCGACTTGCTGCTGCCGCCGGTGTGCGTCTTGAGCTCCCACGCCGTGCTTTCCAAGTCGCATTGCTTCTTTGTATTGAGCACGCTAGCTCGTGACCGACTTGCTGCTGCCGCTGCCGCTGTGCGTCTTGAGCTCCCACGCCGTGCTTTCCAAGTCGACTAGAAATGTCACGCTGGGGTCGAGGATCAAAGTGTCGGGCAAACGGAAACAGGTGTGCAGTGGCATCGTTTCTGGAGATGGCGTTGCTCCGCCGCGCGTCTCCTCCGTATATCGCTCTAGCACTCCCAGTAAGTCATCCAGCGGTAGCAGCAAGCGTCTCGCCGCCGGTACCCTGTTCGCCAGCCACTCGGAAGCGGCGGCCTTGACCAGCAGGCGCACTACCAACGCGCGCTGGGAGGGATCGGCGGGCAGCTTTTCACATGCCTCTAGCAGCTGTGAGAAGCGCGTCGGGGGACGATCGCTGGTCAGCAGTGTGCCGAGGTCGTCGAAAAAGGAAGCGGCCGTCGTGCGGAGGCGTTTGACCAGTCCGGGGCCGCGCGGGTGCACGTCAAAGTCGACCAAGAGACTCCCTGCTGGCAGCATGCAGCTCATCTGTTCGCGAATGCGCTCGTGCTCGATCATCCAGTGTCTGATGTGGAGCTCGCGTTGCGACGCACACATCGAATGGACAGCAGTGGGCGGCTGGGGCAGTGGCGACAAAGATGCATCCTCGTGCTCGGTCTGCAATGCTAAGGCGGCTTGTTTGCTCTGCATGTCTCGTGCGTTCGAAATCAAACGCGTGACCGAGAGAGAGAGAAAGAAAGAAAGTGTGGTCTTTGTATGGATCCATCGTCCCTAATTTTTCTGCCCCCTCTATGCGTACACGCGTGTAAGCTCAAAGTGCGTGGCCTTGAGTGCGGCTGCTTCGGCAGCGGGCAGGTGACTGGTATCGATGGCAGGCACGTCGTTGCCGGTGAGGAGAACGACGCGCGGCAGGGTAAAGGTGGCGCTGGCGGAAGAAGGACCGGCATTGCCAGCAGCGGCTGCGTCATAGACATGCGCGCCCGCGACGCCAGCGAGCGCTTGGTGCACATAGGCGGGAATGCGCGCCGATGTCCACGTGAGGCGCACGGGCTCGCCACGCGTCATGGCGCCATACTGCTCGACCGTGAGCGGCGTGTCTTTTTTGATCTCGGGCATCAACATCACGTCCGCGTCGAGGCCGAGATCGATGCGCGCCTGACCGGGCTTGCGCCCACGGCAGGCGTGACGAAACACAGCCTGCACCCACTTGTTGCCAGCTTGGCCCAGGTCGAGTACGCGCTCCTGTTGTGCATTGGTCGCCACCTGGGCCCAGCTTGCGAGCGATCGTCGACTTGCCTGCGCCGCCTCGGCCACACAGGTGCAAAAACGCACGATCGTTGCGCGAGTGCACACGGACAACTTGTGCCATCAATCGTGCCACCTCGGCATCTGACCAGCCTTGCGGTGCGATGGCCTGGCGCACCCACGCCTCGAGCTGGGGGAGAAGCGGACGATCCATAGCGGGAGAGAAAAAGGGTGGAAGAATAAAAAAGTCCCCCCCGCGCAGATCATCCATCATCAAAGACCAGCCATGTCCCGTGCCGCTCCGTCCACTGCATCCGCGCACATCCGCGGCAACGCTTCAACCACTCTCGACGCCCAGCTCGGACATGGATGCGTGAAGTCGTTGCGCATCCTCGCGCTCAAGTCGCTGGGCTTTGTCGGTGTGGCAACACGCGCGGATGCCGACCGCCTCGTTGCGCTCAGCGGGCTCGTTGGTTGAGACACGACAGTGCAAAACGAGCTGCCTCCACGCCTCTTCTTTTTTTTGTGCGCAGCTCAACTGCGCACCCGTGCTGCTACCCGCAAATGTCAGGAGCTGGACGGTCGCCACGTTGTGTTTCTTGCTGCCCTCAACGGACCACTGGCACGTCGCGATGCTATCTTTGCGCACGTGCCGGTCGATCGCCGTTCCGGGCTGTGCATGGACGATGTGGCCAAGTATTTAGCCAGTGAGGCCGCGTGTGCCGATGCCACAAGTCG
>CAVLYN010000293.1:420486-454681 GCA_963675135.1 Galeopsis tetrahit | reverse complement strand
ACCCCCCCCCCCCTTTGGCCGAGCCTAGCCTGTCGTCTAGCCCTGTGCGCTCGTATGATTCGTGCGGTTTCGGGCGCTTCGCAGTGCGCCCTGTCGTACGAGCACAAAAAAATTCACGGCGCGAGCGCAGAGCGACCTTTGTTTGGTCGACCATGGGTAGAGCCTCGCTTTCCCTCCTCCTCCCTCCCTTTCCTTTTCTTGGTATTTTTGACCAGTCACTTGTCGATAAGTGCAGTGCGACAAGTTGGCGCTACACGGTGATGGTGGCGGCTCGTATGTAGCTTGAGCAATCCGACATGTTTCGAAACGACAAGCGACGAGGGGGGACCAGCCTTGGTTTCGCTCCAGTTTTCTTGGGCCGCCCTTGACCTCTCGACGCCTGGGGCAAATCTTTTTCCCCGAGGTCCTTGCTCGAAAATCCCCCCGCAGGGCAAGAGCCAAGAGCAAAGCATGGAAAAAAAGGCGAGGCTGGCTCTCGTGGACCCTTTTGGTTTTTGTATCGCTGCGTGCGTGCGTGCGGCCCTCTCCTCTAGCGACCGTTCATGGTGATAAAGTTCCAAAAGTGATCAAACAGGTTGGGCGAATGGACCGGCGGCGGTGTAAACGACTCGACCGCCAGCGATTGAAAGCGCACCGTCAGCGCTTCACCGGCCACCGTCGAGCGCTTGATGCCGGCCTGGTTGATGCCCTTTTCCTGGATGCCCTTGGCCGTGGCTGCATCGATGGCCGACAGCGCGAGCAGCGGCTGGTAGGCGGCAACCGCGCACCCGCTCAGCGTGTAGCGCACACCCAGCTCGGCCACTTCGAGGACGATCGTGTGCTTGCTGGGCGAATAGTCGCGCGTCTCGCATGCGGCAGACCACTTGGCAAACGGCGACGTGGCGGCCGACTCCCACGTCTTGCGAATCACGAGCGGCTGGTACTGTCGTCGGCCGGTCGTCATGCCCGAGCCCGAGCACGACTCACCACCACCACCACCGCCACCACCAGTCGTGGCGGCCAGGTTTTCCACGGCGAGCACGCCGGGGCACTCGGCGCCATTGACGAGCAGACGATACGAGAGCGACATGATTGCAAAAAAGATGCAGTCGGGTCGATGGAAAGGAGGCGGTTGCTCTCCTTGCCGAGATAAAAAATTTTTCGACACGCGTCGAGGAGCACGACGCTCCCTCTCTTGTTCCCAGCGAGTTTTTTTTCCTTGGCCACCGAGTTCAAGGCGCCTACGATCGATCATGAGTGATTCCTTTGCGCGTTTTGCGAGTCGCTACTATCGACAGGCGACCCAGGTCGACGGCCGGCGCATCTCCTGGGCGCAGGCGCAGAGCGAGGCGAGTCGCCTCTACAGTGCCTACAAGACCACGTACACGGGCGATCTGAGCGACGCGCCCTGCGACCCACTTTTCGAGGAGCAAGTCGACACCCACTGCGTGCGCACAGTTGGCAAAAGTCGCGCGCGTGCCCAAGAAGTTGTTGGCCTACCCTATGCCTGGGACGCACAGGTGCAAAAGCTGACCCACGTGCGCACCGCTGCTCAGCAGAAACGTGACGCGACAACAGCTGTCACTCGCATCCTCGCCGATCGCTACAAGGCCGCACGTCAGCGCATGCGCTCGCAAGTGGGCGACTTGCAGCGCCAGTTGCGCGTGGCTCGTCAGCATCAAGCTCTGCGCTTCGAGGAGCGCGCATGGCGCTCGCACGATGAGCGACTCACGAGGGCGCTAGAACAGCTTGATGCATCATCCAAGCAGCACCAGCTCGACGTGCAGCGCGAGCAAACACTGGTGAGCCAGCTCGCCGTTGCACAGCAAACTTTGGAGCAAACCTTGGCATCTCACGAGGCTAGCACGGCATCTCTCACAGCAAGTCTCGCCGATGCACGTTTGGCCATGCAGCAAGCATTGGACGCGCAAGAAACCGAAGCGCAACTCGGACACGCCGCGAAGGAAGAGACTGCGCAGCAACTTGCCGATGCGCGTCTGGCACTGGCGCGTGCGCTTGCAGACCAATGGGATCAATCGCAAGTCAGAGATGATGCTGCGGCCCATGAAGCACGCGCCATGCAGCTCTCCGAAGTGATGGCCGAGCGCGATCAGCTACGACAAGAGCTCAACCAGGCCGACTTGCACGAGCGGCTGGCGTTAGCGCGGCACGAGCGCGAACATGCGAGTTTACAACGGGACTTGTCAAGCGCGCTTGCCTATGCGACAAAGCTAGAAGAGGAGCGCCGAGAGGTGCAGCAGCACGTGTCTGATCTCGAAGCATGCATAGACGACTCTCACTCGGATGCTCTCGCGCAGCAGCTCGAGGCGGTCCGGCACGATTTGCACCTCCACGCGACACGCTCCGCACAGCACGTCCAGCAATTGCGGAAAGAGTTGGAGGCGAAAGAGGATGCGCGCCAGGATCTGGCCGAGCAACTTCAAGAAGCTCGCGAGGCCACGGCGAACGAACGCCAGCGACTCCAAGAACGCCAGGCAGAGCTTGCTCGCTTGCGCGCGGAAGTGCAAGCACACCAGTTGGCCATGGAGGAAGCTGAACGAAATTCGACCAAGAGTCACATCGAAACGAGCCGTGCTCAGTTGGCCACCATGGAGCTTGCCACCAAGTATGGTGAGTCACAGCGACGCATACGCGAGCTCGAAGAGGATGTGCGCGGGCGCGACGCGGTGATTGAGAGACACAAAGCTGCGCGTCGAACTATTCTTCCTCCTCCTCCTCAGCCGCCTCGTGCGAAACCCTATATCCCGGCCATGCTTGAGCTACCTTCAAGGGAGGCTCGTATCATTCGCAACGCGGCCGCGCTGCCTTTGCCCGACGATGAAGACAAGGGGCAGTTTTAGTATCGCTCATAAAAAACCGCCGTCTTGGACCTGCTGCACAGTTTTTTTCTGCCTCCTCGGTGACTCGTGAGCGAGACGAGGGAAGGGTATGTATGAGATGTAGGGACGGGGGGGGGGAGGAGGGATTGTTGTGCACGTGCTTGTGCTTTGTTCCATTTGTCCAGTATTACCCCCTCTCGTTCTTTCCACCATCAACTTCACGCTCCCCCCCCCATCCGCACCACGTCTTTTTTCCCCCAACCCCTACGATCCAAGTTGGATGCTCCTGGCACCTGATGGGTAGCCCGGTTCACCTGGACAGCCAGGCCAATCTGAAGGAGGCATCGTGCTCGCCGATCCTTTTTTCGATCCCGCCTACCTGCTGGCCCTAGCAGGCGAGCGCATCGTTCGCAAGCGTAAGCAACCCACGCTTTCCGCCAGCTGCCGCATAGCTCGTGTGCTTCATTGCGCGCTTATGAAATAAAAAAACCAGCTGTAAAGAGGGACAGTTGCTGATGCTGCAGTTTACAATACTGTGCTCTCTCTCCGCAACAAGTACAAGCGCATTACGTTTTCGGTATCAATGCGTAATCAGATTATCGAAAAAAAAGGTCACTCAATGCATCATGAATAAAAAACTTTACTTGCAACAAAGGAAGACACTAGACAAGAGTCTCGTCAACCTGATAATTGTTTTTGAGAGCGAGTTTGGGAGCAACAAGCTCAAGAGGTGTAGGAGTGACCTTGTTCGTCGAGAGAATGTTACCAAGTGACAAGCCGAGCTTGGCCAGCAGAAAAGCGCTACTTTTGAAGAGCAAGGCAAAGACGGAAAGCAGCGAAACGCAGATTGAAATGATGCTTGTGGTAAGTTGGATGGCGCTCTGTTGCTGCTCAACCTTGGTAACGAGTACCAAGCTCGATACGTCGAGATTGACCGACAGCCGGTTGGTGTCGGTTGGCTGGATGGTGCTCGAGGCAGCTTGGGTCACGAGCGTAGTCGAAAAACTTGACTCGTAGCCACTATTTCCTGTAGCGAGGCGAGTTGGTTGTGCAGTCCACCAAACCGAGTCAGTCGAAGTGGTAGTCGAGGTGGACAAGGCGGCACTGGCCGCCTGGTCTTGGGCCTTGGGGTCGACAAAAAATGATTCGGCGAGAGAGAAAAAGAGCTGCGTCTCGCGCGCCAAGAGTTGGGCTGCTGGCTGCGGGGTGACGACACCATAAAGGCGTGAATAAACCGGCCGTTGTGCACCAGACGTGTAGAACTGATACTCGATCGTCTGATAGGACCAGGGCAAGTCAAGCTCGACCGAGGCATGCCCCAGCACGTTGCAATCGTAGCAAGAGATGGCAATCTCGCAGGTGGAAGCACGGCGCGTCTGTTGGATGGCCAAGGCACCGCTAAAGCCAGAGCTAGAAGTCACCAGATTGCGGCTCGTGCACAGAGCTGTATTGACGGTTTCATCGGCATGTGCATGGATGACCAGCTCGATGTTGCTGCGCGCCATGCCGCTCTGCGCAAACGCCGTCGGAAGGACCAGACCGGTCATTGTCCGCTCATTCTTGGCAGTGGCCATGAAAATTGTGACAATGCACACCGTCAAGAGAAAGACGAGGGTGCATGCTGTTCCGAATAAAGTCGGTTGTTTGATCGAGGATGATCCATGTTCGACCTTGTGGTGCATAGAGAATGCATCGACATTGCACGAGAGCTTCGGTGAGAGCAGGCGATAGCCGCCCAGCAGGAGTATGGCCAAAACACCAAAGACCGAGAGAATTATCACTTGTGTAGTGGTCTTAAGAGTAGATGATCCGATGCCTGTCGATTCCACCGCAGCCGGCGTGGGGCTAGTCTGCTCAAATGCTGCCGTTTGGTCCAATGCAGACGTCGAGAAGAAGCGAAGAGCCGCGGCATTATTGATAGGTCGTGCCGAGCTCGAATCCAGGGTGTTGCTCGCGACGCGCACCTTGAAGCTCGTCGTCAAGAGATTGTCAACGGCAAGCGGTGTAGACGAGGCTGAAGGACACCACACACCCTGGGCATTGCATGGCGCTATCATACACTGTGTTACCGATGTCGCGCCTTCAACCGTTCCAACAGTGCCCGCCGGACAGGCCGTACACGAAGATGCTCCGGTCTCGCTTGAATACGTGCCTTTGGGGCATAAAGCACAGGCACTTGCTGAAACGGCGCCGCTAGCAACACCAAAAGTGCCAGCGCTGCACGAGGTGCAAGAAGTGGATGCCAGGCGATCAGCGTAGGTGCCGGCATTGCATGCACGCGCAGCACCGACGCATGAAAATCCAAGCGGACACGGCACGTTGCATACCGTCGAATCGTTTGTCGAGGCCAAATAGCCCGGAGATGCCTTGCATGGCATCAAGGGCGTTGCAGAACATCCATCGATCGAAGAGGTGCCTTCGGCGCTGTTTGGCAAAGATGTCGGACACGAGAGACACTGGCTTACCGCAGACGCGCCCTGAGCAGGCTGCCATGTGCCTGAAGGGCATGCCTTGCAACGCGTCGCGCGATTGACATCCTGGTAGGTTCCAGAGGGGCACGCACTGCATGTCGTGGCGCCAGCAATGTCGGTAAAAGTGCCCGCTTCACATGCAGCGCACACTCCAATCGACTTTGCTGATGTCTTGTTGCTGCTCGTGCCAGCGGCACAAGGCACACAGGTAGCACGACTTGTAGCTCCGCGAGTACTGCTCCAGCTTCCCGCAGAACATTCCTGGCAGATAGACTGGCCAGGAAGCTCGTTGTAGGTACCGGCAGCACATGGAACTTGGAGCGTCTCGATGCCCATGGGCCTTTCGGGGCACGCGTTTCCAACCGCGCACATGCCACAGTAGTAGACACTTGACACCGAACGGAGCACCGAACCCGAAGCACACGCACGCAAAACGCCTCCCTCGATGTTTCCATAAAACCTCGCCGGTGGGGGATGCGCAAGAATTTGTGCTGCCAGAGGAGTGGGCGCGCTGAAGTCCGAAACGACTGTGGCTCGGGGTATCGAGTCAAATAGACCAATCGATATTGGGTTCTTCCGACCCATAGAGCGTCAGAAGCCAACAACAGCATCAAGGTTTCTCCGAGTTGAAAGCTTCGAAGAGATCGCTTTGGTAAGCAGATACACCACTTCCAGCCAAAACGACAGAGCAAAGCACTCCGCTTTGAACCGAAGACATGGCAGCAAAGAAGCCGCTAGAGATCTTGATGCCGGGAGCATTCATCTGAAAAAAGAGTGATGAAAGAGAGTCGGCAGAAAGGCTTACAGCCGGTTGCAAAAGGCATGAGAACGCGCAGTCACACATTCATGCAGTCAGCAGCTATCATAAATTTTTTCTTTTTCCTTCTCGGGTGAGTACAGATTCGTGTTTGCTCGTGACTAGTGACGAGAGCTGGAAAGAAATACCCAACCAACTTGTACCCTTAGTTGATTTCAAAAGCTTCATCTCCCTCTCACTCCTCCCTCTCACTCCTCCCTCTCCTCCTCTGCCTTTTCCTCTAGACTCCAGCGAATGGCAATGCGTGCACAAACACACGCCGCAAGAATTCGGGATGCAAATCTTGTACGATCGAGTCTCTCACTACCTGCTCGACCTCCTGCAGGCTGGTTGGTTGGACAATACGAGCACGCCTTTTCATCATACTGAAAGCCATTTCGACTGGGTTGGTGTCAGGATGGTAGGGCGGATTGAAGATAGGAGGCGGAAGGTCGTGCTCCCGCAACAACGCAGCTACTTCTTTTGAATGGTGGAACGCTACATTGTCCATCAGAAGGCGATGCGCAGAGGGGCAGTCACAAGGCTTGGCAAGAGGCGTTCGCGTAAGAAGGATAGAAACAACTGCTTGTTAAACGACCCAACAACCAACTGCCAGGCCAACACTCGCTCGTTGCATATTGCCAGCAGCAGCGAGAAGCGCTTGCGAGCTCGTTTACTATGCCGAGGATAAAGATACATTTGCTACCTTTTTCACTCCAGCCATAGAGCGGCGTCATATGAGTGTCAAAAGAAGCCTCGTCGAGCGAGATGAGGCTCGATGCTGGTACTGCACCAATAGCAGCTTTGAATGAATGCATTTTAACAGCATCAGGTCGTTTGCCACGAAAATGCGCTTTTTGTAAGTCAGCTGGTGTTGAGCCAACAGATGATAGATGGTACTACGATGCACACGCACGTGAAACTTGCGTTCCAGCAGCAGATGCAGGCGAGACCAGTTGATGGTTTTGCTTGATTTCACTGTGCGCACGATCTGTTGCTGCGCAGCAGCAGCAGTCAGTTTTTGCTTTCTACCCCGACGAACAGGTGGCAGAGATGATGGTGGTGGAGGTGGAGGTGGCAAGATACCAGCATTCACCAGATAAGGACGTGCCCATCGGTAGATGCTCTGCACGGAGATACAAAAGTAACGTGCAAGCATGCGTACCGGCATCAAGGCAGACTGGTAGAACCTGACCACAGCTCGTTTGAACAATTCAGAGTATTCTCGATACATGATGATGAGGGAGATCTTGAAATCGAAAGGAGAAAAAAATTCGACAGAGGAAAGGAAATTTCGTTCCAGCATTTTTCGTCCCTCCCCGCACACTCTTTTTCTCCCGCTCCTCCTGCCTCGTTCACTCTCCCACTTTGCTTCGCTTTCCCTTCCATGGGAAAGCAGGCGAGCCCGCGCAAGCGCCGCCGCAAGGCGGCACATGATGTGCTGGCTGCACAAGATCGTGGAGAAGATGATGAAGATGACGCCGACGTGATCGTGGTGCCACAACATCTAGCGGCTGCTGCAGCAGCAGCAGCTGCTCTCCCACAACACGTGAAGGAGGACGAGTCATCTGATGATGAAGACGATGCTTCCAACAAGAAACCTTCAGAACCAAAGCGTCGTGGCCAACAACACCTAGTTCGTATGTGGGAGAGAAACCAGCCTGGCGACCGAAAAGGCCTCCAGAAGTGCGCCTACTGCGCAGCCGTCAGTACCATCCAAAATGGGCATGGCTGTACTGCCGCCAACTTCATACCGCCTCAAACCGAAGAGGAGAAAGAGGCCAGTCCGACCTATCTTGCTGTGCGCTCACGCGTTTACAAAGCGTATCTGGCTACTCAGTTTGCCCACCACTATCGTAAGCGCGCGACCAAGTGGATGCTCTACAAAGTCGAGCATTTGCATCGCATTCGAGCACGTGCAAGTGTCGAGCTGGATGGGTTCCAAAAGCACGAACTGCTCCCCGTCACGCTTGCCAACATCGAGTTTTTTATGGCACGTCGAAAGGAAAAGGACAAGCTCGTGCTCCCACCACCGGCTGCTGCTGTTCCTCCTCCTCGAACTCTGCGCATGAATCAGACCATCATGCGCACTGCACTCTCGCTGGCGAGCCAAAAGCATTCGGTGACCACCAAGACGACGCCGTTCTACATATTTCACCAACAGCTCTTTGCAGACGGCGCTTACCCGAATATGCAACAAGCACGAGGAGACTCTACGCAACTATGCGGAACGAGCATGCAATACTGGCGCGCCCAGATGGTGACGGACTATCGCAATATGGCCATCAAGCAGGTGTGGCTCAAGACACTCTACTGGGTGCGCCGTGAGATGATCGACCTCCAGTACGGACGTGACACCAAGCAGCAACTGCAGCTGGTACTCGGCCCGCAAAAGGTGCGCAAGCAGATCATGTGGTGGCTGGCGCGCCACATTGCGTCTCCTCCATCCTCGCTTCGCTCGTGGCCCAAGCAACAGCCGATGCTACCTCTGGCATCGCGTTCGAGCTCCAACAAGAGCCAGCGCTGCGCGCGCAGTTCGAAAAGCACATGCGCGAAAAGCTACCAGCAAAGCATTTTGCTGACGACGAAGATGGTACTCACTCGGAGGCGTGGTCGCTCTTATGGCGCTACATGTCTTCGCGCTTCATCCGGCTGATTCGCGTAGCTCTTTTGCCATTTGAGTGCGCCAACCGCTTGACGCCGGCCTTTTTGGCCGACGCCGCACCAGCGGCGCGTCTGGATCCGGAAGAGGATGCCGATGAAGATGGCGCGGCTGCCGCCGCACTTGCGATCGAACAGGAAAACGCCGACAATGAAGAAGAGGAAGATGGGGTGGAGAACAAGAAGCTCGCGGCCTCTCGCGATTTCGCAGCCTGCCGTCGGTTCGAGTGGCTGTCAGCAATTCTCAAGCGACTCGAGGCTCTGCAAGAAGTGGAAACACAACGCTTTCGAGAGGAGCATCCTCCATCTCCACAACAGCAGCAGCAGCAACAAATGGGTGCCGATCCAAACTCTGATGCAGCAGCTGCCGCGCGCAAGCTGAGACGGCTACTATTTATCGGGGCAAAAACAACAAGCTCGCCATCGACGACGCCAGCGTGAGCAGTACAAGCAGAATCGTCCTTCGCCAGTTGTGTTACCCAAGGCGGGAATTCACCATCAACCGAAACGCATCTCGGCCTCTCGTCGCCACCATCAGCGCCGTCCTGTTGCGGCACGCAAGCGTGGCCGTCCTGAGCCGCACTCAAGCTATTTCACCTGTTCCACTGGTGGGCTATGTGCCGAGTCATCTGATGGTCACCGAGCAGCTGCTCACCTCGATGATCAAGCAGTTCGATAAGGAGGATGGGGCGCAGGCAAAGAAGGACGAGATAGAGCGCAAGCGACAAGAAGTGGCTGCAAGAAAGGAGGCGGTGCAACGCGAGAAGGCACGGCGTGCGGGGCTAACAGCAGCACAAAAACGTCATGAAACCCAACTTGCAAGAAAGCGCAAGGCAGAGGAAGCCGAACTCGACACTAACGAGACCGATGAGGAGGACGAGGAAGAGGAGAAGGTGTCGGAAGCGGCCGAGGAAGACGTTCCATCCGTCGAAAAGGCCCATGCATGGATGCGTCTCTTCAAGCACCCGCCCGAGTTTTGGAAGCAGCGCCTCCCGGTCGAAAAGGGCATCGTACGCCTGCGCAACAAGTTTACGACTGACGGTATCTCGATCGCGTTTCTCGAGACGACCCTCGAGATCAAAAACAAGTTTGTTCCACACGTGGAAGGGGCTCTTCCACCACTCCCTCCATTTATCCCTGCCGGTTCGAAACTACCACAAGAACAGTATATCGATGCCGAAAGCATGCAGTCGCTTCGCGCTGCCGGTGTGATTGCCGTTCTCACGGTAGACACGAATCGTCGCAACTATTTTGTTGCGGCGTGCCGTCTGCTCGATCAGATGACAGGGCAGCCATTTGATCGTGGCGACCGAACGGTCGTAGTGCGCATCTCGACGCGCGAGTACAAGCACCATCGCAAGATCAAGTTACACGCACAGGAGCGTCAGCGTATCGAAGATGCTCATCGCGCCAAGGCGCGTGCCGCGGGTGAAGTCGATATCTTTGCCGTGCCTCCGTCGCTCAAGACCAGCCGTCCTGAATCCGTTCACTCTTACCTCGCTTACTGGGATGAGCGTGGGAGATTTGACAAGTGTATGCGCTTTTATGCCGCACACATCTTTCGTCGCATGCGTATGGAGAGCTTCGGTGCCCGCCAGAAATGGTGGGCGATTGTGCAGGCCAAGATCTATCGCGTGCTGCGCGATGCTGGCGCAGCAGCTGGCCGATTGGATCCTGCAGATCCACTCGCAGCCCTTGCTACCCTTCACATTCCGGACCGACCATGGGCACCCAAGCGCCCTATCGCATTGGCAGTTGGAGCCTTACCGCCTCCTCCTCCTCCCCGTCTGCTCATCGCGTTTGGAGATGGCACGTTTCGACACAACTCGGCAGGTCACATCACCATGCCGACGGGCTATCGCTTGTTTCAAGAGCTACTCCGCATGGGCGAAATGATTCGCTGGGTGGACGAGTATCGTACGAGCAAATGCTGTGCGTGCTGCGGTGGAGAGATGGAGCAAGCCGTTTTGTTTGCGACCGACGCCACGCACGTACCAATCCCGCTCGCCTGGCTGGCGCTCGTCAAATTGTGACGCTCAAGGCGAATCGTAAGCTGGTACGTGACGACCCGTCGTATCCGTTTGGTGATGCGCATGAAGCCGAACGGGGCGCACGCTATTTTGCATCTGACCAGCCCGCCTCTTCGTTTTCCAGCTGGCACACGCATCGCTCGCACTCGCGCGGCAGCTGTTGTGGTTGGTGAAGATAACCGCCCCCTCCACGTACCCGCCGAATCTGATCTCGTGTCAGCTTACGCCGCCTCCGGCGTCACGTTTATCCAGCGCTGGGGCCTAAAAGTATGCCGCTCGGTCACGTGTGTGAATCGTCTGGTATGTCGCGACAAGAATGCAGATTGGGCGATGTGTGCACGTGTCCAGTTTGCGCTCCACGCGCAGGTGGATCCTGCAACCGGTCGCAAGCCTGACGGTCCTGCCTACCTGCGCCGACCCGGCCCTGCTGCTGCTGCTGCTGCCATTGCAGCAGCTCCCCTTCCTCTTCGAGGAGCCCAAGACTCGCGCTGACGCCTGTTCTTTCAATTCTTATTGTTACTTGTAAGTCAGGGAGGGAGGGAAGAAGGGAGATGCTGCGATCAGAAGGATCATGTATGTGTTATTTACTGATTCTTGTGTGTTTTTTATCGTTCTCTTCGTCCTGCCTGGTCGGCCTACGTTGCTCGCGCTTCGTTTCATCGCTGTCGCTTGCTTCTTTTGCTCGCCGCAACTTTTTCGCTCCCACCTGACTGCATGACTGCGCGACTGCATGTTCTCATGAATAAAAAAACTAGCTGTAAAGACACCGGTTCCAGACAAGACACCTGCCGGGAACGAGGTCAGGTGATTATCGTTGAGAAGCAACTGGACAAGGCCAGGATAGGACGCCAGGTCCCCTGCCGCAATGCTAGTGATGCCGAGGTTGGAGGCGTCGAGAGTACCCGAAGCGTCGACAGAGGCTGGGGCCACCGAGGCAAAGGGCACGGCGTGGGCAGTCGGCAGTGAGGATGCGCCGAGGCAGATGAGAACGAGGGAGATGAGGGCCAAGAGCATAGTAGAGGTAGTAGTAGCCATGGTTGAATAGTGGTAGTAGTGTAGTGGCAAAGAGAAGAGTTCTGAGAGTGCTTTGAGTTGTGAGAGAACTGCAAGGCTCGCCCCTTGCCAACGACAAAGCGTCCAAGACGATCCTAGTGAAACGGTCAGACAGTAAAGACGACCGTTTCGTGCACGAACGCTTCGGCCTCCCCTTTTCACTTGTCACTCTCCCTATCGCATTCTACTCTATTTGATTTGGAAAAAACACAACTGTGGCGATTGAATCAATGGGAAAAAACACGAAAGCGACTGGAAAGGTGATCACGCGCGCGTCAAGTGCCTCAGGGCACGTGCACGTGCAGCCGCCAACGTCAGCTCTTGGGATGCGTCGTCGCCCTGCGCGATTTGCTTGCGCAAGCGATCGAGATCGGCCTTGAGCGAACCAGCGGGCAGCCGAAGGCTCGGGTGATTTTTTATGCACGACGACGATCTGGGATGCGACAGTCGCGCTCGCGCGACGCGCAACGAGGCGCTGCACCTCGGTGACGTTGTGGAGCTTCTTGCAGTTACATGATCGCCGTCCGTGCACGAATCGCTGCTTGCAGATTCGAACAGCGGGGGATGCCTCGCGCTCCACGGCGTCCACCTCGGCATCCAGAACAATTGCAGGCGATCGACCGACGCGCAGGCTCGCTGGATGCGATCGGCTGCCACGTCGTGGTGCAGCTGGATGATGGTGCGGTGAGGGGCATGCTTTTCACGCGCGATCCACTCAATGTCGTGCAGCTTGAACGCGCCCGTCGTCCTCCCTCCCAAAGACTCGCGTCTTTGTTCTGTCGCCATGGATGCGCTGCCTTGCATCAGCAGCCTAGCGGCGATCGAGGCCATGGTGGCGCAGCAGATACAAGAATCACCCACGCATCATGTGCTC
Organism: Galeopsis tetrahit; assembly: GCA_963675135.1. Classification (NCBI taxonomy): domain Eukaryota; kingdom Viridiplantae; phylum Streptophyta; class Magnoliopsida; order Lamiales; family Lamiaceae; genus Galeopsis; species Galeopsis tetrahit. Next base: position 441,977 of record CAVLYN010000293.1, on the reverse strand, counting down.
GTGTTTCTCGACATTGACGAAACGATCTTCGAGAGCGCCCTGCTGATCGACTGTGCGGCCGTGGCACTCGCGCAGCCTTTATGGCATTCTACAAGATGATTGCAGACCTGGCAGGTGCCAAGACGAGATCCGAATCGGACGCACGTTTTACGCGTATCCTCCATACCAAGCGCACGGTCGAGCCCAAGACGCGCGCCATCCTGAAGCCGCTGGAAGCAATGGCTGGCGTGCGTCTGGTCGGTCTCACGTCACGCTGGCGCCACCACGCCGACGATACGCGCGACGAACTCGCCTCGCTGGGAATTGCCATGCACCAGAATGACGAGTGGAACACGTCGGAGGATGATGGCACCTCCGAGAGCCCGACCGGCCAGGCCATGTGCCGGCATGGCATCATTCACACTAATTCGCGCGACAAGGGGCCCATCCTTCGGCGCTTTCTCGAACGTCACGTGTTGCGAGCGTCACCACCGCTGCCACTGGGCTTGGTGGTAATGGTCGACAATGTCGTCGACAACTGTCAGTCGGTCCACGAGGCGCTCCAGGCAACCCAAACGGCGCACGTCCGCCTCTTGCCGACATGAGCGACCCAGGACGAGAAGGCCAATCGCGCGCTCTTGCAGCGGCATTTCGACTTTTCCTCGCGCACGGCTATCTCGTCACCGACGCCGACTTGCCATCGTCTCTTCCATCGACGCCACTCGAAGTAGAGGCCGCCTGCCACAGCCTGCTGCTGCTTGTGCACTCGCAGTAACACATACACCGCGTGTCGGTTTTCTTTGTACAAGGACGTCTTTGTGACGTGAGACGCTCGCTCGCTCGCTCAACAACAACAAGCAGCATGTCGATCGACCCGCGACTTGAGTGTGGTGACGATGGTGACGTGCGCGAGTACAAAGAAGAGGCTGCCTACGGAAGCTGGTTGACTGAACGCGGACGCGACATGGACGCCGCTGGTGACAAGCTCGCCGAACCAAAGCTACTGAAGAAAGCGCGCCAGGGTCTGAATGAATTTCGTGCGGCCGTGCTGAAGCGTGACCGCAAGTGTCTGGTCACAGGTGTCAGTGGCGCTGCGATCGAGGTCGTGCTCGAAGCTGTGCCACTGGCGGCAGCCGAAGAGCTCGACGATCCCGAATCGTTTGTTGCGCGCGGTAATGGTGCAATCCTGCACTGCTTACTCGCCACATACCTGCGCGAGGGCGCGCTATGGTTCGAGCTGATGGAAGACACGGGTAATGCTCGTCTCAGACGCACGACACCCGAAAGCGCGAGCGATGATCTGTTTACGCAGCTCGGTCTCAACGCGTCGTGGGACCAGCTCGTCGCCTTTCCACTCGAGTGCGTGCCTTTTCTGCGTGCACACACCCAGGCCATGCGCAAGTAGGAAGATCAACCTTGTTCATACAACCGACATCAAAGAACTCGAACAACATATTTGTATGGCAAGGGAGAAAAAACCGAGCGAGCTAGCGAGTGGGTGGTGTTTTTTTTAACGCAAGAATCTCCCTGCGCAAGCTCCTGAGCAGCTGGTGACGCGCCTCTCGCTCATGCTCAGACGCTTTGCGGGCCAAGGGCGGATGCGCACGCCAAAAGGCGAAGATGGTTGCCGTTTGATCGGGTGTGAGTGTGCAGCACGGTGGCAAGTAGTATCCGTTCAGCACAGCCAGCTCGAGCATGCGCGCGGGTTCTTTTTGCTGTTCCTCTTCATCCTGGCGTGGCGATGACGGAATCGGGTCATGCAACACCACTTGGGCGTACGCAAAGGCCGAATCGCGCGCGTCTTGCTCGCTCGACGCGCGTCGTGATGTACGACGCATCCGTCTGCTGCAGCACGAGTACGATCGACTCGCGACTGCTGCGCTGGCTCGTCTTGCACAGAAGCATGTCGGCCACACCAGCGGCTGTGACGGCATCCAGACCTTGGCCTGCAGGCACGTGCCGCTCGATGACGGTGCGATCGGTGAGAAGCGCGAGACCGAGCGTCGATAGGTCCATCATGCGCGCATCGAGCGAAAGGGGATGGGCAACCGAAGCGATGCCGGCGACAAGAGTGTGTTCCATAGGTGCTGCGACGAATCAAAGGCAGCGGTTTGTGTCGAGCGTGACAGCAAGTCCGATCGCATGCATACCATCGGCAGCGTTTCCGAGATCGATTTTGCATAATGAAGCATTCACCAGATCGTCGGGTACCTCTTGCGGTGACGGCCACCACCACAACGAGACGCGAGCCAAGGCGGCACCCATAGCAAAGGCACCGAAAAGTGTCTTAGTCGATCCACATAGCCTCGTCTCACGCGTTGCTCTCGATGGATCTCCTCGTGCCCACCACCGCATGCCCGGGCAACGACACGGCGTTGGCGGTGCACCCAGACAGTGCCGCACGACTGCAGACCGCATCGGATGAGACGCTCAAAGAGATGATGGCCCTCCTCGTCCAGGAGCAACAGCGCCGTGCCCAAGAGCGCCAACGCGTGGCCGATGCCGAGATGTACAAGAGGGAACTGGCCAAGGCCAAGGTTGCACCACTGGTGCAGATACAACCCAAGGCCGACATCCTGGGCGAGTTTCTGCTGCCGTCGTGCATGGGCTTTCTGTGCGATGCCCTAGCGCCAGACAACGACGTGCAGTATGGCGCACTGGCCACATGGATCTACGAAGTGACGGGCTGGCTGCCCGGTGCCATGCGCATCGTCCAGGAAAGGCACTCGTCAGTCTGCAATCGTCCCGACCTAAAGATAGCTGCCAGCGTGTCGACCTGTACGAGTGTGCTGAGTTTGATGGCATCCCCATCAGCCTCTGTTCAGTCGATCGCAACCTGCACTGGGTCTGCGAGGCGTTTCGCGGCACATGCACGCGCCTCATCAACCACTGGCGCCTCGAGGGGGCGCATCAGCTAGTCCGCCGATCGCCCCCTTCCACCCCATAACATCCCCTAGGTGGATGTCTGCCTAGCTGGCAAGTCTCACGTTACTTTTGCACAATACAAAGAGATTGCTTTTTGATTCTGAGAATGAGATAAGCTACAGAGGGTGTCATTGGCGAGCGAGTATCTCGCGCGCCTGAGCGACGAGGACGGGATTGTCAGCGTGGTCAACGAGAGCGGAGTGGAGGGCGTCGATTTTGTGGCGCTGGTGTGGCTCGGTGGATGCGTGCGCGGTCCAGTGCTTGCGCTTGCGCGAAGAGGGAGTGTCGAGATGGTCACTGGCTGCAGCCGCGAGAAACTCGCGTTCGCCCAGATCGGTATAGAGGCGGAAAAAGGTAGCATCGCACACATCTTGCACAGCGAGCGCGAGACTACGCGGTTGCTTGCTCATGACATAACAGCGGCCGCCGTGTAGGCGTCGGCGATGCATCCACCGCGCGCCTTGATCGCCTTCAAAAGTTCTTGGCTGCGCTGTTGGCACCCGTGCTCATAGTCGATTTCACGACGCCATTGCGTCAGCGTGCCGGCGTCTGTCTTGTTGTCCAGTCGTAGCTTGAGAAGCTTGCGCCAGAGAGTGTCATCATGCGCCAGACGCATGGGTGCATCGGCGTGATCTGCCAGGGCCTTGTCCATAGGGATCCGGTAGTCGCGTTCAAAGCGACCCGTGAGACAGAACGCGGCAAGCGTGTGCAGCTCATCCGCGGTTGTGTGCTCTGGTCGACGTCCGATGCGCTGATACCATGCGAGTGCTGCCGACCAAGCTGCATGTTGCTCTTGTGTGCGCATCACCACGTATGTAAGCCATCGCGCGGCATCAACGGGCAGTGTCCATAGCAACGTCAGGTCGTGAAGCGATACGCGCATGGAGACGAGAATGAGCGTGACAGAATCGGTTGCGAATACAAGGCGAAAATCGAGGCGCTTGCAGGGTGACGTGTGCATTGCCGACGGATCTAGGTCGATTTCGTCTTCGTCCAGGCCCTGGCCTTTTGTACGGATGGATCCGTACTCCATGCCGGCTGACGCGCCATGCTCAGAATGTAGTTGCATTCGATCCATCGTCCTTCATTGGGGTGTTTTTCGCGTTTGCCTCGCTGAAAAAGCTCGATGGGCGACGCGTCTGCGGGTGGTTGAAAGCACAGATGCTGGTCGTCTACAAACGACGTTTCGTTGGTCGCTAGTAGGGTGCGGTCGTTCGCTGGTTTGCCTACTAGGTCGACGAGCGACACTTGGAGCGCGAGCCCGTCAATCTTGCTCGCTGCACTCGCTCGCGTCCACGCGCACCAGTCGCGCGATACGCAGCTTGCCATCAGTGCCAGGCGATCTTGCCAACACACGAGCGGCAGCAGGCGATGCACAAACACATCGCGGGGCAAGCGCGGCAACGCCATCGCAGGGAGGGGAGGGGGAAAAAAACCAGGGCGAGCCTGTATGGGGAGAATTTTTTTTAAATTGCGCGACGCTCGCTCAGTAGCTGCCGCTCTCTTGTGCCTCGCGAAACAGTCGGTCCATGCCCTTGTGAAACTCTTGCGACACGCGCTCTTGCATGGCTTCCACCGTGATCGGTTGGATGGCGGTGAGAGCGAGGGCGTAGAATGCATCGCGCAACTCCCACGCGACATTGTACTGGACGCTCGACTGAAAATCGCTCCACTGTTGTAGCTCGACAGAGATGGGCGCCGGTTTCATCTTCCGACACGCAGATAAGCGCATCGGCATGGTCGATAGTGCGAATGTCGGGTGCGTGCTCTACCTCTCCCGACACACGTTCCACAATCCGCTCGACGCCCCTGAACCACACGCAGACGTGGCGACGTGGCCACCACCTGGCGCGCACCAAAGGCAACAATCACCACGGCCGCTGGATACCGGGCGCGCAGCTCAGCGATGCGTGCGGGCGTGAGCATGGGGGGAGGGGGGTTGGCCAAAAAAAAAGCGTCTTGTCCAAAGGAGGATTTTTTTTATCCCTGCTCGGGGTGTGCGCGGGCGTGCGCCTCGTCGATGCTGGCCAGAGCAAGGGCGATCTTGGGCAGGCTCCAACCAGCGCTGCCGCCGTTGGAGTGCACGATCATGCTCGTTAGGTCTTGGGCGTTGAATTCGAGGCAGATGAGACGCGAACTGGCGATATCGTAGCTGCCAGTCGGGTCGAGACGCTCGAGGCTTATCTGCCACGCGATCGAAGTGCCGATCTCCATAGGCAACCCCGAGTAGTAACACAGGCCGCGTTGCTCCTCAAACATTGCCAGGAGCTGCGAGTGTGAGATTAAACTGTATACCGCGCCTGGGACGATTACGACGCGTTACACTATGTTTTGCTGAGCTCAGCAGACTTGCGAGCCGACTTACGAGCGTTGCAGTTTCGACATGTCTTGTTGCGATCATGCAGGGTCGACACTTGCCGGCGCGCGTGGACGACTCTTCGCTAGTTTCGTAGATGGTTTCGCACCTCGAACAGCCAAAGTATTCAGTCCCGTCGATCGTCTCGCGCCACGCTTTGTCGCCTTTTGGGGCGGCGGGCTTGGTTGGTGGATTCAGCAGTAGCCGCGTGCGCTCTCGATCACATGCTTGCATCTCGGGTGACGAGCGGTGGCGTTGCGTGCGCCAGAACTCAATCTTTTCGCGACTCCACGCCGTGTGGCCTGTGTTGAATTCGAGCGCGCACAAGACGACATTGGGGGGTGCGCCGTTCTCACCGTCGAGCACGTAGCCGCGGCTTGCATCGAGACGCTCTGGCGATGCCTGAAAGTCACTCGCCGATGCGTGGTGCAGCGGCACGTTGCTATAATAACAACGCTCTCCCTGCTGGTTCCACAAGCCGCGCAGGTCGTTTATGCGCAAGGTACATACCGAGGCCAGACCTGTGCGGTCCAAAGCTTTTTGGTAGCATCTCCGATACAGGATCATGAGATAACTCTCCAAGTCGCTGCGTCGCGTATCAATCACGGCCTGATTGAGCGGCTTTCGTCCTCGTTCTGGCACAATGACAGGTCGGCACGTCGTGCAATACACGCTGTATCTATCTCCGCCCTTGGCTGGCGTAAACTGTTCGCTGGACGGCGGCTCCTTGCGCTTGCGAGACAACATCTGGGAAAAAGTGGAGCAGACCCTCCCCTTCCCTTCGTCGAAGGGGGTTTTGGTCCTCGACATCAACAAGGAGGAGAAAACGTTGGAGCGGACAGCATGAAGGTTTTTTTTCCCACCACGTGGCTTAACAACTGCGTCTTGACCCTTGCCTCCGACAATATGGGTCATCATGGGTCGCGTGAGGCAGCACCGATGCCTGTCCAACTGCTCACCGGTCGGTGGGATGAGATTTCGATTGCTCGCTCCTGTACGACCTGTGCCTGCTCGAGGCGCACGATGCGTGCAGCAACCATCGCGCCGGCATTGGGCATTGTCAGCTCGGACCCGACGATTTCATGGATGGATTCATGGCCGCCTTCCGTGCGTGCGCGCGTTCCCCTGCTCCAGCAGATGGCACGTGATTTTGCGTGCACGCAGCGCCTAGACGTGTGGACGCAACTGACACGCGGTGGCGTGCGCAGCCTGGATGTGCGTGTGACACTGCGCAAGGACGGTCTGCTCTGGGTACACCACACTTTTTTGGTGCGGCCACTTGGCGCAGTGCTGGCCGTGCTGCTGCGCTTTCTGGCCCAGCACCCGCGCGAAGCCCTGGTCGTCAAGGTCAAGTGGACCGACACCCAGTCGACGCAAGATCTCACATCGCATGTTCTTGCTGCCATTGCCGCAGCCGACTTGATGCCACTCGTTGTACCACGTGCGCGTCGTACGGAATCACTCGGTGCCCTGCACGCCGACGATCGGCGCCTCTACCTGTTCGTGGATCGTATCGCGGGCGTGTCACTCGAGCTATCGACTGCTGACATAGCCAGCGGGCACATCATCACGGGGCGCCTGGACGAGTTTTGCGATCGCTACATCAACACGCCATCGGCCACGCTCAAGCAGTCGGGGCGTGAGTCGGCAGATTCATGCACTTCCCACGCCGACCGCAGCGGCACCGCTACGCCCCTCTACACACTCAACTGGGCCCTCACACCAGCGCCCGTCGGGTTTGTCGCGTGCGGCATGATGCGCACGCTGCATGCTCCGACGTTTGCACAACCCAACCTCGAAGCACTGACACGCACCCTACCACCCCTGCTCCAGGCATTCACACAAGACGACCTCGCGCGTGTTTCGTCGGTTGGGATTGATTTCGTCACGTGCGACTCGATTCATCTGGCCCAGCGCCTTTTGGACTTGCGCCCCATCACTCCCTCCTCTGCCACCGCCACGTGATATAAATATTTTTTAGCTGTGGGATTGTTTGTGTGTCTCTCTTTCTCCCTCCCCTCCCCCCTCTATGGGAGTGGTTGTGGGGTGAAAGGGGGCGAGCGCCGATAGGCAACTGCGCTCCTCAGGTGCAGCAGTTGCGGCAAAGAGAAAATTGCCGCACATAGCCGTTGTTAGGCCAATCATGGAGCCCGATCAGTGACAATCATGCCGAGCCAAGCACGCACCATCAGTCGAAAGCTGCTTTTTTTTTTCCACGGCCGTAGCAGCAGGTCGAGCGAATCGCTTTGTTTGGGTATTGTTCTTGTTGCTTCCACCTTCGCGGCTGACACTCTCTCCCATTGCATCGCCTGGCCGCGCTACTCGCCACCCACGACATGGGAAACCGCACACGTCAAAGATGCGTGTGTGTGTGTTTGAGCACATAGATTTGATTGCCGCTTGAGGGTCGACATAGCGCCTCTCCGAGGCCAAGCGTCAGTTTTTTTCCCCCCCTTTTTTTAGCAGCAAAGTGCGCGGGGAGAAAGAGAGAGAGAGAGAAATTTTTTGCCCGTTACACCCCTCGAGTATCCCTGTTCCCAGCCAACAAGATGGAGGACGCGCGACCAACCGAGGTCTACACCTGGCACTGGCGAGTCAGTCCAAGTACGGAACGTATCGACAGTCCTTACTTTCATCTCTCGGGAGCACGCTGGGCCCTACTGACTCAGCAGGCCGCGGGCGCAACCGGCCTCTCAGTCTATGCCGAGCTCGTGGCACAGGCAACGGCCGGCACGCTTTGGCAAGTTTACATGCGCGCACTTCACCCCTCGGGCAACCATGGGCGCCACACGGCCTGGCAAACGACGGGCCACGTTTTTTCGCCCGATTCTCCCAACCAGGGATTTCTCGATCTCGTCCCAAAGGGAAGGATGGACGAGTTTGCTCGTGGCGCTGCTGCTGCTGCTGGTGCCGAGCGCATGATCGCCATCGAGTTTACGTGCAAGGCAGCACCGGAAGAGTTTCAGGTGCGCGACGAGGCGGATCGAATTGTCGCCATGCAGCGACAAGACCAGCGTGACTATGAGGCGGGTCGTTTTCGCCGGCAAGAGCCAGCAGCGGCTGCTGCGGCCGCGGTACATCAACAGCGACCTGATGCAGCGTATCTGGCTGGTCTTGACCCGGCCGACCGTGCGCAGATTGAAGCACTGTTGCAAGATGCTGATGCTGCTGGAGGCAGCAAAGCGGTTTCTTCTCCGCAGGCGCTCGACAAGGCGGATCGAGCGAGTGTGGTGTCGATCGACAAGTATGCGGCAGCAGCGTGCACGGCTTGCTTGGAGTATGTCCCCAACACGGTGACGCGCTGCTGCGGTATGGTGCGTGTGTGTTCGCCGTGCATGCGTGACCTCTTTCGTCACAAGGAGCGTCAACCGGCCTGCCCCAACTGCAACCGCGCACCGTTTGGCGAGGCGCACGTGACATGGCACCTGCGCTACTAAGAGGGCCGATAAAAAAACCAAAAAAAGAGCCACACATCTCCAAGCCCATTTTTCCCCCAGGAGCGGCATTGCAGAGAGTTTTTCGCGTCTCCCGCCCTTGACTTTGCCCTTCCTATCTCCTCCCGCCCGTTGTTCGTGTCATGGCCTATCCACGAGCATACGCAAGTGAACACATCGCGGGCGACGATGGCCACGTTGCTCCATTCAAGGTAGATGCTCGCTCCATGGCAGCAGGCATCATGGGCGGTTTAGTAGTGACGCAGCTGCAGCGCGGACCACCGGGTCCCCCTGGCATGCGAGGCCATGACGGTATTGCTGGTCGTGACGGTATTGCTGGCCGCAGCAGCATCCTCGCCGAGACGCCCGATGCTATCGTGTTGGGCATGCACGGCAAGCAAGACATTCACTTTGCGGACGCCGATGGCCAGGTGGTGGCATGCCTCAGTGACATGCTGCGAGAAATACGCGAACTCAAGCGCGAGGCGCTGGCACGCAAACTCGACGCGGTCATGTGTTGCGCAGCCACCAATGCAATGGTACTCGACTATTGCGGTATGTGAGAAAAAGACAGATACGTGTATGGGCCTTTCGAGATACAAACGCCAAACGCCATGCCTATTCTCTTTTTTTTGGGTCCTTGCTAGGACGCAGGCGGGCTTTGATTCTGGCAGCGATAGCAGCTGGCTTCGAGGGTGAGGTAAAAGATCATGTAGCCCGTCAGGATGCCGCCGATGATCCACAGAACGGTCGTGGCGTCACGAAAGCGCTTGCCGGAATCGGGCTTCGCTTCATAATACGATGCCGGACTGTGGATGCGATAAAAGATGACACGCTGGCTGTTGGCGTCCTGCATCTGCGCAGCGATGCGCACGCAGTCACGCTCCAGGTCAAAGCAGGTGGCCTTATCATTTCATATGCGCACGCGCCCCGTGGCATTGTTTACTTGCCAGAAGTAGCCCGACTCGCGGTACAACTCCCAGCACGCCACCTGGCGATCGTCGTCAGGGATACTAACCGGCGCAGGAGGGATGCAGGGCAGCGTGCACGGCAAGGTGCAATTTTGCGGCACGGCAGAAAAGCGCGCATCGTCATATGATTCGCGCGTCTCGATGGTGGTGGTGGGTAGATGCGTCCGCGCGTCAGCTGCATGATGAGCGCGACAAAGAGGACGATAACGCCAATGGCCAGCATCACTCCAAGCGCGCGCATCTTGCAAGTATGCTCTTCGGCGCGCTCTTTCGTGCGCTTGGCCTCGCTCTCCTTGTATTCGCGGTCGATTCGGGCTATTTCATTCTGGTAGCGCTCGTTGATGGTGTCCATGCTGAAAAAAGAGGAAAAAATCTAAGACACAACTGCCAGAGAAGCTGTGTTTTTGTCTCAACGCCCGTCTCTCTCATTTTCGGTGTCGCGATGCTGGACGATCGTACGTACGCGTGCTTCGTTTGCATGTTATCGCGTGTTTTCGTGGACCATGCAGGGTCGCTCACCACTTCTCATTTGTTGTTGTTGTTGTTGTTGTTGTTGTTGTTGTTGTTGTTGTTGTTGTTGTTGTTGTCTGTGGTTGTGCGCTAGCTGTGATACTGATAGAGTGGAACAATGTCCTCTTTCCTCAGGTGTTGTTTGAGCTCGGCCAGCAGCAAAAGTCCGAGCATCGCGAGCTACTCGCGGACCAGCTGCAACAGCTCGATGCTAGCGTGCATGCGTTGCTTACACAGTGTCTGGCAACGGCGCACCGTGCATGTTACCTGTGCGTCAACGGCAGTGCACGTCGCTCCGATGCAGCAGCATCTGCGGCGGTACATGCCGCGGACACGCCACCTACTGGGAACGAGTCGCGTGAGCATTCAGTGTGCGGCGCTCTCGGTCGCCGATCTTGCTATATTTTTCCACTCGCTTGGTCGTCCCACGCACTTGATCGTCGCTGGAGTGCGCCTGGGCGATACGTACCGCGAGGCTCTTTCTGCCGACACGGCCGTGGTCATCAAGTCGGTCGGGTTTGCGCCGCTTCCCACTTGCCTCCAGCTCGTGCGCCAGGTGGATCTCCTAACCCAGTCAATCCCTAGCCTGACGGCGCTGGACCATTCGACTCATGCACAGCTGTTGTGCACGCGGCGTCTGTCGTTGGCACCATCTGCTCGTCGTCTGTCGGAAGCGTCCTCGTCCTCCTCCTCGTCCTCCTCCTCGTCCTCCTCTTCGTCCTCCTCCTCCTCCTCCTCCTCCTCGTCCTCCTCCTCCTCCTCCTCGTCCTCCTCCTCCCTCCTCCTCCTCCTCCTTGTCCTCGTCGCCTTCCTCTTCCCCTACAATCGCATCTCTTCCGATAGACATTCCCAGCGGACCCAAGCTCTCCTTTACATGCTCGCAGCCCAACAAACTCACCACGTTTTCTCTTGATGCGCTCATCCCTTCTGCAGCTTGCTCTTTCGCTGTTGAATAAAAAAAAAAGTTCAAGCCAGAAGTATTGCAATGTAGGATTGGCAAACGCGCAAGAGGGCTGTATTTGATGCTCTTGCACTAGGCAAGAGCTTTGCGAGAGCGCTTGTTGCTCTTCTGCTGTGATGATGGCGGAGAGGCGGTGGCATCAGTGGCCCTGCGTTTCTTGCTTGATTCAGCAGGAGCAAGCAAAGGCGTTGCAGCAGCAACTCCGTCCTTGTCCTCCGTCAGCTGCGAGCGAAACTCGGGCAGCTCGCCGAGAAACAGGAGGCACTGGGCCCAACCGGTGAGCGGGCCAAAGAGGGAGCGAAACACGTTGCCCACGTGGCGCATGGTGGCGGGCGTGAGGGATTTGATCTGGCTTAGGTCGACGCCGGCGAGATGACTTTCAGCCGCATAATCGCGCAAAGCAATCTGCCAAACGTGCGTATCAACTGGCAGCGCGTCGAGCTGGTCCAGCGAAAAGAGCGCCACACAGGCTGCGACTTTTGGACCCACTCCATGCAGGGCGATAAGGTCTGTCTCGACAGATTCGCGTGAGTGGGTGCGAAGTGAGGCGAGCCAGGCGGCTCCTCCCTTGGCAAGGACGAGACGAGCGGTTTTTGTGACATAGGGCGCGCGATAGCCAAAGCCGAGCTGGCGCAACGCTCTTCGCTTACGCTGCACAGAGAGGCGAGTGTGGGAAAGGCGTGCCAGGCGCGACCGCTCTCGTCGCCCAGGTGGAGGCGGGCATAGGCGGGCGAGACGTCGAGGCGAGCACCGAGGGCGACACGCAGCGTTTGCAGCATCTGGCGGATGCGCGCGATATTGTTGTTGGACGAGGCGATGAACGAAAAGAGGGTGGTGAGCGGATCCTGGCGCAGCAAGCGTACGCCGGGAAAAACTTTTGCCAACTGGCGAAAGTGCGCCGTGGCCGAAGGTGCGGTGGACCACGTGTTGTAGAGGCGCGCCAGCACCTTGTCTTCATGGACTCGCTGACCCGTGCGCGGGCACACGTGCGGCAGCGATAGATAGTCGCGCACCCGTGCATCCAGCTCAGTCGAGTCGGTGCCATCGCCAGCCGGATGCGGCCAGTGTTGCTTGTACCATACCGACGTGGCTGTTTGGCGTAGACCGATGAGGCTTTCATCAAGTACACCAGCGTACTCGAGCTGAGTCTCTGATTCGTCGCCTTGCTGTTTGATGCGCACCCATTCAAAGCACTGGCCATTGTCGAGTGTCATGCGAAGGCGAAGTTCGCAGGGGGGAACGGCGAGGTCGTGCCAGCCATCGTTGGCCATGGCGGTGCAAGGGGGGGGGCAAGAAAACAGTGAGACGTTTGAAGGAGAAAAAAACTCCCCCCCGACGGTGTCTTGAGGGCTCACTTGGAACTCGACTCTCCCTAACAAACGAATGGGCGTCACGTACTCATCTTCGGCTTCCTCAAGAACGGGCAAGACGCAAGCAGCTACGCAGATCATGTACCCCCGCTTTCGAGGGATTGGTTTCACACCGTGCACGAGCACGGCCAGCGCCGAGGTGGCGGTCGCGCCGGCCGTGTCGCTACTGGTTCACGTTGATGTCGCGCAGCAGTCGCAGGTGTTTTATACGCACGCTGCCGAACGCATTGCACAGCTGGTCCCGGGCGGACCGGGCGGACCGGCAGTACCTGGTGCGCGGCATCCTTCGTCATCAAAAAAACCACTCGCGCACGCTGGCACCGTGTCGCTCGAGGCGCGCTATTTTTTCCCCGACCCGCGCGTCCCATCGGCACGCACTGCGGTGCGCACTGCGGTGATTTGTGTCGGCGCGCATGGGCACATCGGGCAACGTGGGCGCGGCACTCGGCTACCGCGACCCCGACAATGCGTGGTTTGTGCCGCGTCTGGGTGTCTGCTACAACTGGCGCACGCACGCTGTCCAACCCTTTTTCGGCGCCGCGATCGAGTGGCACATGTAGAAGGGCAGACGCTGTTGCACCTCTCGCTCTATTGTTTTTGATAGGGAAAAAAAACATACTCAGCAACTGTATGCTTTCATCTGGTCGCGAGTCAAGACAAGTGCGCGAGGCAGGCGCATTCGACTCGCGCGCCTTATTCATCCTTGTACTTCTTGGCGAGGGCGCTGGCGAGCAGGGCGGGCACGAGCTTGTCGCTCCAGATGGAGAGCGCGCGACTCATGGGCAGGCGCGAGGCGTCGGGCACATTGGCGAGGCAGATCCACTTGCGGCGTCCGCCGTCGTCGAGATGGGAGTGTCCAGCAGGCATGGGATGAAAGTAGCCCAGGTTGTTGCCGAGAATGGCCGCATTGAGCAGCTTCTTGTTCTTGCCGAGGCACGACAGGCAGGCGTAGGAACCAGTCAAGCCGATCACGAGATCGAAGAATCCCTTTCTGACTGACCCGCCGCAGTAATTGCACTCGTCCGCACTCACGCCGTCGATGAGCAAGTGCAGGTCCATCTTGGCTTGGCCTGCGAGAAAGGCTTGCAGTGTTGGAGGTAGATGCGGCAGCCATGTTTGTTGGTCAACGCAGTGAGTGAGTAAGTGAAGAGAGAGTGCGTGGAAGGGGGGGGGGGCAGCAAGAGCGTCATGTGGTGGACGCAACTTGCAAGAGGTGCCGCATCCAAGACATTTTTTTCGCGCCACCCGACCAAAAATCGCCCTTCGCGCCATGCGCACCTCTTTGCTCCCGGTCCTCGTGGGCGTCTTCCTCGTCATATGTGTCCGAGTCACAGGACAAGACATTCCGTCGTGCACATTTGTCGTGGGAGCAATGGTGCAAACCGCCGTCCCCTGCCAAACGCGCGTCCCGGGATTGCCGCCCGTGCCCGCCTCGGCGTGCCTGGCGGTGGCACTTCAAAACACGAGCCGCACTTGCGAGGCGACCACGCTGTGTGATCGTGAAACGTGCGCCATGTGCAGCACGGTCGACACGGACAACATTCAGTGCCACGATTACTCTCTTGTTGGCTCTTCCACGAGCTGCGTCGCCAAGCACCAGGTGCACACACAAACGCCCTGCAACTGTCGTTGCGTCACCTATCTCTACGCGCTCACCGAGCCGACCACATGCCAGCAACTCGCAGTTGCGCGCAACGATACGCAACTTGTGTTTGCGTCGGTCGTGTGTGCCAATGCGACATGCGTGAGCAACTTCACACGCGCCTATGCCGAAGGTACGCGTCTGTCCATTCCAGGGTGCATCGTCCCTCTTCCAGCAACGACAATCGACTCGAGTACCGGTGGTGCACCACCTGCACCTGAACCTGCTCCAACTCCCACCCCAGCCGTTCGCTCGTCGGCCTCGATGGCCCGTGCTTCGCGATGGACGAACTTGCTTGCATTGCTGGCCGGCCTTGCGTTGGCATAGAAAAAGATAGAGGAGGGTTAGCGACCTGAGCACGCACGCCCTTTTTTTTTTTGTCATACACGTGGCAGTTGGGTTTCGACTTGAAGTCTTAGACACACTTCTCGCGAGCACGCGCGCGCGCTGCCATGCAGTCGCTTCTGTGGTTTTTGGGGCCGGCCTGCTTGGCGCTGCTGCTGTTGTTGCTGGCATGGTTTCTGCTGTTTACGCCGCGCCGAGTACTACGGTGGCTCGAAACGGGGTCACGCGGTTCCGTCGTCTTTTCATTTGACCCAGCACTCGCGGGTCAGCGCGTGGCCTTGACGATCGATGATGCGCCCTCGGTCGATACGCCGCAGCTGCTCGCGTTGTTGGCGCGTCACGGTGTCAAGGCCACCTTTTTCTGCATCGGCGAGCGCGCGGCACGCTACCCCGAGATTCTCGCGCAGATTCGCGCGGCCGGTCACGAGGTGGGCAATCACGATCGCTACGATCGGCGCTCGAGCAAGGTCGCATGGCCGCAGCTCATTGCCGATGTCGCGTGGACCGATGCGATCCTGAGCCAAGGCGATGCCGCTCAAAAACCAAGTCTGTTTCGCCCGGGCTGCGGCTGGTTTACGCGCGCCATGGTTGCCGGTCTGCGCGTGCGTTTGGGCTACACCACCATCCTCACCGACTGCTACAGCTTTGACGCACAATTCTCGTCGTGCACGCGCCTCATCTACGAGCACATGCGTCGGCGCGCGCAACCCGGGTCGATCCTGCTGCTGCATGATGGGTCACCCTCGCGCGTGGGCAATGCGTGCACCGTTCTCGAGCGTCTACTACCCGACTTGCTGCACAGACGCAAGCTGGCCGTGTGCACCGTGTCCGAGCTGGCCCAGGTAGCATCTTCGCCTCAACCTTGCATCGACACCCACTCGATCGTCACGGTCCAAGCGGGCGCATACGCCTTTAGTCTGCCGACGCAGGTGCTCGTGTCGCATCGCTTTGTGCACTGCGTGGCGATTGTGCTGCGCGGGGAACGCGGCTCGCTACTCGTGCACAACCAACCCGTCCAGACCACGTTTCCGACGCCCGAAGAGGTCGAGCGTGCAATTGGACATGTATCGTGTGGTGTCGTTGTCCTGGGCCGACACTCCATCTCACGCGGCACCATTCACTTTCTCGCCACGCTCGGCGTGCCACTTCCCAACGACAAGCACCCCGACCCCAGCGACGCCATCCCATATCTCGCCCTCGACGATGTTGATGCCTTTTCCGTTACATATGACCATCTCACTGATACGCTCACCATTTTCAAGCACCTGACCCAACACGGCGGTGCCAGCTCAAAACGGCCCTTGCGCATAGCTCTTGCGCGCGCTCCAGAATAAAAAAAAAGCTCCCCAGCCGCAGGAGAAAAAAGCTTGTGTTTTTATTTCCCCTCATACAATCGGCCCGACGTTTTCGAACGCTCGCGCCCTCTATCCTCGCTTCTTCGCCATGTCAGCACCCGCAGCCGCGTTGCCCCTGCGTCGCAGCGCACGTATCCGAGTGGCCGTCTCGGCTGCTGTGGCTGCCGCCGCTGCCGAGGAAGAGGATGTCGATGAGCGCAAGTCGGAAGTCGACGAGTGGAGTCCCTCTGAGCAGCACGATACGACCAAGAAGAACAAGCCCAAGGCGAAAAAGACAGCAGCGCAGCGCAAGCGCAAACGCTCGGACAAGAAGACCAGCGACGACGAGGACAAGGCAGCGCCAGCCAAGAAGAAAAAGGCAGCGGCTGCACCAAAGAAGAGCAAGGCAGCCAAGCCGAAGAAGAAGCGTCGCGGTGGCCTCGAGCCGCTCGTCGGTCAAGAGGAACTTGTGCGCACCCTCGATGCCGTCTGTGCTGCCGATGCACGTGTGCCGGCGCAAGTCGACACAAGCTGCTGCTCGCTGTGTGCGTCGCGCGCGTGCTTTCACCTGGCACTGCTGCCTGAAGCGTGCGCAGATACCAAACACGTGGCGAGTGCCTTTGTGCCCTGGTCGGCCGAGTGCACTGATACACCCATGCATGTGGCGATTCGCGCAGGTGACCGCGTGGCCGTGCGCACACTCTTGCGCGAACTCAACGAGGTGCACTGGAACGTGCGTCGTCGCGTTGCCCTGCCCACCAACTCGCTGCAGAAGAAGGGCAGCGGCGAGGCCAACTACTCGAGCTATGGGCACCGCGTCGCCAAGGTCAACATTGCGCGCGGTGGAAAGGAGGGTGACAATGCCTTTTGCGCCGAGGATCGAGACTGCCACGACAGCAGCGAGCTGTTTGACGCATACGTCGTCTACCTGCTGCAACATGGCACCCACCCGGAGCTGCTCGACGCGTTTGCCCAGTCGATCGACGCTGGATGTACGACACGCGAGGCTGCCCTCGCTGGCGTCGGTGCCAACATTCGCACGAGCGAGAACCGCGTGCAGCACGTACTCCAGTACCGTGATGGCATCTGGGAGGCGGTGCGCATGGGCAATCTCGTCATGGCGCACGCCGCTTTTGCCTTTATGCAAAAGCACGGTGGCAGCGGCGACGACAGCGACAGGGAGAATGGCGGCGACGACGACGAGGACGACTACGACGAGAACAATCGTCGCAGTGGTGGAGCGGGCGGCCGCTTCGGTGTCAGCATTGCAAAAAACCAGAGTGCCATCGGTGGCAATCTCGTCGGAGGCTTCAACAAGCTGCACGCCAATGCGCTCGAGTTGGGAGGAGGAGGCGAAGCGCCTGCAGCCAAAGTTGCCTTTCGTGCCACGTCGGGCGCCAAGAAGTCGGGCGGCAACCACGCACTGACGCCCGTGCATATGGCGGCCATCAACCCCGACACGCGCCACCTACAGGCTCTGTGGGAGGTGATGGGCGCGGCGATGCTCCAACTGACGGACGATGCCAATCGCACACCCGTTTTTTACGCCGCCGCTGCCTCGTCGTCGGCACCGCTCGCTTGGCTGCTCCAGAAAGGCGCCAATCTTTTTTGCCAGGATCGCAAGCAGGCGACGCCGCTCGACTGGGCCGTGGCCGCTGGTGCCGCGCACAACATTCCGCTACTCGTTCCCCAGGTGGATCGGGTGGTGGTTGAGGAGGTTGAGGAGACCAAGGAGAAAACCCCCGATGACCAGGAGAAAAAGGCCCACGAGGAGGACGAGGGCGACGAGGAGGCCGACGTGGTGGTCGTGCCACCGCCGCGCAAAAAGGTCAAGCGTGCACCGGCCGCGCGCCTGGGGGCGCCTGTGGGAGCCAAGATGCCGCATCCGCAAAGCACGCTCAACCTCAAGAACAAGCGTACGGGCACAACGCTGCTGCACACAGCCTGCTCTATCGGGCACGCTGCAACGGTTCAAGCGCTGCTGGACGCTGGCTCCGATCCGTTTGTGACCGACAAGGAAAAGCGCACCGGTCTGGTGCTGGCGTGCCAGCAGGGCCATCTAGCTGTCGTCCAGGCGCTGTATCGCTACATGCTGGCGCGCTTCACCACCGACGACGAGGATGAAAATGGCAAGGCACTTGCGTCTGCCCAGAAGAAGATGTTTCTCGCTCCCGACAAGCTGCATCGGATGCCCATTGTGCACGCTGTCAAAAACGGTCACTTGGCGCTGGTGCGCTACCTGCTCGTCGATGTCGGCCTGCCTGTCGACACCAAGGATTCGAGCGATAATAACCTCGTCCACTATGCCGCCGCCTATGGCTGGACGCGCATCGTCGAGTTGCTGTTGGTGCTGGTCAAGCATGCAGCCGCACAGGATGCTGAATCGCCCATTGCGCATCTCGCTGGTGCGGGATCCCTATGGAAGACGACGCCCCTGTTTGTGGCTATGATCAAAGGTCACCTCGCCGCGTCAACGCTCGTCCTCACGGCACCGCACGTGGATGTGGATGCGCGCGACGCCGGCGGCCTCACGATCGTGCACCACGTGATTGCGGCCATGACAAAAGAGGATGGCGGTGGCGACCTGGAGGCGAGCGTACGTCAGATGCAGTTTCTCATGCACGAGCGTCGCGCCGACTGCTCGCTGAAGGAGCCCAAACAAGCGCGTCAGGCCTTGCATCTGCTGGCCGCACTGCCCCTGCAAGAGACGGCCGAATGCAAGGCACACGTGCTGGCGGCCGTGCAAATTGTACTCGCGGCACCGAACGGAGCCGGCATGGATGAGTTGGACGGTGCCGGTCACTCTGCCCTCCATCTGGCTGTGAGTCAAGGCAACTTTGCTCTGGCACGTCTCCTCGTCGATGCAGGTGCGCGTATCGATTTGGTTGCGAGTGACACGGGCATGACGCCAGCCATGATGCTCGCGAGCCTGCGTCGTGCACCCACGCAGGCCGAAAAAAAGGCCGAGGCTGAGATGCGTGAACGCGCTCGCTATAGACACTACCACAAGCAGCAGCAGCAGCAGCAAACAGATGAAAAGGCGCGTGCACTTGCGGCCGTTGCTTTGGCGATTGCCGTCGACGAGTTTGAAGCCGACAAGCTCGACCTACTCAAGTCGCGTATGCTGTCTCATGACTTGAATGTGCGCGACAAGCAAGGTCGCACCCTCCTCTTTCATTGCCTCTGCGCATCGACGCCGAGTGCTGTTGAGTGTCTTTTGGCAGGTGTGTTTGCGCACACGAAAACGACTGGAAAACCGCTCGATCTCAATGCGCGCAACCAGTCTGGGTACACGCTGCTGATGTTGGCCTCGGTGGCGCTGCCACATGGTGGTTCGCTGCCTCTGGTGCGTTCCATCCTCACCTTTGCCGCCAAGCAGGGCAACCTCGGCGGCTATGCACTGGATCTGTCGATTGTGGCCAAGAATGGCGACACGCTCGCGAGCGGCATCATCGAAGCGGCCAATGGTGCGTCTTCATCGCCTACACACGCCCTTGCGCTTTTGCAGGCGCTGACTTTGGGCAGCACCTTTCTCTTGGACCATGAGCCGCTCATTACACGTGTACGCCGCCGCAAGAGCGCACCGGCACTCGCACCCAGCGCCCCAGCGGTCGAACTCGACGCCAATGATGTGGAGCACAACTTTGGCATCGTGGGCGATTTGGCGCACTATCGCATCGAACGGCAGTCAATTCTGGCGCAGATTCTGATGACATACGGTCTGTTTTGCACCGCGACGCAGCGCCTCTCTGCCGACGCGCAGATGACTGCTGTGATCCAGCGTGGAGTGTTTTTGCAACTGGTGGAGTTTGCTCTCGACCAGTTTGCCGCTACACCCACGGTACTTTATGGCGTGCTGGCACAAAAAGATGCTACAAACGGACGCTGCTTTTTCGCACAAATCCTCACATTTGCCAAGAGCTTTGACGTGGTCCCGTTTGCGACGCTGCTCGTGTCGCGTCTCGAGCCGATCATGCTTCAGCAGTTGGCCATCAAGGTGGATGCGAGCGGGTGTACGCCTTTCCTATCCATGTTGCGTGCCTCATTCCCACTGGCGTCTGCTGGAAACGGTGTCGCCTATGCTCTGACCGAGGGGCGTCTGTGCGCGCTGGTTGATTTCTTCCTCACCCACGTGCCCGATGCTGCTCGCCAGACCATGGCGGCACAAAAGGTCAAGGTCGATGCCAAGACAGGCAAACCCGTGGTACCGGCAGTGGTGCAAAAAGATCTGGGCCAGACAGCGCTGCATATTGCGGCTTTTTATGGTGCTACGCAAGTCGTCGAACAGCTGATTCTGCGTGTTGGACAGGTGGATGTGATGGCACGCGACGCTCGTCAGCGCATTCCCCTCCACATTGCCGCCGCCAAGCTCAATGCCTCGCTTGTCACCGCCTTGCTGCGTATTCATCCGGACGAGCAGCTGGTGGCGCAGGACGATACGGGCGCACACGCTCTCATTCTCTGCACGCGCAGCAGCACCAAGACACAATTACCCGAGTTGCTGCTTCAGGCAGGCGTGCCGGTCGAGCAAGTGGCCCTGACGGACGCGCACAAGCGCACGGCCTTGCACTATGCCGTGGCGTATTCGGCGCGTTGCCAGGGCAACGAGGCCGCGCGCGACTATGAACTGGCGTTTGCCGTGGAAAAAGTCCTGCTGGCACACGGCGCCGACATGAATGCGGCCGATGACGAGAAGCGCGTGCCGCTCCACTATGTGTTTGTGCCGCTGGACGCGCCCTACTCGACGCAGGCCAAGGGACAGTCGCGCGATCCGATCGAGCTCGTGTCGGATATTTGCGCCGCCAGTGCCGCCACCAAGGACGGCGCGGCATTTCTGCACAAGGCGTCGCTTGCCACAACCATCCATGTCGATGTTGCCGATATGTATGGGCGTACGCCGCTGATGTATGCCGCTATGATGGGCGCGCAGATTTGCTGCAAGTATCTGGTGCAGCGCGGCGCATCGACCGAAGCCGTCGACATCGAGGGCAATGGCATGTTTCAGCACGCTCTGGCTTATTCGCAACAGAGCCTGGCGGTCGACCTGGTCGAACGCGCTGATCTTGCGCGCCCCATCGCCGCGTATACACACCAGCACGAGCGCGCACGCGAAGCTGCCGAGGCGTATGGCGACATGGAGGCGGCGCAAAAGTATGCTGCAGCGATGGCACGCGGCAAGCTCGAAACCATCTCGACGTTTGCGCACGTGCTGAGCCATGATGGATCGGTCTGGCCTATCTGATGATGGACCAGGGCGTGAGCATCTGTACGGCCGTGCAGGATGCGCTGCAGCACAATCTGCTGTCGCTCGTATCCAAGCTCCTGAGCAAGACAGCGCCGAACAAGCTACTGGGAAAAGGATCCCGAGACGGGACGTTCGCTGCTCCACCTGGTAAAAGGGGGGAGGGGACACTCGCTAGTCGCTCGTTTCCCACTTTCACCCCACAGCTGCCGCTTCGCTCTAGAGGGCTCCTATGATGCTTCTATGATACCAGTATCGTGTGGGGGGTTTGGGGGAAAACGAAAGCAAACGAGCCGCGTGGTAGAGTGCGCGCGTAGCGCCACGCAACTCACGCGTGCGATTGTTTGCGCTTTTACCCCCAATAACAGGTGTGCAACTATCGACCCAAGGATGGCACAGCGCGGCGTGTATTTGCTACCACG
>CAVLYN010000293.1:388523-420286 GCA_963675135.1 Galeopsis tetrahit | reverse complement strand
CTCCCGATAAGAAGCGTGTGCGTCGCGTGGGTCCGGCGGCGGAAGTCGACTGAGAGTCCAGTGCCCGTCACACACCAGGCTTTTCTTTTTTTTCGACTCGCTTGTTCCTTGCTCATTCAAACCATACACGTGTTTTTTTGATGCAACTTGAACGCGAATCCATGGGAGAGAGCTATGTGGTTTTTTTTTACTTGTCAAACGCAGAGTCTTTTGCGGTGTTCGATCTCGTGCATGCTGGCGTAGAGTCGGTGGCGCGTGTCGGCATCTGGACCGACTGCCTCGTCGAGCGAGTGCAGTAAAAGGGCAAACCGCTGCATGTGCGCATGTTCGTGTGGTGCGACGGGCAGTGCAACCATGGGAAATCCCGATACCGCGAGCCATTGCGTCGCAGGATCCACATCATGAATTGAATCCACGAGGCGCGCCACGTCGTTTGACTGCTTTTGTGCATGTGCGCAAAGCACGTGTGCGCAGCGCTTTTCCATGTGCGCGAGCACAAGTTCCTGGGGACGGGCAAAGGTTGCCGAGCAGAGCATTGTGGTCGCGAACCATGAGCGACGGTACACCTCGGACCAAATGCGCCAGCTGCCAGCCTTGCCCATGTACCGCGTCACTTGCGTAAGCGGCAATTAATCGGCGCAGGTCGCCACATTCGAGCACCTGTTGCCCGACACTGGGCTTGGGTCGGCTAGGTGGCAGTGTCCTCTCGGCAAGGCGCTCAAGGATTTCGAGCAGCTGCTCCATCGAGTCTCGCACGCCGTCAACATTTTTTCCTCCATGAAGTGAAAAAACTGCCCGAGAGTCAAGCTCACCGATTACAGCCGGTTGCAAAAGACATGCATTATTTGTATGACACGATGCGAACGCTGCTGGCGCACAATGGAAAAAAAATAGGAGCTCCTCCAACATGGGGCTCAGGGGAGGAGCGATCGGCGACTAGAGGCCACAGGCCTGCGCAACCCATGCACGTGCTCAAGTGCGTCGACCCAAAGGCGCGCGCACACGATGGTCGAATGGTGCGACGTGCCTGGCTTGAAGCTGCTCTTGCAGGCGATGCACGAGCGTCTGCACGTGCCGGCGCAGCTCGGACCGGTTCTGTTCGTGGATGTAGTACTGCACGAACGCCATGTTGTAGCGAAACCAATGGACAACCATCGAAATTTGGTTCCATCTTTGCCGAGCAGTACGCCGAGTGTGCTGATCTGGTAGCAACGGCCGGATGTGGCAGCATAGATGGAAACGGTCCCAAAGGCAATGGTAGGTGGTTAGGGAAATGATGCGGCGGCGGCGGTGGCGGCGGTAGGGATGGTGGATGTAGACAAAAACGCAGAATCAGGAGAATTCACCAGCGAAAGGCGCATGAGACCAGTGTTGCAGTTGCTTCTCTGCCCGTGACTGGACGGTAGTTGTTGAGCGAAAGACTCAAACGGCGAGTGCTGGCGCTGGGGTTGGCAGTTCGGGAACCAGGGGCTGGGAGAGGAGCGAGCGCGGGCGGCGGCGGCGGCTGGTTCTGGATCGATTGGGCCGCAGGGTTTGCATCGGCTTCGACTGTGCGAAGTTTATTGTCCGGGTTTGCTTCGGATTGTTGCGCAACAGCAACCACTTGCTTCGCTTCGACCTCGGGCATTGGATCTTTGGCCTCGACCGGATAAATCGATGTGCAATCCGACTTGGGCTCGACCTCATCCTCAGGAATCTTGATGTCTGTCGAATGAGAAGTATTCGAGGACGTCGAGATGGCCGATACGTGTGCCAGTGTTTCGAGCCCTTGTTGTGTGTTGCAGACGTGCGATCGCTTGTTCCCGAGGGCCAGGCGTTTCGGAGCGTGGAGAAGGCTCATTGGATGCCTCCTCGCACACGTGACAGAAAAACTCGCCTTCAGGAATGTGGGGACCGCGGTGGCTGTGTGCATGCCAAGTGCACCTCTCCTTGCACGTATCGCAAAGGAGAATTGTGCCTTTGTCAGTTGTGGCATCTTTGCACACCATGCACGCTTCTCCAAGAGACGCGGCAGCGTGGCTCGTGCGCTTGACACCCGCCGAAGGACGCACAGTCGTCATCTCGATGAGTCATCATCATTTGCGCCTTGATCTGCCCGGATCTTTGCCTGTCGCCTGCGCGCATTGCATTCTGCTGTTTGAATGCGAGCACAAATGGTAGCGTGTGACAGGCCCTGGATGCTCCGATCGGAACCAGTTGTACAGTGGGTCAGACGGCCAGTCGCGGCGCCCAGCTCCGATCGGCCTAGGTTGCGCGCGAGGCCTCAACATACAGGAGAAAAAAAGCTTAGAGGGTTGTTGGAAGGGAATGCGCGTCTCTGTTGCGATCACAACATCGACCAAACCCAGCTTCTTGTGGTTGCGTTCAAGACGTTTTTTTTGCTGTCTTTGATAAAAAAATTTCGGCTGCAGAAAGGAAACTGCTCGGCTTTGCTAGCCATCCTTCTGTCTTCCTTTCCCCCTCCTGCACTCCTCCTTCCCTCCCTTTTTTCCCGTATTCTCCTTCGCACTCTCCTCACGTGCTGACATCTCCTTAAAATGCGCATACTTCTCTGTTCCATGAGCATGTGGAACTCCTGGTTCTTTTCTCTCATTGTCTTGCTTTCGCATTTTGTTTCGTGTCCCTCCTATTCCTTGGCATTGTCTGCATGCGGGGATGGCACAAACAGTCGAGCAGTTGGCGGCAACTTGACTGTCAATATTGCAGTGCTTACGTGGTTGTCCGATGCGCCGTATGGGCGTTTCGAAGGTGACCTTGCCAATCCGGTCAGTGCAACAAAGGTGCCTGGCTATGGCGCGATGGTGTTACAGCCGTACAATCTGGGGCTACAATTCTATATCGACATGATGCGCGCAAACGGGCCGCTACCGCTGGCCAACGAAGGCGCATTTGCACACTTGAACCACGTCACTATCAACCTCGCCAATAATCCATCACTGCCACCGGGAAAGCAGGCGACTGTCGATTATTCCACCAACAAGACAACCAACGGCACGCCCAACTTCCTGATCGACACGACCACCGATGACGCTTTGCGTCCCTTGTTCGCGCGCCTGCTGAGCGCCGATACGTCGTTGCTCCAGAAAGAGTTTGGTATTCACACGCCGTTCCAGTACATCGTGCCTCCAGTATTGATGAGTTCGAGCGCCACTGAGTTCATGTCGCTTGCAACCGAGTTGAACCGCTCGGCGATTATCGTGCACCCACTCATAAGTACGCACGAGATGTTTGTATGCGACGGACTAGATGCACCCGCACCGTACAACTCAAAGCCATTGCAAAATCAAGAAGCTCTCCGCAAATCGCGCACACCCGACTGCCTCTCGACGCTGTACAATCGAAAACGGCGCGCTGGTGCGCGCAGGTTTGAAACACTCTTTTCGGTGCTTGTGGATTCGTCATACAACCAGAACGCCGCACTCGACCATTTTCATGTGCTGGGCATCAAACGAATCGCCATTTTGTATGCTCCACAAGCTCTGGGCTCAAGCTATCCGCGATGGGCTGCCAGCACATCAGCCTCTGTCGCAGATCAACTCAATATCCAAGTCGTAGAAGCACTCGAACTGAAGGAGGAGGAGGAGGAGGAGGTCGGTGCGAATGCCTTTTCTTCGTGTCGCAATTGTCCGCCGGCATCGATCACTACGCCTGGTTCGTCGGTGCTTGTATTTCCCAACGGCGAAAACGGCTTGCAAGTGGCCACGCGATGGAAAGCAGCAGGCGTTGAAGCGCTGATTATCCTCCTCATATCGGACACATCTGGGTGCTGGACCGCTGCGCAACTTTGGTATGGTATGAAGACAATCGACTGGTCTCCGTCAGTCATCAGTTTCGGCGGCAATCCAGAAGAATGTATTCGGCCGTTTCTACCAGATCCGGTGAGCGACTTGGATTTCACATGGACAACCAAGCCGTGGGATTCGCGTCTGCGCGGACCCATCTACAAAAACGTGCGTACGGAGACGAGTTTCGAGCTGTTGCCGGCAACGCCTGAAGCCGACGGACCGACCGTCTGGCGACAGGAATACGATCGACGCTATGGCAATGGTCTGCACCCCATGTGGCAGCCCGTGTCGAACAACTACTGGTCTGGATTTGCATGGGCTGCACTCAACTTGGTGCAAAAGATGATCGAGGCGGCGCAGTCGGATCGCGTGGAAGATTTGCTTGACGCAAGCAAGTCCATGTCGTTTCCCAGCATGTGGCACGAAGCGCAATTCGATCCGTACGGGCGACTCGCACTCGTCAATGAAGTCTTGTTTCAGCGCATGCCCATCTCCTACTCCCGCGACATGCGCGTCATCGCACCGTACAACATTGGAGAATATCCTGTGTATCCGTCACCGGCTTGGAACGAACGCCAACAATCGGACGTGACGCGCGTGTACAAATCGCCCGCGCGCATTGCCATGTTTGCATGTACAGCGATCACAACGTTTGTGTTGGTGTGCATCGGTTTTTATGTGTGTGCACATCGCACACACACCGTTATTCGCGCTGCCGATCCGGTGTTTTGTCTTCTCGCTATTTTTGGTGCACTGTTGCTAGTCTCGGGCAACTGGTTCAGATCGTTTCCGCACGTGCAAGCCGCATGTCAAACGCCTGTCTGGCTGTACTCGATCGGATTTACCATTCTCTACGCCAATTTGTTTGTCAAGACGTATCGCGCGTGGCGTATTTACACGGATACATCGCGAGCTTTCAAGCGCACTCCATTCTCTGTGCCACACATGCTGCTGGTTGTGTGCGGGTGTGTTGCAATAGACGTGTGTGTCAACATCGCATGGCAGATACGTGCGCCAGTGAAAAGTCGCCTGATAATCCCCGACATGTTTCGTCCTGCATACAACCACTACGAGTGTCATATCGTCGGAGAAAAAGGAAGCCTGGTATTCCTGCTCATCCAACTCATCCTCAAATGTGCGTGGGTTCTAATCGGCGCAGCACTGTCAATAGCCGCGCGAAACTTACCCAGTCTGTTCAACGAATCCTTCCTCATTGCGCTGTGCACGTACCACACATCGATTGTACTTGCGGTCGGGATTGCACTGTCCTTCCAATCAACAGGTGGAGCAAGCAGCAGCAGCAGCGACATCATCATTGACCTGGTTGCTATTCTGATCGCACTCGGCACGTGCCTCTTGATATTTGTACCCAAGTCGATTGAAATTCGTCGAAGCAACGCCGCTGCCGCAGCTGCATCTCCATCAATACCGCCCATGCACCGCGATGGACGCGGTACCATTAGCAGCAACAACAAAAACAACCTCCATCCCGCTGCTGCACCTGCACCTGCACCTGCACCTGCACCGCCGCGCATTGACGCGCGTAGATCTCCACTGAATATCACGCCTTTTGCTATCGCAGATGCGACTCCGTATGCAAACCACAAGAGTCCGACACGCGATCGACGACGTCACAGCGATCTCAACTTTGAAGAAGACGATTTCTTTCTCGCGGGACACGAGCCCGTGACAGTTTCCCTACACGCCATACGCCTGCACATGCCCATGCAGCACCAGCACCTCGTACGCAGCACCCGATACCGACCAAATGCGCCCCAAACCAATTCATCCGCCATGGAATCGGTTGAGGAGGAAAAGGAGGAAAGCAAGGAGGAAGCTGAAGATACAATTGTTTGAACTGCTCGAGAATGGAAAAAAAGACTTTTTTTTACAAAAAATAGCATAACAGGTGTACAGCGAACGCAAACCTCTCATAGAGAGAAGGGAGGGGGAGAGGGAAAAGTCATCTGCGTGCTGTCCCCTCACCCTTTCGCAACCGGACGAACGTGGCAAAAAGAAGTTTGGTTGAAAAAAACAGGTGTTTTGGTCTGTAGAGACGTTTTTGCAGAACCATTGCCTCCGTCGATTCTTGTCCCAAATTCTCCCCCCCCCTCTCTCTCCCTCATGCAGTCAGATGCTATCATTGTTGGCACGCCGCTCCCAACCGAGAAAAAGGAAAAGGTAGCGGCGATAGGGACAAACGCAACTTCTTCACGTCACCCGATCAAGCACGTGTGGAGCGACTATGATCGGGCGCGCATCGACGCTATGGAGTTGGCGAGCGAGGCAACGGTGCTGAGCAAAGTGGCGCCCGAGAGTCTTTTCACGTTTCGTCAGGCTGTGGCGGCACTCAAGAGAAACGAATACGGCGCGTCGAATGTGCGAGAGGGCAGCGTCGGCGCGTACCAGCGCGATCTGGTGCACTTGATCATGGCCACGCCATGTCCACCCAGCATCCAGCTGATCGTTACATCACTGCTGTCGGAGCAGGCGCTGCTCGCGGATGAGGTGGCTATCGCCGTGGC
Organism: Galeopsis tetrahit; assembly: GCA_963675135.1. Taxonomy (NCBI): domain Eukaryota; kingdom Viridiplantae; phylum Streptophyta; class Magnoliopsida; order Lamiales; family Lamiaceae; genus Galeopsis; species Galeopsis tetrahit. The sequence continues at coordinate 413,976 of CAVLYN010000293.1, read as the reverse complement.
CGAGGCATATTGCACGTGGCTCAAGACGATGCCCGCGCACGATGCCCCGCCACTCTCGGCTACAGTCGTTGCAGCAGCCGCCGCTGCCAAAGCGGCGTTCGAACCCCTGTATGATGGGCACGAGCAGCCGTCGGTTGATGAGCCCCAGCGAGATGCACGCATCGATGTGCTGTGGACGGCCGGCGCTTGGCTGGAGCGCGAGATGGTGGCCGAGGCGGACCGCGAGGCGTTTGCAGCTGCGGCCGAGGCGCTCTCCGTCAACGATGGAGGCGCAACGCAGGCGCAAATCATGATTCATGGAAGCGCCGTGACACCATGCCCGGCCGCCATCAAGACGCTCGTCTACATGCATCTAACGCGCCACCCGGAGCTGGCTGCATCTGCGGCGATTGCAGTGGGCGAGGCTTATACCGCGTGGTTGCAACAGCGTGTGGCCGACGGTCGTGCTGGTCGCAGGATGAGCACGGCGGTACACATCCAAGGAGATGCGCATATCACACACGAAGAGATGCTCGCGCGCTTACGTGCTGCTGCCGGCGATACAAACGGCGAACTCGTGCTTGTTCGGGGCGTCACATATCTATGCGATGTGACGGGATGCACGCAGACGTTCGAAGCACCGGGCCACCTGGACGGCTTTGCATGTCGCACGTGCGAGGCGCGCTACGATTCGTGCCAGGGCGATGTGCACACGCCTGACCAACGCCGCACATGCCCGCTCTGCGCCTCGCAAGATACTTGCACCCTCTGAGTCACACCTCTTCCTCGCCCTCTCTCCTCCATTTTTCGTTTGTTTGTGCACCAGCTCTCTGACAAACATTTCGAAAAAGTGCGACGAGAACGCAGGCAGCAGGCTCTCCTGACCGCGGAACTTCTCCACAGCGATGACGGTCTGCTCGCTCGATGCGAAGCGCATAAAGGCGTAGCTGCTGGGATTGTTCTTCTTGAAGTACATGTCGACGATCGGCATGGCAGGCTCCATGGCTGCCACCTTGACGAGTACAGCCTTGAACTCTTTCTCCGCGATCTCAAAGAGAACGTGTCCGATAAACACGCTCTCCTTGAAGCGGCGGTCGGCCTAATGCTGCTGCTGCTGCTGCTGCTGCTGCTGCTGATGCGACGACGACTTGTGCGCGCTCATGTTGGCGAGGGACAGTAGAGATGAAAGGCGCTTGCTCTGGTGGAGAAAGGAAAATCGGAGACGCAAGTCTGGTCTCGTGCATGCGATTGTGCGCATGCAACTGTTGTAGCGGCATGCGCCACGTATATGTCGCATGCTCTGCTTTGGGCGAGTCGTTACTCATGGGCGGTGCTCAGAAAGGAGGAGGGAGTCAAAAAGTGTGGGCCCTCGTGGGGCACTTTTTTTTAACTCTTTGACAAGGACAAAAATGCGCTGCGTACTCATCATGCTTGGACGATGAGGCAATAGTCGTCGTCGTCAAAGTCCTTTTCGGGATCGTCGAGTGTGTAGCCGGATGCGTAGCCCTTTTCGCTCAGCCGAAACGACACAAAATCGCAGCGAAAGCCTTCGGCCATCAGGCGCTTCCATACGGATAGCAACACTGCAAGCGTCCGTTTTTTCACCCGTTCAAATCTCTTTGGATCCTTGTCTTGGCTCTCCTTGGAGCAGCAGCCCCAGCTGCCCTCGTTGGGCAGGTGCGTCCAGAACTCGGGATGCAGCAGGCCCGGATGAAAGACAAACTTGTCGTGGGTGGTGGCGAGTCTGGCAATAGGCATGCCATGCCCGCACGCCTCAAAGATGTCGTCAATGTCATTGTCGTACGGACACGACGTGGCTGGGCGATCGGCGATCCACGCTTTCACAGCACCCGCAAGAGGCGCGTACTCGGGCCCCAATTCTTCCACCATGCGCTCGGTCGAAGCTGCGAGCTCGACAAAGATGCCCTCTTTGGAGGTCAGAGCTTGTTTCATCAACCTGGCAAACTCGCTGCGAAGCTGTGACACGATGCTCATGGTTAGAGGAACAAGGAGGAGAGAGAAAGAGAAGCGGGGCCGTCTTTGCAAAGGGAGAAAAATTCCTTGAAGAGCAACAGAGACGAGTTCTTGTGTGCTTTTTATTCAAGCACACGTTTGCGACGAGCGTCCGCGCGTGCCTGATCGCGTGCGTTCTCTTCGAGTTGTTTGCGCTGTTGAATGCTGGCGAGGAGAGCGCGATGATCGTCATGAGCTTTGTGCCATCCGCGTCGGCGTGCCGATTCGCCAAACGACGTCTGGGCAGGAGTGGGCGCACGAATCACGTGCAAATCGTTCCAACGCGGTTCGGCTGACTCGCGCGCAATTTGTTCGAGCGAGAGGGACGTGACCCAAAACGCGCCGTCCGGCCGCAAAATGTGCCGCGTTCGCACACCCAGATCGGCCTGGACAAAATCCGGGTGGCTTCGCGCCCAGTTGCGCGCGGCGCGTGCTTGGTGCGGTTTCGTAAAGCACGTCGTACCACGACTGTGGTGGCGTTCGAGAAAGAAGCCGCGCCCCGTGCGACCCCGGTTCTTTTCGAAGCGAAACTTGCGCTCTTCCTTGTGTGCCCAGTCGCGATAACTATCGTCGGGCACACCGCCGTCCGACTCGTATCCCTCGCCATAGTATCCATAGTAAAACTCTTCCTCCTCCTCGTCTGATTCGTGGTGCGCCGGCGAGTCGACTCCATAGTCGGACCAGAAAGACTCGCTGTCATCGTCATCAAACGGCTCGTCGTGACCACTCACGGAATATCTCATGTCTGCTTCCTCTGAGGTGACCTTTCGCTCATCCTCCACATCGCAAAAATCAAACGACTCGTCGTCGCTGTCCATTGGAGAAGAGTTTCTCTTCTCGGTTGTTTGTCTGCGTCGGGCGATTTTTCTCTCAAGGGGGAATAAAAAAATAGTCCGTGGATGTTGTATGGGAAAAACGTGACGCACGATGCCCGCTGGAGACAGTATGTTTTTTTTATGCTTCCTCGAAAAAGGCCCATCGAGGTGCAACGGCGCGAACCAGCTGAAGCAGGCGCTGTTCGTGCGCGCCGATGTTGGCGTGTTCCGCGTGCGTGCTCCCAGGGTAGAACCAGTCGCGCATCGCAAACATCGCGTCGGCCAAGCTTTCCTGCAAAAAGTCGGCGTGATGCGAGACGAGCACGCCATCGACCCACAGGTGACCGGCGGCCGTATGCGGCGCATAGAGTCCGCGTGCCGACACGCCGTGCTTGATCGACTGAAGCGCGTCGAGTGTGCCCTGCACCCACACCTGGTCGTGCAGGGTAAGGTGCCCGACAAACACCGGCGTGCGCGTGGCATTGACGTAGATGATGTGCCCGGGCGAGACGACGAGCTGTGCGCCCGAAGCATGACACGTCAGTTGCACATAGTCGTCCGGCATGGCGTCTGCGTCACGGTGCGGCATGCGGATGACGCGCGACGTGATCAACTCGTTGGTCGTATCGTTGCGACCGACCACCACGTAGAGACCCACGCGCACTCGACTCATAGGCATCGCGTGTACCTGCTTCTCCGCCGCCTCAGTCGAATCAACAAGCACCGTGGCATCCTCGGGAAAGCAGCCGCCTCCTCTTTTAGGCTTCCCATAGGTGGGGGTACTGTATGGCGGACGTCCGCCATAGGTACGCATGCTGCGTGTTGCGTTGACATCGACGACTGTACTGTTGGCGATGGCTGTGTTGTTGATTTCGGTAGCACCCAATGCCACAAGCGATACCAGTGCGAGGACCACCACCAGCAAAAAATGGCGCGTTGCCATCTAGAGGAGAGGAGGGGGGGGGGGGAGAGAAAGAAGTTTGGGGAGAAAAAGTGAACCGCCAACTCGAGACTGTCTCAGTCATCATCGCTGCCTGGACTACAGCTGCTGCCTTTCCCCCCCCCCTCCCTGCGACCTCGTGCATTGCAGCATCAAGCGGATTTGAAAAAAAAGACGGATTGTATTGTTTTGCAATCAAAGAAAAACACAAGCGTGTGCGCTCAAGCGCAGAGTTGGCTCAGCGCGCGGGCACCGTAAAAGTCTGCGCCCTCTTCCGTCTCGGACTCGGTGTTTGCGTCTGTTTCCGTGTCGACATCCGCAGGCGCACCCCAATCAACGTTCTCTCCATCTTCCTGCTCGAGCCAGTGCAAGCTATGGGATTTGCCCACTGCAGGTTCTTGTGCTCTGTTGTAGTACGCATGAGTGGCCGGAAGCGCATGTCTGCGTTCCAACAGCCATCGGATGGCTGCAGCAGGCCGCTGGGCGCTGTGTCCGAGGCCGTGCGCGATTGCCCACGCCTCGGCCGCAAGCTCCTCCCAGCACTCGTGCTGACTGCTAAACTCGAGCGAGAAAGCCTGCTTGCGGGCTTGCGCCGCCAGGTAACTCGCGTACTCTTCTTGCGTGAATGAACCCATGGTGACTGCTAGAGAGAGCAAGTGAGGTTGTGACAGGCCTTGGTTTTTAACTGAGACGCGTCTTTGCATGAAACTGCTGTGATTCCTGTTTTTGTATCGTTAGATGGAACAAACCTCGCCTGCGAGCCACAGGCGCACATTGGCCGGACGGTGCGCAGCGAGCTGTGCGGCGAAAAACGCTTTGATCTCGGCATTGGAGCGGTAGCGTTGCGAAAAGTGAAACAGGATCCAAAGCGTTTGCGGGTGCTGCGCGACGACCGGTGCCAGCTGCGTCCAGCACATGTGCTTGCGCGTCGCCGCCTCGTCTTCCATCTCGGCCTCCAGGTAGTTGCACTCCACCATTATAACCGGGCACGCCAGAATGTACGCCGCCGATGGGTGCGCCTGGTGAAACACATCGATGGTCGTGTCGCAGATGTAGGCCAGCAGCGGCACCTCGACCGGACGCATGATCGCGATGCCGCGCTTGCGCAACTCGCCCAGCTCCTTGCCCGAACGTCCGATGAATTCGTTTCGCAGCTTTTCGCGTCGTTCGCTGATAATGTAGCCGACGTCGGGTGTCGAGTGCACACACGACACGGCCGTTACCATGAGCTTTTCGCAGTGCCGATCGGCGGCCAGGTGCGGAGCGGGTGCCGGGTTGGGCCAGGGAGGCGGGCAGCAGTCTGCAAACCGATGGCGCCTGACGGGCGGTATATCGTCCCAGTCTTGAAGCCAGGGCGGCAGCGACCCGGGAAACGGATGATGCGTCGGTGGTGCCGCGAGGCTGTACTGCAACGTTGGTCGGTGCAGCGACAGGCGCGTGCCATGTGACATGGGCGCCCACACCGCCAGAGCGTCTTGAAAGTGCGCTTCCGGGACGCCTATTCCGCGCATGCCCGGACTAGCACTCACGTGCGGCTGCAGCATGGCGGCGGTGCGCTTGTGCCGTGGCAGCTTTTGCGTGCGTGTCGCCGCCACGCACGCATACACCCCATCCAGCGTTGGGCGCGGCACGCACACAATTGGCGGCTCCGCGCACATGGTCAGCAGGCCCGCCGCCTGGCCTGAGTGGTCCAGGTGCGGGTGGGTCACCTTGAGGGATAAAAATATTACAACCTCACGCCGTCAGCTTGTCTGCTCCGCTTTTTTTCCCCCCAACAAGATGGTATTATCATCATAGAGTGTGCCTGAGCAGGTGGTTGTGGGGTGGAAGGGGGAAACGAGCGACTAGCAAGTGTTCCCCCTACCAGGACGGCGTGCGGCGACCACTTGCGGCAGTAGATGCCAGCGTCAAGAAAGATGCGCGGTTCAACCAGGACAAAGCCCGAGGCTTCACGACCTTCGGAATGGCCAGCGAGCGTCCACCCATTGGGCAGCTTGAACTCGGTCTCCCAGCCAAAGTTGGTGCGCTTGTCGCGCATGCGCGCTTCACTTGTGCTGGTGCTGTAGTTGCTCATCAGCGGAACGAGGGAAGATCGACGAGAAGTCAAAAAACTTTCCCGTCTGCCTCCTGTGGGCGAGTTTTTTTTTTATTCATCGCTGCCGTCTATGCCAGGCGCAGCAGCGGTGCAGCCACCAGCGCCAGCGGCACAGTCGTCGTGCCCGATGCATTCGTGGCCGTTACACTGATGGTGCCCGTGAAATTGATGGCGCTGCCATCTGTCGAAGAGAGCTTGTAGGCGCCGTCGTCGGATTGCACGGAAAACACACGCACATTGTCATCATCGCCAGCCCAGTCGGCGTTGAATGTCATCGCATTCTCAAACCAGAGGTACGAGGTGTTGTACGTCGAACCACCCTGCAGGAGCATCAGGTCATTGTTGGGCGTGGGCGCGGCAGGCGCGGTCGCACTTCCAGCCGTGGGCGGTATGTAGCAAGCCATGTAGATGCAAGGCATGTTCGAGCTACCCAACTGGGCGTCGACGTAGGACAGCACCACGGAGAGTGTGTGGTAGCCGCCATTCCAGCTCGTCACCGGTACGGAGTAGATGCCCGAGATGAAAGTATTGATGAGACGCGATTTCTCCAGTGACGCAATGATGCCGTTGTAGCTGGTCTGTTGCGCCGTGAGCTGTGTGTTGAGTGTGTCAATTTGCGCCGCCTGGACGCTGGCGGCCGTGGTAGCATTCTGCACTTGCGTGGCGAGCGACGTGTTTTGCGTCGTAGCGTAGGCGTTTTGCGTCGTCAGTGTAGCATTCTGTGTCGTCAGCTTCTCCGACTGGGACGAGGCGCCTAGAAAGAGGACGAGCAGGACGAGCGCACTCACAGCCAGCACAGCCAGCACAATCACAAATACAGTCGAATGGCGTGCGATGAGAGATTCATGCGGTTGCTGTGAATCATCTCCCTCTGCGACGCCAGCGGCAGCAGCCGGTAGCTTGGTCTTGATGGACGACATTTGCGTGCGCAAAAAAAAGCGAGTCGAAAAGAGGAAAAAAACAAGCTGCAAGCAAGGTTGCCAACAAGGCTGATGGATTTTTTTCCGACGTTGCTCTCTCTCTCGACACGCTGCTGGCATGAAAACTCGAGAGGGATGAAGAGTCCTCTTTTTTTTCACCAGGTGAAAAAATTCTTTTTTATGTATTGCCACATCCAAGCGGCGGATGGTTGCGCATAGACTCGGTGGCGTCTGCAGCTGCCTGCGTATGCGCCATGAGGAGCGATTCGCACAGGTCCGAACTCGCACCCAGCACTTCCTGGCGCAAACCGCGCGAATCATCGTGATGGTGCCAGCGCGGGTTGGCGATGCGCTCGAGCGTGCCCTCGATATCATTGACGTGCCCTGCAAAGGCATACGTGGACAGGTAGCGCATGGCGATGCCCTTGAGCGCATCAATAAATGTGTCGAGCGCTTTGGTCAGGCGTGCAGTTGCTTCGGCGCCTCCGGGGAAGAAACGCTGCACGAGCGGCTGCAACACCCCATCGAGCAAGAACACGACTAGCATGTGGCGACTCATACGAAAGGTCGTCTTGACATAACGCTCATATTTGTTCACACGCTCAGGAGGCAGTTGCGGGTAGAGCAGCTTGCGAAATGCGGTGCCCTGTTGGTCAAAGCCAAGAAACTCGCACTCCTCCATCAGCGTGTGTAGCGTGGATGTGTCGAGTGTCTTGACAAAGCTTAGGTTGCGTCGCAGGCACTTGATGACGAGGGCGAAGAGGTCCGGGTCGCGATCGAGAAACGGGTGACCCCCGTCGTCGACGAGGCACTCGCTGTGGTCAAAGGGACCATCATCAAGGCGGTGCTCCCACAGAGTAAGCAGCAAGTTGGTGCCATCACCATGACTCGCGAGCAGGTCGCGCGACAAGAGAAAGATGCGCCCGCCTACGTTGAATGTCAGCAGCTCATTCTTGCGCTTGGGTCGTCCGGGTACTACGAGCACTTCGTCCTCTTCGAGCGACATGGCAAGAGAGAAAAAACACGAGCGGCAGGTGTGGGACTTTTTATTCCCTACAGGAGCACCGGAAGCTTTTTCCCTCGAGGTGAAAAGAGGGGTGGTGGTTGCCGACTAGATGATGCGCCCCCGTGAGAAAAACTCGGGCAGGGCCAGGGTGGCGGGCGAGACGTAGGTGAGCGGATTCTTGGTGGCCTCGACCAGCTCGACCGCAGGTGACCAGGGCAAGTCGAGGCGCGCAATCTGGTTGGCAGAGCAGCGAATGATGACGGCCGAGCGTGGGCAGCCTTCGAGCGTGGTGAGTGCATTGTTGCTGCAGTTGAACTCGACCGCGCCTTCGGGGCATCCGACAAGGCTGGTGATGAGATTGCACGAGCAGTCAAAGTTGAGTACGGCTGGCGCGCCGTGCATGTCGGCAATCTGGTTGTAGGATGCATATAGCTTGTTCATGCGCGCAGGCATTCCACGCCAGCTGCAAAGGAAGTTGTTGGTGCACACCATCGACACGACGCTGGCTGGACAACCTGACATGCTTTGTAGATGGTTGCAGCTGATGCCAAAGTTGGTGAGACTCGTGTTGCCGACGAGGTGCTCGAGCGTAGCGATGCGATTGCGCGACGCACGCAGGTTCTTGACGTTTGGGGGCACGCCATCGAGGTCCACCAGCCGATTGTAACTGGCATCGAGCGAAACGAGGGCGCACGTCGGGTCCAGGCCGACGAGGGTCGTCAGTTGGTTGTGCGACACGTCGGCCTCGACCACCCACGTGGGGAACCCGAGGAGCGATGTGAGCCCAATGCCGGATGCGACCAGACGGTAAACATCGCAAGGCACATGCACATGTTCGAAACTCGCGAGCGGTTCAGTCAGTACGAGCGTGCGTGACGGCGGCGGTGCGCTCATGGTCAAAGCTCAACCTGCGTCGGGGATTTTTCTCTTTGGGGGGGGGGGGAAAAAAGATCTCTGTGGCGAGTGAAACAAAGTAACGCAACAAGCGCGCATGCGCGCGCGGTGGAGGTGTCTGCTCTTCCTAGACGTACGCCATTACCAGCAGCCACAGATCGGGGATGATGTCCTTGGGCTGTGCCTTTGCATACTTGTCCATCTTTGTCTGCATCTGCTTGGCATAGGCCGGATCGTCGCTGCGAATGTCGTGCGTGTTGTTGTTGCCGAGGATCAACGACTTGGACGCCTGCGTGTCGCACCACGACTCGATGTGTGCAAACCATGTGATCAAATTGCTCGGGATCGAGTTGTTCAAATATACTCCATAGCGCTTCGAAGCACGCGCCTTCAAGAGTGACAACAGACAGCGCGTGCACAAATTCTTGCCGGTCCGAGGCTGGTACGGCTGGTGGACACGCCACGCGACACCGTGGCAGTGGTTGCACCAAAACTTCTTGTCCGTCTTGACCTCGTCCTCAAACGGAATGTGCACCTCACACTCAAGCAGCCAATAACATTCCTCCGCGACATCCTTGCCTTCCCAGGGCGCCCGTACCTTGTGTCGGATGGCAACGACGACGGGTACTGGTACGAATGAAATGGGGTGCGCGGAGGGTGCGATTGGATCGGGATCATCGGCATCGAGCGAGCGCACGACCGGCGGCAGGTGCGGGTAATGCACGTCGAGCTGGACGCGCTGAGCCACACCGCGATCGAGCGCCAGCGCCACTTTGGACTGCGTGGTCTGGTTGGGCAGCGTTGCAAGGTAGTTGCGTCGGATGGCCACGCTCTCATCGAGTGCCGCCGCTTGCTGTTGGACGCGCGCGACATTCTGTGGTAGCCATGCATCTCCTTGGTCGAGGGCGGTGATGGGAGGCGGTGGCGGTGACGACACTGGTGCGCGCCACTTGCCCTTTTGTTGCTTTTCCTCCTTTTCCTCTTCATAGGTCGAGCCGTCGTCGTCGTTGTTGTTCATGGAGGGGCGGAGAGCGGATTACGCAAGAAAGCAAGAGTGAAAAGACGTTTTTTTGTTCAGAGACGAGTGTCTTACTGTGGCCTTGGACGTTTACGTCCCTAGAGTCTTACACACACACACGACCCATCTCAGCTATGGCCTCCGCCGCTACATTTCCCCCTGAGGCGAGCAGGCGCGCTGGCATTCTGTATCAGAATGGCTTTGGCGTGCAGTCGCCGGGTGAAAGTGGTATCAAGGACTCGTACGTCTTGTGCGCGTGCAGCGCGGCCACTCTCGATGATGAAGCGCTATGGCAACGCGTGCTGAGCGAGAGCGGGAGCAAGACTGCGGCGCGCATCGATTGGATTGGTGGCGACTATGTCAAGATTCACTGGAGCGAGTTCGAGACGCACGGTGAGGCAGTCATCGAGGCGCTGCTGCGCAATTCGCGTGCACCGTTTGCCTTGCGCAACCGGCCCGAGACAAACTTGGATCCTGCTATCGACAAGCCCGCAAACGGTGTGCGGTGGCGCTGGGCTGACCAAGAGCTGGCGCTCATTCGTCAGGTCGCTCAATGGCAAGAGGTTGGTCTGGCACTCGATCGGCTGCCGAGCATCGAGGTGCTGACCGATCCGTGGAACTGGATGACAGCCGCCGGCAAGGCGTGTTGCGCCGAGTTGCGCCGCGCCACCAATCTGTCTGCACTAGACGAGGCGGTCGCGCGAGTCTCCAAGGACAATTACTACACCTGGCCGCTTTTCGCCGCCGTGACTCCCATCATCGTTGCGCCAGCCGCCGACCTCGCGCCCCTGCAGCCACAAAAGGCCAAGGAGGAAGAAGAAGAAGAAGAAGAGCCGCTCAGGTGCGGTATATGCTTGGACAACCTGCCCAACACACTCGTGCTGCCGTGCGGCCATTGCGTCGTGTGCAGCGAATGTTCCCAGCAACTCGAGCACACCAACGACAAGGACGCGTGCGTGCACTGTCGTCAGAAGATCGACGAGGTGATTTATCCGTAGCAGTTTACGCCTGCCTCGCTTGTTTTCGCCTCTGAAATCATCAAACTCCTCTTTTCTTTTTGTTGGGGGGGAGGGAAACAACGTCCATTTTTGTATGACTTGCACAGAGAGAAAGCGTGCGCGCGGAGTGTGTTTCCTAACAACCCGGTTTGAACCAGGGCATGCTGACATGCAGCGCTTCCCAAAGGCGATGCACGTGTGGCATCTGCTTGGTGCGCTTGGCATGAGCTAGGCGTGTAACGAGATCGGCGCGGCGCCATGCCAGCGCCTCGATCTCTTCGTGCGTGTCGGATGCAAGGTGGTCAGCGGCCACGCGCCCGGCCGCATGTGCCAGCATGTGCATGGGAAATGAAGCATTGTTGTGTGAAGCTAGACTCGAGGCACCATAGAACGCCACATCGCGCGTATCCTCCACCTTGCGCTTGAGACGGGCGGCCTGCTGGTCCAGCGTACGAATGCGCTGCTGCATGTCTTCCAGTTCTGCGTCGATGGCGCGGTGCGTCGCTTGTGCTTGTCGCGTCACGTCACGTACGTGCGTCTCTTCGCCGTGTCGCGAAAGGATGCGCTCAATGGCACTGCGGCGAAAGGCGCTCTTGCCGTGAAACCAGTCAATGTCAAGCAGCGCCATCGAGTTTGGTTTTGTCTGTGCAGCCTCCACTTCGGCCAGGGCGGCGTGATGCCACACGCACAGGCACTCGCGTCCGGTCCACCAGTGGTGACGATCGTCCAGCGGCGAGACCGGCGCGCTGATTCGATCCCACCACGTGGCGCGCGTATTGGTGTTGGATTTGACCGGCGGGGGTGTCCAACTATCGACGCTGGCACACGTGTCGAGCGTCGCAGCAGCTCGGGTGCGAGCCGCCACCGCGCGCTCAAACTGATCGAGAGCGGGGAAACGCGGCACTGACCACGCATTGAGGCGACCCATGATGCCAAGCAGTGCCGCAACGAGCAACAGAGACCCAAAGTGGACGTTCCAGGATTTGGGTGGACGATTTCCCAGTAGCATGACATATCCTAGGTAGGCGCAAGCGGCGAGCGTTGCGACAACGCAAGCCATGTCGGACACGCCGTACGGGTCGGGCTGGGCCGCGTGAGCGAGTTGATTGGCAAACTGCCGCGACGGTCCGCGATACGTAACGGCACCGCCATCCAGCGAAGCACTCTCGAGCATGGCTGCGTGCTGCTGGTTTGCATAGTCTTGATTTCGCAGCATCAGCGCTTCGTGCGCCGTCGTGCGCCCCCAAAAGATATTGCACATCATCGGGTCGATGTGGACGAGCGGCTCACGTACGACCACGCCACCCTTGCTCGTTGAGAGTACGCTGTGATCCACATGGATGGTACCGCGGCATACCTCTTCGAGTAGCGGCTGAGCGTGGACGACGCCGACGCACACGAAAAGCAGCAGGACGAGGCGCATCGTGTCGAGGACGGAAAAAAGGCGAGTGTCTATGGTCTCAGACTGGATTTTTTCCCCCCCCCCCTTCCCTCGTTCTTCCATCATGAGCAGTGAGGACAAGGTGACGATTGAAGACGAGGCAAGCGAAGTAAGCAAAGAGATCAACAAAGATGTCGCCGTTGCGGCCGACCCTCAAGAAGCAGTGGCCGATGCGTGGGCAAGTCGGCGCTGGCTCGACTATCCAGTGCCGCGCGCGGTCCATCTCTACTACCTGACCCAGGTGCGTGTGGCCGAGCTGCGGGGCAACCTGCGCGAAGCGCTGTGCAAGCTTCAGCACATACTCAAGCCGCTTCCCGGCACAAACTTCAGGCGCATGTACCGAGGCGTGTCGGCCATCGTTGGCACACGCGGCGCTTTCGAGCTTACGAGCGTCACGCGCATACTCCGAGGCGAAAACCAAGAAGACGACGACGACGGCTCGGACGACGAGAACGACTGCGAGGATGAGAAATCCCTGGTTCTGTTGCGCTCACAAATGCTGGAAGCGCGCATTCTCGTACAGAGCATCGTCTACCAGGTCGAGTACATTCAGGCTGTCGTCGCAGGCAAGCACGCACTCGAAATTTGCCCTTGCTAGAAGGGGGAGGAGACGAAAGATAGATTCGCGCTTTGTGCTTTTTATGAGTTCAAGCGTGCGCGCGCAAGTGCGGCCGTGTTGCACGAGGTGGCGTCCGGCGCAGCCGTTTGCTGCACGTCGGCGACATAGGCCAGCGTCAGCTGTTCCTCGATCCACGCATAATAATCGTAGAATTGAACCTTGGTCTCTTTTGCGCGCTGCCAGAGTGCTTGTGTCGTGACCGTGCTCAGGCTGTCGAGCTTCTGGCCAAAGTTGAGGCGCACGGCGAGCATGGTGAGCGAAAAAAACTCTTGCGCTGCATCGCGCTCGTTGGCCATCTCTTGAGAGCGCGCCGCAGCGGCCGGAGAGAGCACGCTCGAAGATGACGATGCGGCAGCAGCAGCAGGAGGTGGCGGTGGTGAAACAATCACCTCTTGGTCACGCGGCAGAGGAAAATCGGACTCGATCACCTCGCTCATATTCTCAAAATCGCCACCAGCGCCAGCGCTCCTTCGCTGCTGCCGCTCGTACAAGAGGTCTTGCTGCAGCGCCGTGAGAATATCTTGGTCGCGCTCTCCAGCCGCGTGCGTTGTGTGCAGCTGAGACTCGAGCTCCTGGACGCGCTCGAGCAGCGATGCATTCTCCCACTGCAGGTCGGCCAGCACCTGGACCGTATTGTTCGTTTCCAGCACTTGGACGCGCTGGAGGAGTGCGGTGTGCTTGACTTCGATGGCCTGGAGGCGTTCGAGCTCGGCGGTGCGCACTTTGGCTTCCTCGTGCTCCCACGACAGCTTTTCTTGGGCAGTAAAGGCCACCCGCCGCGCTTCAACCAGGGCGACTTCCAGTCGTGCGAGCTGGCTTTGTTTGTCGTGAAGTTCAGCATCGGCGTCGGCCTGGATCTGGCCACCCTTGGCGATATGCTCGCGGTGTTGTGCCTCGAGCTTGTGCCGCAAGGTGCGCTCGGCGAGCAGTTCGTTCTCGAGCTGCTCGACACGCGCATTGGTGGTGACGGCCGTCTCTTGTAGATAGGCCACGTGTGACGTGGAATGACGCGCCTTGCGTTCGGCCGCACGCACGGCATCCTTTTGCATTAGCAGCTCGATTTCACGCTGGTCGAGCTCGCTCCGTAGCGCCTCGACTCGGCGATCCACCTCGGACATGGTCGAGAGTAGGTGCTCGTGGCGACAAGCGAGAGTTTCTTGTCCTGCGGGGGGAAAAAAACCTGACCGAATCGGTGCGAGCAAGCTCGGGGAGGGGGGGGAAAAAAGTGCCTTGGGCTGGGTGGTGGTTGTCTCTTGTCAAAAAACTCCTCGCCTCTCGCCATGCCTCCTCGCCGGCTCGAGCGACAGCAACAGAAGCGGCGACAAAAACGAGACTTTCGGCAACAGCAACATCCTATTGCTACACCGCGATCTGCCGCTCAGCACGTGTTTGAAAACGCCGATCTGGTGCGCTGTATCGCCGCCTACATGTGCGTCGGCTCGCGGTGCAGGCATTTGAAACAATTTGGCTATGCACTGGGCTACGAGTACCTATGTGGCGGCGGGTGGGCGCTCTTGTGCCTGGTCAAACTCAACCCAGCCACACGCGCCCACCTAGCACGCACCGCCTTTGCCGCAGCGCCACCGAAGAATGTCGTCATCTATGCTGGGCGCCGACCTGGGCGTATGAAATCCGACATGATTCGTCAGCTGCTCTTGCTAGAGTTGCGCGAGGGCAATCTGTCCTAAAAAAAAAAGCAAGAATGTCATCTTGCAGGTGTCTCCTTTTTTTTTTCGTCCCGTCTCAGCTCGCCGCGTCTCTCGCCTCATGCCGCTCCTCTTCTCAATCACCACGCAGCCAAGTGGACGGGTCATCAAGATTGACTGTCCTGATGGACGAGCAACAAGTCTCGCGACATTCGTGGAATGCCTCTGTCGCAATATGGGGTGCGCACAGGTCGATCTGCACCTGGAAACTGCGGATGCGCTCGTCATCGACACCCTTTCGCGCTCTCAGGACATGAAGGGCCTCAACAGATATGCAGAGGAAAACAATGGCAAGGGATTTTGTGCATGGGACAAGAAGGCGGTTGCAGAGGCAACACAGCTTGCAAAGGCAAAAGCAGAAGCAGAAAAACTAGCTGCCGATGCGGAAGCCAAACGGGTCGTTGCCAAAGCATTGGCGATTCGCACGAAACTGATTGAGGCAGTGCGCACCGAGGCAAGCAAGCATCACATCTACCTCGACAAAACCTCTTTCGTGGTAGAAGAAAAAGAAGAAGAAGAGCTCCTCACATCACCATCACCCTGCCTGATGTGGGCGATTCAACGACGCGCTCCATGCGACCATCTGGTGCTGGGTGGCATCCATTTGCGTCCGCTGGCCGTGCCAATGGACGGGCTGGGTGTCGACCTTGGTTCCAGGATCGTCTCGTTTCGCTGCGCACCGCCCGAGCTCATTGCCGAGTTTGATGAAAGCCAGGCGATTTGCAAGGAGCGATTGCAAAATGCACAACGCTTGACAACACGCGAGCTCCCCGACAGTCTGGCCGTGTCGCGCGCTCGTTTCGCGGAATTACAAGCGCTGGTAGAACGCGACGAGCACACGGCGGATTTGGATCTGAGCGAGTTTGGCTGCCTTGTGGTCGAACAAGCGCGCATCAAGCGCGAGCTCACCACCCAAGCAGCTCTCGTGGCATCTCTCGCCAAGCAACTCGCAGAGCCCATCGACGCGTCGAGATTCACGACGAGACGCGTGCGTCTGGGCGTCCATGTTCCGTTTGGATTGCACAATGCCGACGAGCCGGCCGATGTCCTCGTCTGTCCATCACACGCGGCCGCATTTACATGCGCATTTCCCAGTACGCTGCCGCTGGTCCTCTCACTGCGTGATGCGTAACGGTTGTTCTCTGGTTCTTTCGCTTCCCCCCCCCCCCCTTTATAATAACTTTTTCTCCTCTCTGTTTTTTTTTCCCTTCACCCAGCATGACCGAGATTGCCATCGTTGAGGAGCGTGGTCAAGTTGCCGAGCGGCCGTTTGTGCTACTGAGCCGTGGCAGCGCCAAGAGCGAACACCTCTTGATTGTGCTCCACGGCGGCTGCTGGACCACGGGCGACGAGACGAGCAACGAGCTACAGTGTCGCGAGTGGACGCGTCGGCTCGGCGTGGCCACGTTGCGCTATCACTTTGCACTGAGCGACTATGTCGCCACTCTAGCCTCGCTCTTTGTGCTGGTTGAGTGGGCGCAGCAACGATTTTCGCCCAACAAGATTGGACTTGTCGGCTGCTCGAGCGGCGGTCAGCTCGCCCTTGGGACGACGCTAGCGCTGCATCGAGCAAACAAACCGCCGCCAGCTTTTGTGCTGTGCCTAGCGCCCGTGGTGCATCCGTCCGATCGCCATGCCTACCTGACAGCCGAATCCGAATCAGCGATGCGCGAGCAGCAGCTGACCTACTGGCGTTCCGTTGAAGCCATGCAAGCTGCAGGCGATGAGCTGTTTGCCCCGGATGCGCACGCGTGCTGGACTGCGGTGCCACACGGCGTCCACCTCGTCTTTGGAGATGTGCAGGACATCAATGTGCCGCGCTCGCTCAGTGACGCTTGGGCAGCGCGCTGGAAGGAGACTTTTGCGCCAATCGCCATCGAGTGGCTGCCCCAGGCATCGCATGCATTTTGCTATCGCACAGGTCAAGTCGCTGTGCTTGCGCGACTGGAGCAGCTCCTTGCCAAGCTGGAATGATTTAAAAAAAACACGCACCGGCAGTTGTTTGTAGTTTTTTTTTTGGGACGAGAACAAGGATGCGGACGAAAAACTTTCCTCTCGTCCTCCTCTTTAGAGCTTTGCCATTGTGATCAAGACAAACACGAGTGCGCCGATGTTCAGCACTAGCAGTGTCTGCGAGGACCAGTCGTCGGTCTGACTTTTTCTCAAATCAGCAGCACTGATCGCGTTCTTTGAGAGCCTCGCGAGCCGATTCGCGCATCGCTCTCTCAAAGGGTGTGTCGCCCTCTTGTGTCAGACCGCTGCTGGCGGCCGGAATGACGGCGATAGAATCGAGACTCGCGTGCGACATGACGAAGTGAAATTCCGGCGTCTCGAGACGTGTGTGTAGAAACGAGAAGAAAGACGCGAGCTTTGCAAAACGCAAGCAAACTGCTCACCTTGTGGGTGTCTTTTGATGGCGAAAACGCACGAGGCGAGTGGTTTTTTATGTGCAATGAACAGGGCTAGCTAAAAATGCGGGCAAAGCAAGCGCGTGAGTGTGGGTGTGGTGCTCTCAGAGGTCGGCGCGGTACTTGATCTTGTCAGCCGCGCGGTTGGCGGCATCCTGAAGCTGATGCGCGGCTGCATGGACGCTGTGCACGGCGTGATCCGTTGCGTCCTGAAGCTTGTGCGCAGCCTCTTGCGTACCGTGCATGGCACGATTCTTGAGATAGGTAGCGCGTGCATCCTGGAGACGCACACCGCGCTTGGCCAGCTTGACAATGTGGCGCACACGCTCACGCCAGGTGATCGGCTGACCGGTCGCCTTGGCCCATGCCCACTCGGTCCATGTCGGCTCGCGCAGGCCCAACTTGTAGGTACCAATGTCGCGATACTCGATCAAGCCGGCCTTGGCGTGCGCTAGGTCATTTTGGTGGTTGGCGAGCAGGGCGGCCGCACGATCGGCCAATGAGTCGCGCGCATCGAAGATGCGGTCTTTGTAGACGCCTGCGTGGTACTTGGCCCACGCGCTGGTAGCTTCGGCCGAGTAAATGTCGAAAGCGGGCGGTGTTGCCTCCTTGGCCGCCTCGCGCAACAGATAGGATCCGACGCTCAGACCGCCTAGCAGGAGCAGCAGGCTTGCGAGCACTGGCAGCAGGATGCGACGGCGACGACGCACCGATGCAACAGCGCGACGCTTGCCATCGCCCACCGGACGCACGAGCACTGTCGGCTTGCCGTCATCGTCAGATGCGGCCTCCTCATCATCCTTGTCCTTTTCGGCGCGGCTGCGCTTGTTGCTGCTGCCATGAGAGCCGCGATAGTGCACCTTGTGCCAGCCACCATCCTCCGAATCGACCTCGGTCGACTCCTTCAAGAGGCTCAACTTGTTCTGAACGATGGTAGCTGCCTCGTGTGCCTTGTCCTTGGCGAGAGAGGTCGTATCGTGTGCCTTGGCTTGGACGACGACAGCCGCCACGTCGTGAGCCTTGTTGGAAACGATGGCGGCCGTCGCATCGAGTGCGTCACGTGCCTGCTTGACGCGCTCTAACACGCTCGTCGTGTCGACTGCCTCAGTGCTGGATGGCGCGTCGGCGATGGGCGATTCGGCTGACATGGTGGTGGATAGGTAAGCTAAGTAAGGCGGGAGAGAAGTGGAAAGGTGGAGAGTCTGTGCGCAAAGTGTGTTTCGGGAGGAGAGAATCTCGGGGGAGGGCGTCTCAAAGCCTTGCTGTTTTTTTCTCCCTTGGGCGTCCTTGCCATTCACAAGACTCGGCTTGAGCAAAAAAATCTCCTTTGCTTCCTTCGCTCCGTCTTCGCCATGTCGTCCTCCTCTTCCTCTGCGCCGTCGCTTTCATTCGAGCGACGCCTGCTCTCCACCATTCTGCAGCTCGAAGGCATCCTGGACGAGACGCGCTGGCCCAAGTCGCTTGCGACCACTCCGCACACGTACGACGACAAGTATGCCGTGGTCCAGGGCATGACGGTTGCCGCTCAAGCGAGTGTGCTCGAGTCGTTCAAGTACCTTGGCCTGGAGCCGCCACTGTCCACCACCAAGTCGATGCTGCGATTTTCCAACCGGCTCGCATGCACCTATGTCGGCGCGTCCGAGCGCAAGGTCGAGTCAGCGACGGCCGTGGTGACCAAGTCGCTGCTGGGCACGTCCGAGACCAAGCTGGTGCACACGATCAAGGAGCACGCGTGGACGCTGGAGCACGCGTGGTCGTTCTCTGTACACGATGTCACGGGCGCGACGCCTGACCGCGTGTTGATCACGCGCACGAGTCGCGAAGAGCTAAAGGTCGAGGGCGAGCGCAAGCGCGAGCCGTTCCCACCGGCACAGACGTTTGTGCCGATCGACCTGCCGCTTGGCTGGTATGCCGCCCCTGTGCCTATCATCGACCGCACCGACGCTACCACGTGTCGCACGCCTCGTCGCAATCCGCAGGTAGAGGCAGTCCTGCGCGAGATGCAGACGCTCGCAACATGGGTGCGTCAAGTCTACGCGCAACTGGTCAAAGGAACGCGCAAAGATTTTCAGGGCACGGTCGCCCACTCTTCGAGCGTCGTCCTGCCTATTTTGCCGGTCGTTGTTCCCACACTGCAAGTCGCCAGTGACGAGAAGAAGGAGGAGCAGGAGACGAGCGACCGCATGCCCCCATCGCCGTCGTTCGTGGACGATGGAAAAGAAGAGGAGAAGAATGACGGCGGTAGCCAGGCGCTTGTTACTCGTCTCGCGCCGTCGCCATCGTCACCACACGTGTCGGTCGACATGACGCAGCTGCTCGATAGGCACCGCGAAACGTTGGCATGGGCACTCATGCGCTGCGATGAAGACCACGCTTCTCTCGCCGACAAGCCGCTGTCGCCTGTGGAAGCCAAGGTCATGTTCGTTCTCCTCCACCTTAATCTCCTCGCCACCGCCTATAACGAAAGCGTCGAGTCGGTCGAGCGCCTGCTGCGTACCCAGCTCGTCACCGCAATTGGTGAAAGCTTTGGCGTGGCCGACTTTGAGGCGTTCATGGTAAGGGAGGGGGGGGGGGAATACTTGCGCGCATGTCGCTATCACTCCGCCTACTTGTTTCGCCCTCTCTTTAACTCTGGCTGATGTGATTGCTTCTTTTACAGGTGGCGCACTTTGCCAAAAAGCTACCGCATGCGTACCGGCCGTTTTCGTTCGCCATTCGTCGCGGCGATCTGTCGCCCGAGGGGTCGCTCAGTATCGAGACGCGTGCGGCGAGCAAGAGCGGTGCATTGCAGCCGATCATGACGCTGCAGCGCCAGCTGCTGGGTGTTGAAAATGCCATCAAGTTTGCCATCAACGCTGGTACAAACGTCGAATTCAAGGGCAAGCGTTTCCTGCACGGGTCAGGGGAAACACTCGCTAGTCGCTCGTTTTCCCCTTTCACCCCACAACCATCTGCATAGGTGCTACCTGTGACACCAGTATCATGTGGGGGTTTGGGGGAAAAACAAAGCGAACGAGCCGAGCAGGAGTAGTGAGCGCAGCTCACGACGACATGCTCGTGCGATTGTTTGCGCTTTTACCCCCCCCCCCCCCTCCCCCAACAGGTGGGTGCGTTCGCGTTTTTCGGACGCCTCGCCCAATGTGGACGAGTGCCAGCTGGTGGTGCGCGCGCGTCAATTCTCGTGCTTTCTGCTCCTCGTCGGCGGCATCGCACCCGGCCAAATCTTTGAGCCGCGCCACGCCCTCATCGTCCAGAATCGCGATCAGGTCAGGGGGAACACGTGCGCCGCGCTTGCGCAAAGGGATGCATCGGCTGTTCAAGAGAGCAGCCCGGATTGACTTGGTTGCACTCGCAGGTTAATCGCCTGATTGGGGGAGTTTGGGGGGGGGGGGGAAAGCAAGTCGCGAACGAGCTGCCTGTCGTGAAGCGCGCAGCGCGTAACTGACCGGTGCGATGTGCTGCAATGCTTTTATCCCATAGGTGGTTCTGCCGCTGCTGCTGAACCAGCTGCCCAGTGCCAAGGCGTTTCGCGAGGCCGTGAGTAGTCTGTCGCCCGAGCAGCAGGCGTTTGCCAAGGCCGTACGCGAACTCCAGCTCGAATCGTCGCTGTTTAGCGTGGTCGTGCTCCAGATCAAGCCGCAGCTCGAGGCCGTCCTTAACCTGGACGAGCAGGCACTCACCAAGGAAATTGCGCTGACGCAGCAGCTGCTCGATCTCTTTGCGCAGTACCAGCTGCCAACTGATCTGGTGAGCTACCAAGAGGTGGCACCTGTACCAGGCAAAGCAGACGAAACGTCCGCCGCCGACCAGGTCGCACAGGTCCGGGGCCACGTGGGCAAGATGACGGCCATGATCGAGGCGGCCAAGAACGAGGTGAAGCGCGAGGCCGAGCGTCTGGCCGAGGTGCGCAAGGCCGAGCGTGAGGCTGCGCAGCTGCAGCAGCGTGAGGCTGACGAACGTATGAACGCCGACATTGCGCGCACTCTGGCGCGCGGCGAGTCACTGGAGATGCTGCAAGAGTGTTCCGAGGTGTTGAACCCTCATTCCATGACATTTCATCGCCAGTCCAAGTCAGTCAGCGTGGGTAGCACCAACAGCACAAGTGGTAGCGGTGGCCTGGGCAATCGCCTCTTGGGCATGTTTTCCAATTCGTCCAAGGCCGCACCTGCCGCTTCTACCGCGGTCGCCGCACCGGCACGCGCATTTGCGGCCTATCCGGCGCCGGCACCTCGCTCCCAATCGCGTCCAGCGGCACCCGTGCTGGCGGCGCCAACGGAACCGACTGGCACGAGTGCTTCTTCTTCCGTACAAAAGAGCAAGGAAGCATCGGTCGATGTCGTTCGTCGTCCGGCCGAACGAAGCATCATCGGCGAGGAAGAGGAGGCCAAGGAGCCGCTGGCTGTGGCGACGACCGAGTCTGCACCCGAGTGGACGCGCTTTCCGATCGAACTCGATGCGGCTTGCGAGGCGGCCGGAAGTGACGGTGCCGCGCTGCGCCCGACGACACTCGAGACTGGCAAGGTGTGGCAGCGTTCGCAGTATGCCAATCTGCTGGCCAAGTGTACCACCGGCTCGATGAAACAAGACGAGCAGGCGCTGGCCAAGCAGGCCGCCTTTGACCTGATCGACGCGCTGTCGCGAAGTGGCGCGCTCGCATTCGACGAGGCCGAGTTGCACGTGGTGCTGAGCGTCACGCACAATTTCGACCTGGGCCTGATCGACACGGTCGTGCAGCGCAACATCAACCCGATCGCCCACATCGAGCGCTCGATCGACCTGATGGCGGACGTACTCCCGAAGGAGTAAAAAAAGGCTGCCCTCTCCCTCTCTCCCTCCTCTTGTGCGTTCGTTCAAAGCTAAAAAACAAAAGCATACATCTGTTTTCCCTCCCTCGTTTCTAAGTTTATCTATTTGACCTTGAGCTTCTGGGCACAGCAAGCTTTGACGCGATAGAAGGGCGCCAAAAGAGCAAAGGCAAGCGGCAACAACCCTCGAGCAGGTTTGGCGTATGAGACGACGTGACAGCGTCACTGACGATCGTCTTGGAATTTTTTTCAAGACGGGCCTCCTCCCCTTCACTTTTGACAGGCAAACGACGCAGAGAAGCGAGCACATGTGACAGGGCAGGGCACGCTACTCACGTTCAAGAGTTTGTCATGTATCCTCCAGCAGCGCCCGCCCCAACCACCATGAGCAAGCCCTGCAGCGAGTGCAGACGAGACCTCCCGACGAGCGCCTACTCGGGTGCACAGCTCAAGAAAAAGGGCCAGCGCGTGTGCAAGGCGTGCATCGAGGTAAGCGTGTGGAGCGCTGCAGCGGCCAAAGACGCACCCTCCTCTCCTTCTTCTGCTGCTGTGTCGTGTATCGCTTGCGGCGAGCGCAAGGCGCATAGGACTCTGTGCCTCCAATGCTCTGGCCAGTGTTGCAGTCTGACGTGTTTCAAGCAGCACAAGCAGGAGGGCCAGTGCGACCGCATGCAAGTGCCGCCTCCGTCCACAACACTTGCAGCAGACGATTGCCTTGGCGAGCCCGAAAAGCTGGTCGCTCAGCTCGAGCATCTTCGCGCAGCTGCCGAGCAGCAATGCCGCCAAGTTCACAGTGCACTTCCGCCGGAGATGAATCGTCAACGCATGCCAGCTCTGCGACTGTTTGCAAACAACAGCGCCGCGTTCCAGTCGCTGGGCATCCTCGCGCAGCAGATGTATCCTCCAAACACGAATGTGCGCTGGTGGGCATGCTGCACCGGTGGTGTCGAGACGTTTGTACCAGTTTTGGCCCAGGTGACACGCGCTTTTGCCGAGCTACACGCGTATTCCGCCATGTGTGTCAGCTCGAAAGATCTGAACCCGAAGGAGAACTATGCCTTTCTCACTTTGGGTGTCAAGCGCCAGTCGCCATTTACGCTGCCGTGCCCGTTTGAAGCAGACGAGCGCGTATTTCATCGCCTCGTAAAGTACGCGATCTATCATTATCGCCACGCGGACCTGACGTTGCTGCCCCATGCACTGCGTCCGCTGGTGGATGTGGCCTATGACACCCACGGAGTGCTTCCGATTACGACGACGGTGGCGGGTGACAAGTGGTCGGGCCTCGCGTACTGCACCTTGCAAGACGCCAAGGGACGCGACACCCTGGTGCCAATCGTCGTCGACAATGCATCTCTCTCCGGATGCACGCTCGTACGTGTGCGCATGGCACAACAGACCTGCGCCATGGTGTTTGTGGCAGGTCGCCTACAAGTCGATCCCGGGCTGTGTGTGACGCGCGATGACAAATTTTCCAGCGTGTTTGCCATGCGCGGTAGCCCGAGCTTTTACTTGGCGCCGACCAACCTCGGCATGCCGTCGGACAAGTTGGCAGCATCCATAGGCTGCCAGGACTTGACCCTCCTCGAGTCGTTTACGTTTGTCAAAACGGTTCGGGCCATGCTTGGTGCCGAGTGGCCGGACGTCGGCCAGGCCGTCTTCATCTCGATGCCGACCGAGGGAATACAGCACGAGATTGTGGAACTGCTGCTGCTTGAGGACCTCTGCCACCTGGCCTCGGCGGATGGGACCGGAGATGACGCAGCTCGACATGCAGCTCAGCTGGTGATTGTAGAGGTCGAAAGGGACAGCCAAACAACCATCGACGAGATGATGCGTGCGCAAAAGACTCGTTTGGAGCAGATGCTGAAAGACCAGCGTGACCAATTGGCGATTCACGCTGCGGCAGTCGAACGCGCTCAACAGCGCCAGCAGCGGCAATCCAGTGCAGCCGCTGCGCAGGTGGTCACATCACCTGCTACGACGCCAGAAGCTCGAGATATGCCCGAGTGGCTCAACGAGGAGTGCGCCGAAACGCTCGATGCACTCTTGTCGGCGGGTCGTCTCAAGTATCGTCGCGTGAAAAAGTTGCTGCTGGCTCTGCTCAAGGCATCGCCGCTCGAGCCCGAGAAAACCATTCAAAACGGCTCGCACGTCGTAACCCACAGCGCCGGTGCCTCGCCGTGGACGCTGGTCGAACAGCATTCGGGTCGCTCGAAAGACAGCGTAGTTGCACGCTCCGTTCGCACGCGCATCTGCGCGCGTTTGCTCGCAGTTGTCGCTGGTCACATCTAGACTCATTCACTTCTTTTTTCAACTTACTCGTGTACAAGTGTCTCGATCTGTACGCCAAGCACACACCTTTCGTCGCTTGCGTTTCGAGTCTTACTCGAAAGAGCGCGCCATGTGGGCCAAGATTCAGGATCGCATCTATGCGCAGGTTCGCTTGCATCTGGAGCGACATCGTCAGCGCCTCATCAAGGCTGGCCGACAGCAGGCAGATGCGGATCGTGTGCAGATTTCCATTCACCCTCCGTCTGTTCGAGTCGCGAAGCAGTCGCCTGGTTCTCCTGCGCCACGCATGATGTTCGTGCTGGGCGGCGCTTCCTCCGGCCACAACTCTTCTGGTCATCTGGTGATGCCCTCGGGGTACAAGATGTTTCAGGAACTGGAGGCGCTCGGAGAGTACATGTGGTGGGTCGACGAGTTTTGCTCGAACAAGTGCTGCTCCGCATGCGTGCGTTGGGGAAAATTTGTTCTCATTTGTTCCTTGGCTAGCTGTATGTTAGAAGTTCTTCCTCTTCTTTCTATCCTTGCTTGACTTTCCGGACAGTATCATCAATAACAGACCCACTAGCAGCACGGCTACAACCCCGCCTGCCAATGCTGCCGTTTTGAAAGTAATGTCAATGCCTTGGACTGTAAAGAGCACGCCAGATTCTGTTTCTGTACCGGCATCTGCTTCGGCACCTGTTCCCGTGCTGGCGCCGCACGAGTTGGACTGAGCAATATTGAGTGCACCGTTGATGACACCTTGATTCTCCACGGTGACGTCAGTTTTGCAAATGGTCAGGCTTGGACACGGTTGCTTGACTGTGGCCGTTTGAATGGCGCCGATGGCACATTTGCCAAAGTAGCAGTAAGGGAAAGGCGGCACGGCACCGATTGCAGCAGTTGCCAGCGTCGTGAAGAATTTGGTGTAGTAATTGTCTCCCATGTGGCAGCCACAGAGGTCTGGATAGGCCTCCAATTGCGTCTCGCTACCGGCACAAAAAGCGGTCAGATTTGCATCACATGGGTCGCTAGCCACATTGCAAAACGTCTTGCAGTCGTTCGAGTTCAAATTGACACCCGAGCAGTTCGCCTTTCGATTCGCCAAACAGGTACCCGAATTGGCCGTGCACCAAGCCGCGCAGGATGGATGGAAGGCGTTTGATATCGCTGAGCAATCTACAGGATAGTTGCACGACACATTCAAGTTTGCCACGACTGAGAATCCATCTGCGCGTTCGTAGGCCGTATTTCCACTGAATCCAGTGAAAACCATGCCGCTCGGACAGCGAAAGGCTGGACTTTGTGCGTTTCCGCTGCTCAATCCCAGTCGATTGCCCAGTCCGCCACTGGGCAAAACACCTTGGATAGCTTTCACCCATGTACTGCTCCACAAGTTGACACCCGAGTAACCGACGGCAGATGTGTCTGTTTGAGTCAAAGAACCGCATCCATTGTTTGCGCAAATTGTTTTGGAGGTAGCTGCTGCATCGTTGCACGTTACTTGCAGTGCATGTAGTCCAGT
>CAVLYN010000293.1:285234-388323 GCA_963675135.1 Galeopsis tetrahit | reverse complement strand
TGCAAACTAACAAACGTCTGCTCATTTCCATGACGCCTCCGCACGCAGACGACCTGCCATCCTTTGACATGACGCGCATGTATGGCCACGGCATGACGCGCCTGCATAACCTCGGCCCACGCTTTTCCCTCATCCTTGCCCTGTTCTAGCGAGAGTGCGCGCTCTTCCTCCATGCAAATGCGAGTGTTTTTTTTCTCCCACAGAGCTATTAAAAAAAACACGTATACAACGCGAGGCATGCAGGCAGGCGAGTTTGATGCGAGAACCGCTCCGATCGCAGACGTCGATCTGTGTAGATGCGGAACTGGAAACTTGAACTACGTGGTATGAGTGCATACGGCGAAAAAAAACACGACACACATTGCAAGGGCGAGCTAACGAGATGATGCACCCTTAGGGACGGGAATACCGCCCGGCGGCTGCACGGCGCCACGCATGCGATTCTGGTAGGCAGGACAGGCGGCACGATGCGTGTCGCGCCAGTCGCTCTCTTGGCAGGCGGCCTTGCACGTGCGCAGCTCACCACATTCGACGCAGCGCACCGTGGCAAAGCCAATCTCACACCGCTTGCAGAGAGAGGCGTGGAGAGCTTGTTGTGATGTGGGGGCAATTTGATCGCGCGCGGCCAGCAGCGATGACACATCCACCATGGCCAGGCCTGCCATCGTCAGAAGCACCAAGCGGCGTTCGCGCGCGAAATAGAGCTCGACCTGACGATGATCCTGCGCCTCAACCAAAGCGAACGAGGGTACAGCAGCAGCAGCAGAGAGTCTGGCGGCGGATGCATGAATTTTGTCTTTGCCTTTCTCCTCCTCCTCCTCCTCCTCCTCCTTGTCGGCTGTGGAGAACAGCATTTTGCCCGTTATGTGCTCGCGCACCAGCTGCGCCAGCTCAAGACACACGTTGGCGACGAGACGCGGCTCCCACTGCGGTGTCATGGCCACGTGACAGGTACGTAGCCAGGAACCGTTGAGAAACGGCACCTTGGTCATGCAGGGACGAATGCCGTCGACAAACTTCTTCGATGCCTTGCTGGTCACCGTCACGATGACAACACGACAGTGAAGCGGCTGGCTCGTATCGCGGTACACGTACGTGCGCGGATCGGCCGCGACATAATCGAGCTCGACATCCAGGTGGCGGCGATGCTTGTCGGCATGGAAGGCAGTACGCTCGCGATGATCAATCAGATGGCGGCGCGCCGAGTTGGCGTGATCGTCGAGCGGCAGATCTGCTCGCGCCACCGCCACACTGATGGCGGCTGTATAGATGTCGCCGCGTTGCCACCGCGTATACAGTTCGTTGCCAATCTTGCGCACACTGTCGGGATGCACGCAGTGCGTCTCGGCAATGCGCAGAGCTTGCGCCGTTGTGAGGTTGTTTCCCTCTGCAAATACAAGTGCCTCGACCTCGCGCACCACCTCGGACGGTGAACCGAAATGGCACTGAAAGCGTGCCTCGTCGGCAAACAGCAGGTCGAACGTGCTGCTGTGGGCAGTCAAGGCAGTGGCCATCATGCGCGGTCGTTGCTCCGCAGATGCCATGGCGCGGTCGTAAGTTGTGTGCAGCTTTGGGAGGCAAGAGAGGGAGCAAGAGGTAGTGAAGGGACTGTTGAAAAAGCGTCCAAGACGCTTGGTCGGTTTTTTTTTATGGAGCCAGCGCCAGGAGCACCGACGCAAGGGCGGAAGCGACTGTTATGGAGATGCCGCAGCTGCTCAAAGAAGCAGCCGAGCCAAAGGAGCCAAAATCAGTGAAGTTGCTGCTGCCAGCAGAAGAAGTAGACGCAGACGCATTGCTTTCGTTGCTTGGGTTTGAAGCTGTCGAAGATGACAATGCAGCTGAAGACGACGAGATGAGGAATTCCACTCCTGTCGACGAAGATGACGATCCCGGGCTACTGGTTGCGGTGGAGGACGATTCAGACGAGTCAATGTGCAGTTGAAGAAGATTCGAGGGTTGCCCGTTGAAGAATCGCCAGCAGTGGATGATGACAAGCCGTTGGCGGTCGAGGACGAGTCAAGGATAGCTGTCGAAGATTTTGGAACGGCCGTAGAGGATGAAAACTCTCTGCCCGCGCTTGACGAGTCAAGGCTGGCAGTCGAGGAAGAGTTTGGACCAGCGGTCGAGGAGGAGGAGGAGGAGGAGTCAGCATCAGCAGTCGAGGGACGCACCGGCTGTTGAAGAAGATTCCATCTCGGTTGTCGAGGAAGAGTCTCGGATGGCGGTCGAGGAAGAGTCGGTTGTAGAAGAAGATTCCATCTCGGCACTTGAGGAAGAGTCAAGGCCAGCCGTTGAGGACGATTCAATCTCGGCGGTTGAAGACGAATTGGGGCTAGCTGTTGAAGACGTTGAGGAAGAGTTAAGGCCAGCCGTTGAGGACGATTCGATCTCGGCGGTTGAAGACGAATTGGGGCTAGCTGTTGAAGACGTTGAAGAAGAGTCCGTTGCGGTAGAAGAGCCAGGGTTGGCTGTTGAAGAGGAGTCAGTGTCTGCAGTCGACGACGAGCCCGTGCTTCCGGTTGAAGACGACTCGGCGTCGGCTGTAGAAGACAAATCGGCACTTCCCGTTGAAGAACCCATCTCTGCATACGATGCCGAAGAAGAGTCGGTCGTGGACGAAAGGACATCTCCTGATGACGACGAGATATCTGTGGCCGATGACGAGGAAGACGAATATTCACCGGCCGCAAGTGACATGGTGATGGGCGCCGTACCACACAACAGCGCCAGCAAAAAGAGAGCCAAGATGAAGGCACGGGCACGCATCGTAGAGCTACAAAAGGAAAGGGAGGGAGAAAAAACGAGCAGAAAAAAGCAAGCAGCACAAAAAGACCTCTGGGACCAGTTGAGGGCCAGGACGCGTTTGGAAAAAGCAGCGCGAGAAAGTTTTTCAGATGCGTGCAAAACAATGGCTGGTTTTTTTATGCCTATGCAGTCAGCACAAAAACAGCGCGTCTCGAGCTCTACACCCTCTCCCAGCAGCATGTGTGGCATGGCCGCAGGGAGGGATTTCCGTATGCGCTCTTGTCTCTGAAGAGGAGAGAAAATTTTCATCGGCATAGCCTAGCCTACTATGACAATGCCGACAATGACAAGGATGGCGTCTGCGAGTCGCCGCCTGGTGTCACATGCACATACGTCTGTGTCGGTCACATGGCCAAGGCGATTGCAGCACACTTTGAGGGCACCGCCACTGGCACTGCAGTAACGCGGGTGCTCGATGTGGGTGTTGGGCACGGGGGTTGGCTTCGCGCACATTGGCGCAACACTTGCTGCCGATGCCTCTAGAAGCATGCGTGCGCAAGTTGTACGGTGTCGATCTGTCGCGCGGTATGCTTGACGTGTGCCGCAACAAGGGTCTCGTCACACACTTGCATTGGTGCGATCTGGACAAGCACAATCTGGCCGAGGTGTTACGCGAGCCAACCAGCAAAACCGCACCTTCCTTTGACGTTATCTTGTCAGCTGACACCACCGAATTTGTGCACAACCATGCACGTCTCTTTCTCCAGGTAGAAGCGCTGTTTGTGCCTGGAGGCGGCGTGTTTTTACAGCACGTTTGCGGCCAGCGGCGTTGCCACCTACCCTGACCTGACGGTACACACGAGCGAGGCAAGCCTGCGCCAGCTTTCACACGCGCATCACCTTGACGTGCATAGCATTGAATGCTATCATGGGTGGAGCGCGACCGCCAACGAGCACTTCGATTATTTTTCAGCTCCTGGCCAGCCGCCGCCGCAGCTCGTCGTAAAAATCTTTTCCACGCACACTATTCAACGGGAGCACACTTTGTTCTCTCTCTCGCTTTTTTTTCTCTCTCTCTCTCTCTTTCTCTTATGTCGATGGCCAACTCTATTTCGACCAGTTCCACAACGGCTGCGCGCCACCTTGAAGTCGAGCGTTGTCGCGTGCGCGGACACAAGATCCCTTCGCATCTCGAACACCCACTCACGACGAGCATCCTTCTGCCGCTGTGCGACGTGGTGGTGGATGCGCTGTATGTGCGCGGCATCGTACCCAATCACGTGACGGCGCTGTCGTTTGTCGTGCGTATGGCCTCTATCGGCATTGTCTTCTTCTCGGGCGCTTCGTGGACAACCGTGGCGCTGTTTTTTTTTGGGTACTGGCTTGACTGTCTGGATGGCGTGTTGGCGCGTCGCCACAACCTGATCACGTCGCTGGGCGATATGCTCGAGCACATTAACGATGTTACGACCACGCTGCTCATGTGCGCCGTGCTCGCGTGCACCTATCCAGTTCACTGGGTCTGGATCCTGGCCTTTGTGGGCACGTTCTTGGGCACGTGCATCCACATGGGCCTGGTTGAGACGTACAACTGTGACGTCAATCACCAGGGCAACGAGGCCAACTTCCTGTTTGCTCTGACGCACGTGTCGCGCTTTCTCGAGCCCATCAAGTACCCGCTGCTGAGCGGCAATGAGAATGATAGCCAAGCCGAGGAGGGCACGAAGCCACTTCCCGTCTACAACCTGCCACGCTTCGAGCACGACATGCTGTGGCTGATGAATCACACGCGTCACGCGACCGACGTGACCGTCATTCTTGTGCTCACGGCTTTTATGGCCTGGCAGGCAGTCTTTGCATAAAAAAAAAAGCTGCCACTCGACGAGACACCAGGGCGCCTTTTTTTTCCCCTTCTACCTAACTCTGCCGCTGGCTGTGAGTTTGGTTGCCTTGTCGACTGTGATACGTTACCTCCTGATACCTCCTCAGCGATAATGCCTTGTCAGCCAAGTGCAGCAACCTGCTCCTGTTTGATCGCACCGAGGTCTGGTACGACAATCCCTGCTTTGGAGATGTGCGCTGGCGCTGGCGCTGGCACCGCCAAGAGTTTGGCTTTGATTCCTCTACTATCTTTTCTTTTGGTCGAGCAAGCAGCAGCTAGCTAGCTCAAGGTTCAGGCAAGCTGTCGCTATCCATGCAATGGACAGACGAGGTTTCCAAAAAAAAACAACTGTTTGTGTGTGTGCGCAAAACGAGACAGGCCTCAATAGCATGTTTCTCCTTCGTCCTCATCTTCGCTGCTGCTGCTGCTGCTGCTGCCATAGACAGTCGGTTCATTCTCGTCTGCGATAAAGTTGGCCAGACTTTCGGTATCGTCAGACGGATCGTCAAAGCTCCTGAGCGACACGCTGCGTTGGATGGCCCACGAGGTGGTGGTAGTGGTGGTGTTTTTTGCTGCATAACGAGCCTTTTTTGCAGATGGCGCACGAGACTTCATTGACAGGATGACGCACGCCTGCGCCTGTCCGAGCTGGGCCGGCACCGACAACAAGGCGCTGGCACGGCTAGACTTTTGCGCCTGGTGGACGATGCGCAGCAAGTCGGCGCACGCGCCAAAGCGTGCGGCACAGTGGGCGCCGCACAGCAGTTGAGTGTCGGCAGCATCGGCAATATTGACGAGCGTCGACAGTGGATGCGTGGCGTGGCACAACTGGCACACGCCATGCGTCGGATGCTGCACCTGGGTTAGAGTCACCTGAATGCCCGTCGGGACACTTGGCTGAAGGCAAACCGAGCGACGATCTTCCTTGCGTCGCTCGTCGACAAACAGCGTGCTCATCACCAGCTCCAGAGTCGTGTGTTCGCGCTTCTGTCCAAAGTGAAGTGACGGGTAGATGCAGCGATCCCAGATGGCTCGACCCAGGCGCGTTTCGGTCCACATGCGTGCCTCTTTGACAGCCACGAGATCGGCCACATCCTTGCGCGTCGGCTCGTATTCCTGCGCATCGTGCTCCGACACGACGAGGGCGGGCACGGGACGACCCAGTGGTTGGCGTGCTTGGAGCGGAATAGCAGCAGCCGCTGGCGGCTCTTGGGAGCGCTTGCGCTTGTGGCTGTGGCTGATGGGAGTAGCAGCGTGGATGGGCACGGCGACCTGCGCTGGTTCCACTGGTGCTGCCACGAGGATGGATGGTGCGCTCTGCGCCACCGCCGGCTTGTGACGCAGGCTGGCGGCTTCGCTCTCGGCGATCGAAGCGATGCGATGCCAAAACACGAGGCGCTGCGTGTCGTTGAGCAATGCCACTTGGGCAGTCATGGTCTGGAGGACGTGCGAATAGGCAGCAAGGCTGCTCATCTTGTGGTGGTTGCGATGGTGTTGGTAAGTTTGTGCGTGTGTGTATGCGCGATCGAGAGGAAACAAGAGTTTGAGTTGTGAGGCTGGTTTGGCTGCTGGAAGCCCGAGACGTCTTTGCAGTTGCGCAGTCACCAACAAAAAAACCTGCGTTAGACAAACTCGAGCTCGGCTTCGTGCCAGGCGAGCTGTGTGGTGGAAGGCTTGTGCGAGTCGCTGCTCGGTGTGTAGACCAGGGCCAACTGGACGACACGCACGCCCTTTTCGTCGCTCGGACCCGCCGGGTGGTGCATGTGAACCAAGCCTGCGCGCGCCGTCCACGGAGCGGTGGATGAGAACGACGCCACTTGCGCCGTCAACGCGTCACGAAGGCGCAACAATGGCTCCACATCGTGCATCGCGAGTGGTTCGGCGTCTAGCACATTGTCGTCACACACGTGCGAGGCGACACTTTTGACATATCCGCAGCCGCTCAGACGTCTTTGCACCAGCCGGAGCAGATGCGGCAACGCCTCGGCTTCCCACTCGCCCTTGACGGTTGCGCGTGCTAGACGCTGCAGTTCGCCAACGTGTCCCACATCACTCGCCGATTGCGCGTCCGTGTGGAGAGCCTGCCAGGCAGCCTCGATCGATCGGTAACGGCTCCTTGCACCCGGAGAGGCGCAAGCTTCCATAGCAGAGTGGCCCGAGGCACGCCTGAGAGTAGTCACAAACCCTGTTGGAGGGGCCCGTCAACCTGGACAACGAAACGTTCGTTGCACTGGCTAGCTCCTCTTCGGTAAAGACGTGCCACTTAGCCATGAGTGGCCGCCACCCTGCACTGTCGCATTCAGAATCGGTCTCAGCTGTCGCTGGCACAGTTGCAATGGCACTTGGCTGTGGACTTGTTACGAGCTTTCATTTGCGTAGGAAATAAATTCTTTTTCTTGCTTCCAACAGCAACACGTCCAACCGCAATCGCGCCATGTCAAAACGCCGCAAAATTGCCGAAAAGGACTCGGTTTCCGAGGGCCAGAAAAGCGATGTTGATCAAGCGCGCTTCCTGTGCGCCAGCGAACAAGATAGTTCCGTCGAACAGCTGCGCGAGATGGCGACGCGCATCGGAGGCATTTCAAATGTTCTCACGCTGACCAAGACACAACTTTGTGCTGCGTTGGAAAGAGCCATTGGCAACAGGAATGAAGGTGTGGAGCAGGGGGTCTTCTGCTGCAGACGCCAGCGGCAATGCAAAATCAAAAGCGAGAGCATCTCCATCAGATGCGCTTCCTTTCACTGTCGAGCAGGAAGATGCGCCGATTCCAGAGGGTTGCCTCGACATGGTTACCCAGGATATCATGTACGATCCCATTGTTGCTTCCGATGGCTACTCGTACGATCGCGCATCACTGCGTAACCTCATCGGGAGGAAGGTCGACTTCTCGCCCTCGGAGTGTCAAATCATTGCGTGTTTTCAACGAGGCGCTCAAGAACCCATTCAACGACATCCCAGGTTGGCCGGCTGAGTTTGTGCTGTTTCCGAATCGCAGTCTTCGCGAAACGATTGTCGCGTGGCTAGATGCGCACGGGTTTCCGCGCGATCGCCCAGCGGAAGACTTGGTTGAACCACCCGAGACACAGCGCGACGCGGATGGTTTCTCCAACGGCATTTTTCTATCAAGGGCCAGCCGCTGAGGAAGGAGAAGAGGAAGCAGAGGAGGAAGCAAAGGAGGAAGCAGAGGAGGAAGCAGAGGAAGTAGAGGAAGAGGAAAAGGATGATGAATCTGTTGCTCGCAGGCTGATAGTGATAGAAGCAACGGCCCAGCGAAAAAAGTCGCTCATTATGAGCGTTCTGCTCGAGGCTCACAGTATGCGTCCTCTTATGGCGCGTCTTCGTGCAGCTTATTCTAGAGGACCAGAAGCCACCTTCAATGCAAATGTGTCAGATCCACTACTTACAGCGATCACACGTGAATTTGCCATCTCTGTTCGCATCATTCCGGGCATTGGCCGAAAGATCTTTACGCGTAGTCGTACGTTGGAATTCGAAACATGGCTTGCGTTCATGATTTGGGCAGTAGCCATTGCGCACGCAAACGACAGACTTACTTTGACCGGATCAGATCTTCGCAAAGCACTCGAACGCACAAACGATGACGAGGAAGACCACGACTTTTTGGCTCCAGAGGACGACGGTGACGAAGCAAGACGACCTGTTTTGGAACCCCTGGCGGATGAAGCGGCAGAGTCAACTGGATCGACCGATGAAGATTGATCAACAAAGCTGTTCGCAGTGTGAGCGTGGAAGAAAAGCACAGACTCACGTCGCCAGACTCTCGATTTGGGAGGAAAAACGTAAAAAAGAAACAGCACGTGCACGATCTTTTGAGTGTCTTGAGTAATTCCTCTCGCAACCACTTTCTCTTTTTTCGTTTCCTTCGTCTCGGTCATGAGTGCTCTCCTACCCTGCTCTCCTCATGTCTGCAGGCGTATGCGAGCAAGCTTACCCGCGGGAACAAGATTTCCCCTCTCGCACCTCGAGCACCCTCTCACGACGAGCATCCTACTGCCGCTATGCGATGTGGTCGTGGATACATTCCAGCCTGGTCACATGACTTGGCAACAATGTGACGACGGCGCTCTTCATGTGTGCTGTGCTCGCACGCTGCTACCTGATTCACTGGGTGCGAGTCATGGGCATGTGCATTTACAACTGCGACATCAACCGACAAGGCAACGAGGCCAACTCTCTTTTTTGCGCTGACGCACACGTCGCGCTTTTATCGAGCCTATCAAACACCTGCTGAACGGTGAAAATGCCAACCGAGGCAAGACACAAAGTGAGCACGGCAGACTGGTCACAATTTTTTTTTGGCCTGTTGAGAACCAACAACAAACCCAGTACACATCACACTCCGCATCGTCCACCATGTCTTCGACAATTGAATCGAAACTCGCCAAGCTAGCCGACAGCGAACTGACAAAATCGGCCACATTCACATGCCAGGAATGTGGACACGTCTTGAAGCTCAAAGGTCTCTACGGCGAGTCGATCCGTTTGATTGACGGGGAGCCACACAAACACTGTGGAGGTGTGATGAAGCTCACGCGACTGTCTCTTCGATCCAAATAAGAGTGAGTAAGGCACTCTAGCGCTTATAAAAAACGCCTCTTCTCCTCTCAGCAGCTTTGTTTTTATCGAGTTGCTGACGGCGCTGGAGCTTATCTTTGTTTCCAGCGGACACCAACATACCGGCGTCATCAGAACGCAGTATCTAGCGAGCCAAAGAAAAAACGGTGCTCTCGCGTGGGCGCGCGTGGGCGCGCGTGCTTACAAGCAGACAGTCGCCTACGTCCTCGAATTAGACATATGCTGCGAGAGATGAGCCTCGATGAGCCTCGTGCCATGCCGCTGCACTGGGTGTATCATACGCGCACTACCTTGAATGCATCTGTGCTAGTACGAAGCGGACAACGCGTGCAATGCAGTTTTTTTTTGCGCCACGTTGAACTCGGATGTGGTGCGATCGAGACCAACATCGCGCGTGTCCTGGGAATGGATGTCAAACTCACAGCACAGCGCAAACACGTTTCCGACCAACAAGAGCCTAGCGTTGGAGCGGAAGGCAACTCGGTGGTGGACGGCAGTGCTCGGACGGACGAGTTCATGGAGGACGCAGACGAAAACGAAGATAGTCAAAAGTAAGGTGAAAGCGAAGCGTAGAGGATGCGTATGCGTGCGCTTCATTTGGTTTTTTAATATGGGGTTTTGTTACACAAGCTCACAGGTGATGGCGGCGGCGGATGGGCGTTGATCGCGCACCTGTTGCCCGCGCGCTTCTATCCAGCGACGCGACTGCTTGACGCGCTCGGTCCAACGTGTCGATAGCCACTCGCACGCAGTCCACAGCACGGCCAGCCAGCCTGCCACGATGATAGCCACGATGACGACACCCACAATGATGAGGCCACATTCACCACAATCGCCGCTGACTCCACCGCCGCCACCTCCACGGCAGCAATCCAAGCAGTCGATAAAGTAGAAATTGGTGCGTCCACCACCGCCTCGCCCACCGCCCGTGCCACCACCGCACATAACACTGCACAGAACGACGAGACCGGCCACAAAGAAGAAGAACAAATGCCCATACAGCCAGTAGGCTAGCAAGTGGTGCTGAGTCGAAAGCGAGTCGGCCAGTTCGTGTGTGCTTCCGTCAAAGAGGCGCAGCACAAAGGCGGCGAGGCATGTGCCGCCTTCGATGAGCGCCAGCAGGGCGATGGCATCCCAGGCCAGGCAGAGGCCTAGCAAAAGGGTGTGGCGGCGACGCTGCCAGAGTGATTCGGCCGGGTGGTCATCTTTTTGCAATCAAGCAAAAGTGATCTAGATTGATTTTTATTCTTCCATAGCAACGGAGTTGTCCCTGCTCCAGTTGCATCCCACGTTAGTTCGTGCATGGGCATGCGCGCCAAAAATCTTGGTCCAGGCAAAAGCTTTGTTGTGCGTCTCACACTTGCCGGGAAGGTGGATGCCGGCCGCCATGTGATTGTCATATCGCGGGTGCTCCAGGAAAACACGAGGGGGATCACACTGCTGACATGTGCGCTCGGAAGCGGCATCTGGTGGCGGTCTTGTCAGCCATCCTGGGTCTTTCGGAAATACCATCTCCGCCGCTTTCAGAAAAATCTTGGACTTGGTATCCAAGCAACCTCGAAAAGATTTACACACTTGCGATTGGTTCTTGAAACAGCGAACGCCGGTCTCGCACAGGATGCGAATAGCCTCCGTGTGAGTCTTTGTCGTACTCTTGCGCGCTCCTCTCGTGCCAGGACGCCATCCGACTGCGTAAAGTTCACCAAGAAAAGTTGCCCAATCCTGGACTGTTGGATTGCGCTTACAGCTAGTTTTTTTATTCATGAGAACACGTAGTCGCGCAGTCATGCAGTCAGGTGGGAACGAAAAAGTTGCCGAGAGCAAAAGAAGCAAGCGACAGCGATGAAACGAAGCGCGAGCAACGTAGGCCGACCAGGCAGGACAAAGAGAATGATAAAAAACACACAAGAATCAGTAAATAACACATACATGACCCATCTGATCGCAGCATCTCCCTTCTTCCCTCCCTCCCTGACTTACAAGTAACAATAAGAATTGAAAGAACAGGCGTCAGCGCGAGTCTTGGGCTCCTCGAAGAGGAAGGGGAGCTGCTGCAGTAGCAGTAGCAGCAGCAGCAGGGCCGGGTCGGCGCAGATAAGCAGGACCATCGGGCTTGCGACCGGTTGCAGGATCCACCTGCGCATGGAGCGCAAACTGGACACGTGCACACATCGCCCAATCTGCATTCTTGTCGCGACATACCAGACGATTCACACAAGTGACCGAGCGGCATACTTTTAGGCCCCAGCGCTGGATAAACGTGACGCCGGAGGCGGCATAAGCCGACACGAGATCAGATTCGGCGGGTACGTGGAGGGAGCGGCCATCTTCACCAACCACAACAGCTGCCGCGCGAGTGCGAGCGATGCGTGTGCCAGCTGGAAAAGAAGAGGCGGGCTTGTCGGATGCAAAATAGCGTGCGCCCCGTTCGGCTTCATGCGCATCGCCAAACGGATACGACGGGTCGTCACGTACCAGCTTACGATTCGCCTTGAGCGTCACAATTTGACGAGCGCCAGCCAGGCGAGCGGGATTGGTACGTGGCGTGGCGTCGGTCGCAAACAAAACGGCTTGCTCCATCTCTCCACCGCAGCACGCACAGCATTTGCTCGTACGATACTCGTCCACCCAGCGAATCATTTCGCCCATGCGGAGTAGCTCTTGAAACAAGCGATAGCCCGTCGGCATGGTGATGTGACCTGCCGAGTTGTGTCGAAACGTGCCATCTCCAAACGCGATGAGCAGACGGGGAGGAGGAGGAGGCGGTAAGGCTCCAACTGCCAATGCGATAGGGCGCTTGGGTGCCCATGGTCGGTCCGGAATATGAAGGGTAGCAAGGGCTGCGAGTGGATCTGCAGGATCCAATCGGCCAGCTGCTGCGCCAGCATCGCGCAGCACGCGATAGATCTTGGCCTGCACAATCGCCCACCATTTCTGGCGGGCACCGAAGCTCTCCATACGCATGCGACGAAAGATGTGTGCGGCATAAAAGCGCATACACTTGTCAAATCTCCCACGCTCATCCCAGTAAGCGAGGTAAGAGTGAACGGATTCAGGACGGCTGGTCTTGAGCGACGGAGGCACGGCAAAGATATCGACGTCACCCGCGGCACGCGCCTTGGCGCGATGAGCATCTTCGATACGCTGACGCTCCTGTGCGTGTAACTTGATCTTGCGATGGTGCTTGTACTCGCGCGTCGAGATGCGCACTACGACCGTTCGGTCGCCACGATCAAATGGCTGCCCTGTCATCTGATCGAGCAGACGGCACGTCGCAACAAAATAGTTGCGACGATTCGTGTCTACCGTGAGAACGGCAATCACACCGGCAGCGCGAAGCGACTGCATGCTTTCGGCATCGATATACTGTTCTTGTGGTAGTTTCGAACCGGCAGGGATAAATGGAGGGAGTGGTGGAAGAGCCCCTTCCACGTGTGGAACAAACTTGTTTTTGATCTCGAGGGTCGTCTCGAGAAACGCGATCGAGATACCGTCAGTCGTAAACTTGTTGCGCAGGCGTACGATGCCCTTTTCGACCGGGAGGCGCTGCTTCCAAAACTCGGGCGGGTGCTTGAAGAGACGCATCCATGCATGGGCCTTTTCGACGGATGGAACGTCTTCCTCGGCCGCTTCCGACACCTTCTCCTCTTCCTCGTCCTCCTCATCGGTCTCGTTAGTGTCGAGTTCGGCTTCCTCTGCCTTGCGCTTTCTTGCAAGTTGGGTTTCATGACGTTTTTGTGCTGCTGTTAGCCCCGCACGCCGTGCCTTCTCGCGTTGCACCGCCTCCTTTCTTGCAGCCACTTCTTGTCGCTTGCGCTCTATTTCGTCCTTCTTTGCCTGCGCCCCATCCTCCTTATCGAACTGCTTGATCATCGAAGTGAGCAGCTGCTCGGTGACCATCAGATGACTCGGCACATAGCCCACCAGTGGAAACAGGTGAAATAGCTTGAGGTGCGGCTCAGGACGGCCGCGCTTGCGTGCCGCAACAGGACGGCGCTGATGGTGGCGACGAGAGGCCGAGATGCGTTTCGGTTGATGGTGAATTCCCGCCTTGGGTAACACAACTGGCGAAGGACGATTCTGCTTGTGCTGCTCACGCTGGCGTCGTCGATGGCGAGCTTGTTGTTTTTTGCCCCGATAAATAGTAGCCGTCTCAGCTTGCGCAGCGGCAGCTGCTGCATCAGAGTTTGGATCGGCACCCATTTGTTGCTGCTGCTGCTGTTGTGGAGATGGAGGATGCTCCTCTCGAAAGCGTTGTGTTTCCACCTCTTGCAGAGCCTCGAGTCGCTTGAGAATTGCCGACAGCCACTCGAACCGACGGCAGGCTGCGAAATCGCGAGAGGCCGCGAGCTTCTTGTTCTCCACCCCATCTTCCTCTTCTTCATTGTCGGCGTTTTCCTGTTTGATCGCAAGTGCGGCGGCAGCCGCGCCATCTTCATCGGCATCCTCGTCCGGATCCAGACGCGCCGCTGGTGCGGCGTCGGCCAAAAAGGCCGGCGTCAAGCGGTTGGCGCACTCAAATGGCAAAAGGGCTACGCGAATCAGTCGGATGAAGCGCGACGACATGTGGCGCCACAAGAACGACCACGCCTCTGAGTGAGTGCCATCTTCTTCGTCAGCAAAATGCTTCGCCGGTAGCTTTTCGCGCATGTGCTTCTCAAACTGCGCGCGCAGCGCTGGCTCTTGTTGGAGCTCGAACGCGATACCAGAGGTGGCATCGGCTGTTGCTTGGGCCCACGAGCGAAGCGAGGATGGAGGAGACGCAATGTGGCGCGCCAACCACCACATGATCTGCTTGCGCACCTTTTGCGGGCCGAGTACCAGCTGCAGTTGCTGCTTGGTGTCACGTCCGTACTGGAGGTCGATCATCTCACGGCGCACCCAGTAGAGTGTCTTGAGCCACACCTGCTTGATGGCCATATTGCGATAGTCCGTCACCATCTGGCGCGCGCAGTATTGCATGCTCGTTCCGCATAGTTGCGTAGAGTCTCCTCGTGCTTGTTGCATATTCGGGTAGGAGCCTTCTGCAAAGAGCTGTTGGTGAAATATGTAGAACGGCGTTTTCTTGTTGGTCACCGAGTGCTTCTGGCTCGCCAACGAGAGTGCAGTGCGCATGATGGTCTGATTCATGCGCAGAGTTCGAGGAGGAGGAACAGCAGCAGCCGGTGGCGGGAGCACGAGCTTGTCCTTTTCCTTTCGACGTGCCATAAAAAACTCGATGTTGGCAAGCGTGACGGGAAGCAGCTCGTGCTTTTGGAACCCATCCAGCTCGACACTTGCACGTGCTCGAATGCGATGCAACTGCTCGACTTTGTAGAGCATCCACTTGGTCGCGCGCTTACGATAGTGGTGGGCAAACTGAGTAGCCAGGTACGCTTTGTAAACGCGTGAGCGCACAGCGAAATAGGTTGGGCTGGCCTCTTTCTCCTCTTCGGTTTGAGGCGGTATGAAGTTGGCGGCAGTGCAGCCATGCCCATTGACGATGGTACTTACGGCTGCGCAGTAGGCGCACTTCTGGAGGCCTTTTCGGTCGCCAGGCTGGTTTCTCTCCCACACGCGAACTAGCTGTTGTTGGCTACGGCGCTTTGGTTCTGAAGGTTTCTTGTTGGAGGCATCGTCTTCATCGTCAGAAGACTCGTCCTCCTTCATGTGTTGCGGAAGAGGAGCTGCTGCTGCTGCTGCTGCAGCCGCTGGACGTCGTGGCACCACGATCACGTCAGCGTCATCTTCATCATCTTCTCCACGATCTTGTGCAGCCAGCACATCATGTGCCGCCTTGCGGCGGCGCTTGCGCGGGCCCGCCTGCTTTCCCATGGAAGGGAAAGCGAAGCAAAGTGGGAGAGTGAACGAGGCAGGAGGAGCGGGAGAAAAAGAGTGTGCGGAGAGGGACGAAAAAGTCTGGAACGAAATTTCATTTACCCTGTCGAATTTTTTTCTCCTTTCGATTTCAAGATCTCCCTCATCATCATGTATCGAGAATACTCTGAATTGTTCAAACGGGCCGTGGTGAGGTTCTACCAGTCTGCCTTGATGCCGGTACGCATGCTTGCACGTTACTTTTGTATCTCCGTGCAGAGCATCTACCGATGGGCACGTTCTTATCTGGTGAATGCTGGTATCTTGCCACCTCCACCTCCACCTCCACCACCATCATCTCTGCCACCTGTTCGTCGGGGTAGAAAGCAAAAACTGACTGCTGCTGCTGCGCAGCAACAGATCGTGCGCACAGTGAAATCAAGCAAAACCATCAACTGGTCTCGCCTGCATCTGCTGCTGGAACGCAAGTTTCACGTGCGTGTGCATCGTAGTACCATCTATCGTCTGTTGGCTCAACACCAGCTGACCTACAAAAAAGCGCATTTTCGTGGCAAACGACCTGATGCTGTTAAAATGCACTCATTCAAAGCTGCTATTGGTGCAGTACCAACATCGAGCCTCATCTCGCTCGACGAGGCTTCTTTTGACACTCATATGACGCCGCTCTATGGCTGGAGTGAAAAAGGTAGCAAATGCATCTTTTATCCTCGACATAGTAAGAGAGTTTGTAAGCGCTTCTCGCTGCTGCTGGCAATATGCAACGAGCGAGTGTTGACCTGGCAGTTGGTTGTTGGGTCGTTTAACAAGCAGTTGTTTCTATCCTTCTTACGCGAACGCCTCTTTCCAAGCCTTGTTGACTGCCCCTCTGCGCATCGCCTTCTGATGGACAATGTAGCGTTCCACCATTCGAAAGAAGTAGCTGCGTTGTTGCGGGAGCACGACCTTCCGCCTCCTATCTTCAATCCGCCCTACCATCCTGACACCAACCCAGTCGAAATGGCTTTCAGTATGATGAAAAGGCGTGCTCGTATTGTCCAACCAACCAGCCTGCAGGAGGTCGAGCAGGTAGTGAGAGACTCGATCGTACAAGATTTGCATCCCGAATTCTTGCGGCGTGTGTTTGCGCACTCATTGCCATTCGCTGGAGTCTAGAGGAAAAGGCAGAGGAGTG
This sequence comes from Galeopsis tetrahit, assembly GCA_963675135.1. Lineage (NCBI taxonomy): Eukaryota > Viridiplantae > Streptophyta > Magnoliopsida > Lamiales > Lamiaceae > Galeopsis > Galeopsis tetrahit. The sequence continues at coordinate 372,111 of CAVLYN010000293.1, read as the reverse complement.
AGAGGGAGATGAAGCTTTTGAAATCAACTAAGGGCACAAGTTGGTTGGGTATTTCTTTCCAGCCTCTCGTCACTAGTCACGAGCAAACACGAATCTGTACTCACCCGAGAAGGAAAAAGAAAAAATTTATGATAGCTGCTGACTGCATGAATATGTGACTGCGCGTTCTCATGCCTTTTGCAACCGGCTGTAAGTTCCAAAGGGTCAAACTGGCGCTCGTTGAGTGCGCCTTTGTCAGGAGCATACTTCCATAGATGATAAAGCATGAAACTTTGCATGGTCCCGTAACTTATGGTCTCCCCCAGGACCTTCTCTATCTGCTCTGTGAGCCATTTGTGGTTGTGACATTCGCGCTTCAGGTAAAAGTCGTTAGCGATATCTCGCATGAGATTTTCGTCGCTTCGAAAGATCAGAAATCGACCATATCCGTAGCCGCACTCTTGGCGGTTGATCCCACCTGTAAGAATTAATCGACTTCTTGTTGATCCCCAAAAGCCGTCCGAGTGCATCCTCCATCGCAAGCGCTTGGATTGAAGGATCCGGAAGACCTGCAGGACCCACGGCAAGCGCGCCAAACTGAAACTGTAATAGTCCGGCGTTCTTCTTATCGGAACAGAGCATTTCCATGTCTATGTGCGTGTTGATCCATCCGGCTTTGAAACGCGATTTCTTGTCGTAGCGATGCGTGACGAGAATGGACTGGCCGGCGTAGTAGCATGTTCCTCCTTCTGGTGGCAGCGCGTCGACGCATGCAATGATGCGCTCGTTTTCGCGCACGATGGCCCTCCCTACGTTTTCCAACAGCATGCATCGCGCTCGTGCGTCGAAGAGGTTCGTCTTCAACTTTTCTAGCAGGGCTTGCTTGTCCAAAACCGTAATGGCCCAGAGATAAACAACCGGTTTTCCATTCATTTCGAATGTCGGTGGCTCTGTAAACTGCATGAGTTGCATTCTTTCCGGGTGCAGCTTGTTGACGTTCACATGCTCGACAAACTCTTGAAAATTGCCAAGGAAAGATTGGCCGAGTCGCTCCAGTCGCTCCGCGTCGGTGATTGTCCGCAGCTGCGTGTTCGTCGCAGAGATCTCCGGGTCTTCGCCGTCACTTGTTCCGCTATCGAGGTTCCACTTCAAAGGATCGAGTGGGTCTTGGTCAGATGGATGCCGAATCTCAGATGCCATAGCTTTGGCTCGCAGAAATGTACGGCAGGAGGGGAGAGGGAAGAGGGAGGAAATTGTGGAAGTGGAACAAAAATAATCTTCTCATCCGAGCAAAAAATCATCCCCGCCTTGACACTGACACCTTTTTTCTCCTCTGCGCAATGCCGCGCCTGGCGCAGCTGCCTGCCGATGTGCTGGGCCATCTGAGCGCGTGGTGCAGCGTGCGTGACTTGGCATGTCTGGCATCGACGGCCAGCCAAGATTTGTACCAGCGTGTTTATGCGTTGCAAGCCAAGCGCCACCAGCAGGTACTGCTGCGCTTCCCCGGCTGGGCGGCCATCCTCGACCGGCCCAAGATGGTGTGCCGCGGTCGCTCGGTCATGGGCAGCGTGGGTGCGCGCGCCGAATTGGCTGAACTGGTCGGCCTACAACGCAGCCACTTGTACACCATGCCCGTGATGTTGCGCCTGGCACCCTGGGGGCAGCTGGTGCGAGACATGTGCCTGCCACAACCATCCGATGACGAGCTTACCCGGACGTCGGCACCACTCTGCGATATGGACGCGTGCAGTATCTGGCTACAGTTTTGCGTGATGCACCCGTTTCGTCCGCCCCTGAGTGTGCCGCCAACGCCCGTGCTGCTTGTGGCCCTGCTGTTTTCCTTCAACTGGTCGAGAGGCGTATGTACCCAAATGGCGCACGAGCTGCTTCGTCCCGACGTGCTCATTGCCATGTATCGCGCGTCCGGCTGGGACACGTGTTGCTTTTTAATTGAGCGTCTGGGCACGGCACTCGACCACGCCACGGCGTGCGAGCTGCTCGATGGCCTGCTCCGCGCACTCGTCACGCGTGCATTTTACCCACAGACCGCGGGGGATTACCAGCCGGCAATCGTTGTCGCGCGCTGTGTAGAGTGCTTGCGCAAAGCGTGCGATCTTCCGTCACTCCAATGGTACACACTCGTGTCGCGGCAAGCCGTAGGCTACTCGTTGATTCTATTAGCACTCGCAAGTCCCGACTTGCCACCCACTGCGCTGTCGACGCTGCTTGTTTTGCCCACCGACGATGACGACGCATCGACGCAAGGATAAAAAAAAAAGAAGACGGCTAGGGCTATTTTTGTATCACAGCCTCGGCGCGCTGGCAACGCACGGCCGCTAGCATGCACGCGTCCTGGTGCTCTTTCCATGTGCCATGCTGCACGCGCTCCTGCAGCTGCCGCCAGGATGATTCGCGCGCCAGCCGCATCTGGTCGGCATGCACATGCGCCAAGCATGTCTGCAGGCTCGACTGGCAGGTGCCCGCGTCAAACGAAGGCGTATGTGTAGGATCATTCATTGCAGTCCGTTGATTTGTGGGTGAGCGAGATGCCACGTCAAAAAACGCAGGACTGAAAAAAAGCCTCGTTCAATGCAAGCTTTTACGATCGCCGACATCTTTTCGAGAGCCGAGGCGCGAGTGACAAAACGGGACCGCCCAAAGGATGGAAAGTCAAGTCGTATGCACGCCGTCCGTGGCAATATGTTTTTGTGTGTGTGCTTGAGAGCAGTGTTCTTTTTTTTTTATGCCGCTTTATCGTCTTCCTCGTCATCATCGTCCTCCTCGTCGGGCACCATGGCCTGCTTTTGTGCGACCAGCGTGGCCATGAGCGAGGCAAAAACGTGATCGTCCTTGGCGTTGATGACGCGCGCCGGCTCCTTGATGACACACTCACCCTTGCGTGCCGTCAGCGTGGCTTGAGCACAGGCGCACGCGGCCGTCAAGTGTGCGAGCGCTGCCTCGTTGGAGACATTGGCCGCAGCGGTAGTTGTCATGACCAAGACGTAAGTGGGCGGAGCCACGAGCTTGGCAACAATTTCCATGGCACCTGCGACCGACATGGCTTCGGCAGCCTGGAGGGCGGCGCGCACCGCCTCGATGCCGTCAAACTCGAAACACGTGAGCTCGAGTGTCGCGCGTAGCAAGGCCGGCTTGGCGACAAACATGCGCCGCGAGAGCTTGATCAGCTCGGTCCATGCCGCAGCGGGCACGCGCTTGTCATTGGAGTAGGGTTGGAACACTTCGGGCAAAGGCTTGGCCGCATCATCGCTCTCTTGTTCCTCCTTCTCTGCAGCCACGAGACGCAGCGCATCGTACGCGTGATCAAAGCGTCGATACAAGTCCCACCCGAATGCTTCGTACAGCGATTGCAGAGACATGCCGCCTTTGGTCGCCACGCGCGTAAGTAGACTGTGTACGGCGCGTGTCTTGGTGTGGCGCTCTTCGGCACGCGTAGCGTCTGCAGCCGTCACGTGCTTTTTGCTCAGATCGACATACCCTTTTTCTGCATCCACACGCAGCACCGAGACCGCCTCGGTCTTGCCCACCTGTTGGGGGTAAAAGCGCAAACAATCGCACGGCGCGTGTGAGCTGCGCTCACTTGGGCGCCGGCTCGTTCGCTTTCTTTTTCCCCCCAAACCCCCACACGATGCTGGTATCATAGGGAGACCATAGCAGCCCTCTTGAGCGAAGCGGAAAGATGTGGGGTGGAAGGGGGAAACGAGCGACTAGCGAGTGTTCCCCCCTCGAGTGTTCCCCCCTCCTACCTGGACGATCTGGTGGATCGAGCGGATGCGGCGGCGTGAGAGTTCCGAGAATTGGATCATACCCTCTCGGCCCTCGTAGGCCAAGAGCTTGCCGAAGACGCACTCGGGAGTAACCCGAGTAATTTGCACCATGACGACCTCGTCAATCTTGGGCACGATGGCTTCATACATGCGGCATGGTGCGGTGGGGGTAGGGGCTGAGGAGGACGACAACGATGCGTCCATGGCGAAAGAAGACTTGCGTAGGGGGAGAAAAAACGACGAGCGGGCGGGAAGATTGGCTTGGCCGGAAAAAAAAAAGTGTCCCGCGCAAGAGCAAGCAGCGGTGGGTGAGGTTTGTCTTGCCTTCAACCCGAGCGTTTTCGAGGACGTAAGGCACGAAAGTCGACGAGTATGTTGGACATGTGTTGCGTGTGGTGACAGTTGATTGACACGTATGGATCACCTCGCTTCCACCGCAGCTGCAACTCGTGTGAAAGCGCTTGCATATCGGCTTGTGAAGCGTCTGGCATGGGCATGTGTAGCCACCACGCTCGCACTATATCGCGCACACGTGTGTCAGAAGCACGCACGTCGAGTTGATGAGGTTGCCCATTGGTCCATCTATCCAGTAAGATGATAGCGGCAGGTGGGCAAACGCACGCGTGTGCCTGCTGGTCAATTGTGAGAAACGTGGCGGTACTTTTCTCATCTTCAGTATCAGCTTGACCGATACCAATACTTCGAGACGCTCCCATGGCACTATGGCACTCTCCTTGCGCCAAGAGACATCAAAACCAAATAAATGTGTCAGTGAGACACTGACCCTTCTCAAAACCTTCCGCTTTTTTTTTTGGACTAGCGGTGCTGCAGGTTTTGCCCAAGGACCACCTGATGCAGCACCTTTGCGGTTTTCTTTGATGGGCACAGGTGGCAACCGACAAGGCAACGTTTCACGGATTCCGTAATGTGCTCTGCCATCAGTGTTTGTTGCATCAAGTAATCAGCTTGCAGGCTCGTTTGTACTGTATACCAATGTTTGAAGGATGCAACTGCCTCTGGTGCCTTCTACAACCGGCTGCTATAAGCACGTCGACCAAGAAACAGGCAGCAACTCGACCGAGGCGCGTGCACAACATGCTGCTGCTTTGGCGATCGAAGGCTCTGCCATCACATTCCGGCTCCGTGGAGGTACATGTGCAATTGGTAAGCAGTGTGGACGCGCTCGATACAAGTTAGGACGTGCGACTTCCGCCTACAACCATTTCATATCAACAACTGCTAGATCTTGACCGAGTGCAGTCGGACCGCGTATGTTGCGTTTGTATGATCGGTATGTGGAGGGTAGTTACAAAGGGGGAAGGACTGGAATCTGGGGCAAGGCCGGAGGTAAACAATGCCCTGGGCTTGCTGCCGTCTAGCTGCAAGTTGCAAAACTTGAGTAACCTGAACCATGACGACCACGTCGACTTTGGGTAGGGTGGCTTCATAGATGCGGCATGGCACAATCGACGAAGCCGCTGCCTTCAACGGCAAAGAGGAATTCGCAGATATCGATGGGGCAAAAAAAACGGCGGACACGGGGAAGTTTTTTTTACGTGGTTTTACTCGAGCGTGATGTCTTGTGCCTGAAGCTTTGGATCATTGACCTTGATCATGTAAGTGGGCATGGATCGGATGTCGTTCAAAATGGCACCGACGCTGGGTGCAAGCTTGCCCAAGAGCTGCAGCTGGTGCCAAAACACGTCGCAGCGCGCGCGGAACAACTGCACGCCCCAGTCGCGAAAGCTCGTCTCAGGTGCGCACTCGCGCAACTCTTCGACCAAACGCATGCCGCTCTTGTAGTGCCGTTGGCGCGCCTCCATGAGTTCATACAGATCTGAAAAAGTTTCGGTTTCGCCGACGCCGTCGATCGGTTCCTCACGAAACGGCTGTTCAAGCAAGCTCATGATCAGCTTGTCGTAGACACGAGCGTCCCCGCGCAGGTAATTGTTGCGCAAAAACGTTACAAAGTGCGGCAACATGCTATACACAAACATCTTTCTGCCGCCCGGCATCTTCTGACTGTAGTCACGAAGGATCACGTCGTACTGCGCGTCCGCTTCCAGAGTGGCAACCGCCTCGGTGGCCGCGCGAGCGATGGAAAACGCCTGCATACGACGAAATATGCTGTGCTGTCGCTCATTGTCGGCCTGGCCGAGCACGGTGAAGCCAAAGTCCTGGTACCAACCCTGGCCTTTTTCAAACATACGCGCGTAGAGCATCAAAATCTTGCTCTTGCTCTTGGTACAGAGGACAGAGGAGTCATCCTGGAGCACAAGGTAAGCCGCGCCTAGGCTGCGCGCCAACTCGTCAGCAACTCGCACCAATTGCGTGCCAGCGCGACACGCAAACCACATCGAGCAGTTGTCCGACGCCGATACAAAGTGCAATTTTGCGGCGACGACGTGGCGTGCGTGATCGTCGCGCAAGCTGATACGAAAGCATGGCCACGCAGTCTCGTCTGACAGAAAACTGGGCGCCTCAATAATCCACTCGGACGGCTTTGGCGATTGCTCGGTGGCTTCTTCCTCTTCCTCTTCCTCGTCCTCTTCTCTAGTCTCCAGGAATGCAAGCGGTAAAAACATAACAGAAGGGATGGGCTTTTTGTTGGAGCGCAAGGCCATCAGCTGGCGCACCCGAGTTTGCAGCTTGCTCGCAGTGGCGTCCGGCACCATGGTGGGGCAACTCGATTCGTGTGCGCAGATGAGCCATACAAGGAAAGCGGAGGGCGCATCATGCGCTCGTGACATCTGCGCCTGCAGCGACGCAATTGTTTTGCGAAAGTAGATCGTCCGGTCCATATCGGCCAGGTCTACCACCGGCGAAACCGAAACCGCACGCACCTCATCGACCGACTGTCGATGCAGCCAGGCCTGGTCTGCCAGGTTGTCGGCAGCTTGCACCACAACGCACATGACATTGGAGAGCACTATCTGCGCCAGACAGGTGAGAAGGTCTTCGTCTGTTGACAACTGCAGTATACCAGACACCACGGCTCCACTCTCGAGTGCTGTTGCCTTGATTTTGAAACGATGCTTGGCCGTCGTCTTGTTGCGCGACAGTATTAGAAACTGCGCGGGAAGAGCGGTAAGCTTTTGGTGGTTTATCAGCACGATTTTGCAGACCGTTGGCCCGACAACTGCGCATTCATTCCACTCGTCCATCCATGTGCGCCACTGAGATGTCATTTTGGGTAGAAGAAAAAAAAAAAGGGGCAAGGCCAGGGCTTTGCTACGCGGCACAAGAAAAATTAGAAGGGGGGAAATCCCTCCAAACTGCTCCCCTTCAATGGTCATGATGCTGGTCGACCTGCCCAGAGACCTGGTGCAGCACCTGTGTGGATTTCTCTGGTGGGCCGAAGTGGTGGCTGTCAAGGCAACGTCGCGCAGATGTCGTGATGCACTCGTCGGGTCGCGCCTGTTGGACGCGCGTGCTATTGTGCGCGACCAGCTGATCAAGGCAACGGATGGGTCGATCTCGAATGCCGATACCATTCTGCGGCTGCTTGTCTCATCGGGCAACCAGATGACGGGATCGTTTGTGCTTCAGGCCATGTATGGCGGTATGGCTTGTCCCTGGGGCGATACGGTCGCCGACATTGATGTGCTAGTGCCACCACCTCCCGCGACCCCCTTTCCCCGTGGCTACGAGGAGCAGCTAGAGTACGTATCACCCGAGGGTGGCTATGAGCGCGAGCCGGCGCATGCCCTCGTAGCCTGGGACATGCGACGAACTATGCGCGGTAGCTTCAAGGCATCCAGATACCCTGGCGGCCGCGGCCGCTACACGCCCCATCCTGATTTTGTTGCGACCGAGGCCACGCCTGCATGTGACTTTACGCCGCCGCTCTCGTTTACACATGTCGGTCAAGAGACGGGCCGCAACTCGGTCGAGGCGCGAGCACGATATGCGTCTTCTAGTGCAGCAAGCTCAGACACCATCTACGCCTCGCTCGCCGACTTTGTGAGCCGCGAGGCCGATTTTCCCTTTTGCCAGGTGCTCTTTGATGGCGTCCACATCAAGGTGCGCAATTGGGAAGCCGTGTGGACGCGCTCGGCGCAAATCAAGGCGCAAGACTTTCGCCTGTTGCCCTTCTACGAGTGGGGCGTGCAAGGCCACGAACTCATAAATCACTTGGTCGCGCGGAGCAAGAAATATCAGGTACGTGGGTTTTGTATCAAGAGCGATGTACCCTCATCAGCAGAGGCGCGCAAACGACTCAATGATGAGATCCTGGCTGAACGCGGCCTGACGCTCGCCTACATATATCGCTACGAAGAAGGTGTGCCGCGCACATCGGTCGAGCCGCATGTGCTACGTTCGTATGATCGGTGGGTAGCGGGCGGACACAAGGGCGATTGGCATCCGAGTGATGCCGATGCCGAGGAAGCTGAAGAGGAGGCTCGAAATGGTCTGGGCTCGCTGCCGTCTAGCTGCAAGTTGCAAGACTCGATGCTGGCGACACCACCCATTGGCGAAGTACGCCAGGAGCGGGCTGCCTATCGCACGGTACAAGCAGGCTATCGCGCGCTTGCCCGCGCTAGGGCTTTGGATAAAAAATCCGCGCACCGCTGTCGCGCCTGAGACACTCACAGGGAAAGTTTTTTATTTCCCTTTTACTCGCGGAGGTTCTCTCCTCTTCCTCGCTTTCTACCCAATGAGCCTTCAAGCGTTTGACGCACGAACGAACACCAAGCAGACGGTCGAGGTGCCACACGATGGCAAGCCTCTGCGCTGGTACACATGCGGCCCAACCGTGTATGACTCGGCCCACCTGGGGCATGCACGCGCAAGCCTCGCCGTGGATGTGATACGCCGCATCCTCGTAGACTATTTACGTGTCAACGTCATCTTTGCGTCAAACATCACGGATCTGGACACCAAGACCATAGTGCGTTCACGGCGCAACCACCTGGTGAAAGCCTATGTTGCCATGGGCACGCCGGTGGATGAGATGGCGCGCGACATTTGCGAGGCGCTGGAGTGGGCGCTTGGCCGCTTGACAGCACAGGCGAACGAGGCCAAGAACGAGACGGCCGCGAATGAAGCCAAGCTTAAGCACCAAGCGCTGACCGGTGTGCAGGCCAAGGCGCACGGCCTACGCGATCGCGACCAACTGGTGACCCTGTGCCGCGATGTACTGGGCGAGTGGCTCGAGCACAAGGCGTGCGAGAATGGCGCACCGCTGCCCGACCTGCCGCACGAGGTGTTTATGGCACACGCCGCGCACTATGAGCGCGAGTTTTTCGACGATATGCGCGCGCTGGGCGTGCGACCTCCAGATGTGGTGACGCGCGTCACCGAGTATGTGCCGCACATTGTCGCCTACATCGAGCGCATCCTCGCCAATGGATTTGCCTATCCTCTGGACGGCTCGGTCTATTTCGACACGCAAGCCTTTCGCGCAGCCGGCCACGATCCATGCAAGCTGGCACCCGCTGGAGCCAAACCCGCAGCCGATTGCTCCGAGGACCAAATGGAGCACCGTTGTCCCAAGCTCACTACCATCCAACGCGACGCTGAACTTAGCCTGAGCCTCGAGGACAAGGAAGGCAACCCGATTACGCCCGGTCAGTATCTGGAGCGCACCTTTGCCTTGTCCGAGGCACCTTTGGCAGCCTCGATTTCATCGGCAGCGACCACCTCGGAGAAAATCCCTGCGGGTTCGCCCCACGAGAAAAAGTCGCCCGCGACCAAGGTGGTTGATGAGCGTGAGCGCAAGTCGCCGGCCGACTTTGTCCTGTGGAAGGCGCGCAAGCCAGGTGAGCCTTTTTGGCCAAGTCCCTGGGGACCGGGCCGACCGGGTTGGCACATCGAGGTAAAAAGAAGCGCAGCTCGCTAGTCGCGGATCGCCTCCCTTTCATCCCACAACCATGCCCAAGAGATGCTCACACGCGTGATTTTCTGTGGGTGTGTGTGGGTGGGTGTAAAGTGCTCGACGATGGCCAACGATGTGCTGGGCGAGACGTTTGATGTGCACTCGGGTGGCGTTGATCTCTGCTTTCCGCACCACAACAATGAACTGGCTCAGGGCGAGGCGTATGGGCGCTGCCACGAGTGGGTCAAGCACTGGTGGCACGTCGGGCATCTACATATTGATGGAAATAAGATGAGTAAGGCGGTCAAGAACTTCGTGACGATCCGTGAGGTGCTTGCGCACCACTCGGGCCGGGCCGTTCGCCTATTCTTCCTCCAAGCTCGGTGGGGTGCGACAGTGTCTTACACCGAACAGGGTCTAGAGGCAGCCGAGCAGCGAGCGCGCGAAATCGACGCCTTTGTGGCCAACACGCGCGAGGTCATTGCGCAGCAGACCCGAGAGCTCGACCGCTACTCACAGCTCTGGAGCGCCGCCGATCGCGCCTTTTCGACTGTCGTCGTTCAAGCGCGCGCCGATGTCGACCGAGCGTTGCGTGACAATTTCGCCTATGACGTGGCCATGAGCGTGCTGGCTCATCTCCAGACTCAGACCAACAAGTATCGCACAGGCGAAGGTGCCAAGGCCAAGGCGTTGCTCTTGCGACAAAGCGTCAATTTCGTCGTTTCAATTCTCGACGTGCTGGGTGTTGCGACAGAGGCAACGGCAGTGAAGGCATCCGAGGTTGCTCAAGCCGATGCGCAGCTCCATGCGGCCGTGGCGTTTCGCAACCAGGTGCGGCTGGCCGCAGGTGACAAGAGCAAGGTGCATGCGTTGTGCGATGGGTTTCGCGACGAGACCATGCCACGCCTAGGCGTGCGCATCGAAGATGATCAGGCGGCAGGCATGTCGGCGTGGCGTCGTGGCGATGCGGCTCTGTTGGTGCGAGAGTATGAGCAGCGCCAGCAAGAACGTGCTGCTGCAGTTGCCCGAGAGCGCGAAGCTAAGATGATTTCGTTGTACACGCAGATGGAACGCATGCAGCGCGCCAGCGTCTCCCCCGCCACCTATATGGCCACTCTGCGCGACGAGCAAGATGCCACGCTTCCGCGCTTTGCCTCGTTTGACGCTGAAACGGGCATGCCCACGCACGATGCACACGGCCAGCCGCTCACCAAGTCGGCTGCCAAGAGTGTCGCCAAGTTATGGGCCAAGCAGCTCGAAGCCTTTACCGCCTACTCTCCCGCTGCCGCTGCACAGCTTGCCGCGCGCCTCGCAGAACTCGATATTCCCCTCGAACCCAACGCATGATGGCGCCACATTCGCTATTGCACAACATACAAAAGTTCTTGACAAGCTATCAAATGAAAGAGATTGTATTTTTGAGGAAAAAAAGAAGAGCGAAAGAGGGCAAAGCGCCAGTGCGCGCGTGCGTGCGCCTTTGTTCAGACAAGCAAGCTGGCGATGGCATGCTGTTCGGCCTCGTCACCCGAGACAGACCACTTCTTGAGCAGCTCGTACAGGAGCGACGAGGTGCGATCTGCAATCTCCTCGGCCGAGTTGCCAAATCCAGCAAAGCTGGCGAGCGACACATAGTCTTGCACCGAGTTGAATTTGCTCGCCTCGGCTAGAACCTCGAGCAGTACATCGGCACGCGGAGACATCAGCAGCGCTTTGATGGTGCCGGTAAAGTTGTCCACACCCAGAATGTTGATGTATTGCTGCCCTGGAGCGGCGGCGGCAGCAGCGGAAGCGGCACTCGCGTACGACTTGTCCGCGCTTCCCGAGCCACCCTGCTTTTGCTTTTGCGCCTCGGACGGACCAAACTCGGGAAATGGGTCAAACGACTCCCAGCACTTGGCGTACTTGCCCTCGCCGGCAAAGATGGCATCCTCGATGCGCTCGGGAGAAGGCTTTGTCTTGGTGATGGGCGCTTGCTGCAACGTGTCGAGCAACACCAGGATCGCATTGCGATTGTGAATCGGCCCCTGCGCCTCCTTGGCCTTGACGCCAGCAAGCGCCTCTGTGCGACCTTCCTCGATGGCGTTGCGAAAGGCGGCCACGCGCTCCGACACGACGCTTTCCTCGACAGTTCGTGCGTCCAGCTCCATGGCATACTCGTAGATGGCCACCTTGAGCTTGCGATCGTAATTGTCCCACTTGTGCAGGATGGCAGTGATGAGCTCGTCTACGTAGGTGTGGTTGATCAGCTCCTTCTTGGCGTGCGTCATGAGCTTGAAGATGCTGCCCTTGCGCACGCGCCGATTTTTGAACGCGAAAAACACTTCGGCAAACTTGCGCAGCTTGTCGTGATCCACTTTGGCGCCGGCCGTGCTGCGGATCTGCTTGCAGTACTCGACAATCGCCTTGTAATGAGGGTAGTAGGTGGCACGCAGCTGCAAGCAATGCTCCTTCATTCGCTCACCTGCCTTGCGCCTGTCAACACTGCGCTCAACGCGCAGCGGCTCCGTGGCCTTGACGACGAACCGGTTGAGCTGACGAATCAGCAGCGCGCGTACGTTTTGCTTGAGCTGCGTCAGATCCCACCCGGTAAACATGGCGTACTGCACCAAGTTGGCATATACGCCCCACTCGAAATCCTCGGTCGGCAGGTCGGGTCGCGTGTTCTTGGTGAAGAGCTGCCACACCATCGAGAGCGGCTTGTTGGCACCCGACGCCGTGACGGTCAGGATGTGCGCCAGCATGCAGCGAATGTTGATGCACAGTGTGTCATCAAAGTTGATCTGCACCTTCTTGTCGGAGAGAGCGCCATCGACTTGCATGGCATCATCACTTCCAGCTGCATCCTCAGTTCTCACCGACTTATGCCTGATGTAGGCCGTGGCAGCGCCCTTGCGAACGATGAGCTCCTGGATGGCACCCATGGCGAGGTACACCAGAAACCACGCAATCTGGCTGTCGGAGGGCTTGAGATGAATGGCCAGATCGCGTACGGCCGCAGCGTTGGTGAGTGTGCCGCGCGCTAGGATGCGCAGTGCCGCAATGTCGGGTTCGTTCGCCTTGTCGACCCAGCGCACGCCAAACGGATCCCCGAGTGCGTTGAACTCGTCCAGGAGCGGGAAGAACCACGAGCCGGTACGCAGGCCATCGTGCGACATGGCCAACGCTGGGAGACTTGTGACGACAGTGTCCTTGATCAAGGGTCGTACCGGATCCTGGCGCGTGCCGGCCGTCTGCCCCACTAGCAGAGCAATGGTGAATGCATCCAGATTGAAGTCGCCGTTACGGTACTTGATGAGCGGCAGGAGCGGCTGCAGCAGCAGCTTGGTAAAGGTCGATGCCGCCACGGTGCGAAGCAACTGGTGCAACACGTCCGTGCTAAGGTTGAGCCACAGCACGCCCGTCTGACCGCACGTCTTGTCCATCAGCTCTTCGAAATCCTCGAGCGTCATGTTCTTGGCGCGATCGACGTTGCTGCTGATGAGCTGCTTCTTTTGGAGCTGCGCCAAATTGAACTTCATCGACGACTGCTTCTTCTTCGAGACAAGCAGACCCAGCTTCTGGACCAGGTTGCCCATCGCCTTACGAATCAGTGTCACCTTGCCCTTGAGGTCCGCAAACAGCTTCTTGGAAGCTCCATCTGCAAGGCCAGCCTGCAACTTGACCTTCAGCTCTCCCATGTACACGCCAACCACCTTGGTTTTGAGCTCGGTCAGCAGGGTGATGAGCTCGTTCGAGTGCTGCTTGAGGGCAGCATCGTCAAACAGGCGCTGCGCTTGCGCGATAACGTCGCAAATCTCGTTCTCGTGGGAGAGAATCTCCTCCAGGCTCATGTGGGCCACGCGGCGCTTGAACTCGTCAAACGACATGCGCTCCTGTCCCAGCAGCACCATGCCCAGACTCGTGTCGACTATGGCCGACTCGTTGAGACGGTCCTTGTGCAGCCAACCGAGCAGGTCGCGCTCGACGGACTCGGTCACCTCGGCGGCAAAGTCGGGCACCACCTCGAGAAATCCAGCCTGTCTGACGCCATCCAGGAAAAAGAAGCGTAGCTTCTCTCCACAGACGACAGCGACGAGCGTGATGGACATGGGCCCAGCGTAGGCTGTGGCGGCATTCGTGTTGATGCCGGCGAGAAACTCGCGACGCTTGGTCAGGTCGTCGAGCGCTGCCACACCCGGACTGTCGGCGCTGTAAATGTAGAGGCCGTTGATCTTACGCGAGGTAGCCACCTTGCGGCTCGAGTCGTCCATCGGTCCGACGAAAAATACGGGCACTGTGCCGTGAAAGAGGCCGTCGCGAGTCTGGTCGATCGACGCTTGCGACTTGTGCAACTTCGGTACCGAACGTGCGGCCAGCAGAACACGCCCTCCTTCCATAGGCAAAAGCGAAGGAAAGTGACGCGCGCCCAACTGCTCATCCAGCTCGACACTCGTGCTTCCAAGCAGATGGTATCCCGGATGCGGCGCGTAGCCTTGTGCCGTCTTGCAAAACACGGCATGCGTTGTCATCGCCTTGATCACCACTTCCGGCTGGAGGAGGTCGGTGAATCGAGGCAGCTCTGGTGTGCCTGAATAGATCACCACCACCTTGGGCTTCTCCACGGCCGCCTGCTCCTTGTGCTCCTCCACATCTGCATTCTTGGACTCGGCTATTGCCATGTCGACATCACTCTCGTTCTGCACTGGCGCCTGCATCGGCATCGGACGATCCACGTTCATCGACGCCTGTGCACGTGCCACCTGCACCCATGCCGTCTCGGCAATCGAAGGAAGCGAGCCCAGGTCGGTAAACGGGTTTGGGTACACGGTGACGAGCAGCTGCTGCTTGTCGCAATTCTCGCCCTCGAGTGGCTCGACGCGCGTGATACCGAAAGGCATGGTGAGCACCTTGTCCCGACCCACGTTGTCCTCGTCCAGCGGAACGCTCACGACGTGCACAGTCTTCTTGGTGTGATCTACCACCAGGACGACCGGCCGGTGCACGGCAAACTGAATGAGCGGCGTAGTGCTGTAGCCGGTGAGGATCACCGGGTGGTGCTTCCCGATGACAAAGGCGCCATACATGGTATGCATCAGCATCTGCTTGTGCGCGGCATCGGCGAACCCCACGTCGCCCGAATGGCGGAGTTCACGATCGGGGCTCGTGGTCTGGCTCCAGGTGATGAGATTGCGATTGCCAGCGACAGCCATGCCGAGGTCGAAAAAGGTGGGGTCTTGGTACGACACTGCAATGACACACGGACGATCACCTGCCTCGATCATGAACTTGCTTCCCGCATCCGCTATCTCGATGGTGTACTCGTTGGGGTCGAACCCAAGTCGCGCTGGCGTCGCCGCTTCGAGCTTCTTGAGTACGTTCTGGTACACCTCGTCCTGTCCAGCGCCTTGGTCAAAGAGAGCGTCCATGTCCTCGTTCCTGAGATCGATGCGATGCAGGTTGCCGCCCGGATCCTTCATCAGAACCGCCTCGTCGGACACCACGATGGCCTCTCCCGACTGCAGCTGTGCCGACTGAGCATCGCATGCACCTGCAGTGTTGTACACAGTCGCCTTGACATGCTTGATGTCCTTGAAGTGCGCCATGGTTGACGTGTCGTGCGAGAGCAGTGACGATGGCAAACACGGAGGATGGGGAGAGTTTGGTGTCTCTGTGCAGTTGTGTGTGTGACGCAAGACAACGCGGAATACTCTGAGATATGGAACATTCTGAGACGCTCACTCGTTGGCAGCAAAAAAGCAAAAAGAGTTGGCCGCGTGAGAGACTTGAACTCCCATTTCTCGCTTTTAATCAAAGTGCGAGCGTACTAACCATTGTACTAATGCAGCTTCCTGATGAAATCCAGCCCTCGTTTTAACACACTTGGCAATATCAAATAAAACTTGAGATGCGTCATCTACGCCATTCAACCGCCTGTCTTTGCCTGCATGCTACATCACCCTTGCAGGCACAAAGGAAGGAGGAGAAAGCTGGAGGTTATATCAAGGGCGTTGCCAAGCAAGCCATGGGCCAAATGGCTCGAGGCCCGCTACCGCTGCATGCCTTGCTACTCTCCAAGAAAAAAATCTCCCAAACATCAAACCGCTGCCCCCCTTCCTTTTTTTTCCCCCGCCCGTTATCCTGATTCACCATGGCCTCCGAGTCTGCCAGCAACGTGTCGGTGACAAACCTCGACGAGATCGACTATGTCGCCATCGACACGGGTTACACGTCGCGCATTGTGGCGCACTATGTCGCACAAGAGGAGCTCAAGTGTACCGTGCGCGTCAAGATCGAGGCCGACCCGATTGGTCGTAGGGAGCGCGCGGGTGTCAAAGACTATATACTTACGCCAGAGATACTCGAAAACGCACGCAAGCCATGCGACGAACACGATTGCAGCAAAGGATGCGACAAGTTCTGGGGTCGCACCTATGCGCCATGCGACTACGAAGACGAGCCTGAATACGAGCCTGAGGAGCTAGAGAGCCGTTCGGTCGTGCCCATATACGTGCACGACAACCTACATGGCCATGGCACCTACATATTTGATGACGAAAAGGATGAGCTCGTCGCGTTTTTGAAGTCTGCCCTGTACCAGTCTAATAGCGGCGGCAGAGGAGGTGTGGCCGTATTTCGCTGCAAGTCGCTTTCCGAGGCGTTTCATCAAGTTGAGCACCTGCGCAAACTATTCTACTGCGCCTGCTTCTCGCCCACACCCTACCGGATGAACCTGGTGCGCGCGCAGAACCTGCAGGGCGTAGCAGCGCGCATCCTCGTCTTGACATTCGACACCGAGAGCGGCTAGCCTACATTGCAAGAGACGACTTTTTCACTTCCCCCTTTTTTTTTCCCCATGAGCAACTTTTGCGAAGACGATGATGAGCTCGCGCGCGCGTTGAAGGACGAGCAGCGTTGCCTGGCGAGGCTCGATCAAACTAGCTTCTGGATCGTCGAGCTATCACATGCGCTTGAAGTGCACGAAGGCTCGCAGCATTGGCTTCGTCGAGACGTCAGTAGAATTGCCCTCTTTGACCGTGCAGCTGCCGCCATGTCTGCATTTTTTCGCGCGCTTGCCAGGGATCAGTACGCCGCGCCGCACGAGCGTATGGTGGACCTCAATTTGCAGCAGGGATGGAATGGCTGCGTGTCGCTCGGCATGCTCTACATGCTTTGGTGCTGTCTTCGCCGTCGCATGTCGAGCCGCGCATGCAAGCTCGGGGAACCAGAGCATGCGGCAATCACACAATTGATCGAGCAAGTCGATCCGGACCTAAAGGACTCTGACGGTCTCACACCACTGCATATCGTGGCGCAAGAGCTGCACATGCTCGGCGATACGTTTCCCGGAATGATTGCGCGCACGTGGCTGGAACGATCCACGCATCGGTATGCGCTACTTGGCAATGCTTTGCGCACATGCGTCGCACAAATCGATGACATGGACGAAGAAGGTTGCTCCGAGAACAAGATCACGGCGTGGACGCGCATGCTCCTCTCTCAGCCTCACCAAGATCTCAACACACCCGCATCCGTGTTGCATGCACTGGTGAGCTGTACCCAGCCGCCGTACGCGACCATCTGTGACCTGGTGCAATCGGGCCGCGTCGATGTGTTGGCGCTCGACAATTCTTATCGGACAGCATCCAATCTTATCGACGAGCTGATCGCAACAAACAACGGAAAAGTTTTCAAGTCTGCGCGTCAGACGTCCGAGTTCCTGCGTGGACGCGAAGCGTGGCAACGCGCACACCACCCGCCGTTTGTGCACTCCTTTCTCGAAAAACACACACCCCTACCCACCGTGCTCTGCCAGCTTGTGTGCAAACATCTCTACTGGCAGTGACCTCCAGACTTTTTTGCATACACTTTTCGTTTTTTGTGCCTCCTCCTCGCCTCCCCCTTTGTACGCATGTCTCGCGCGGCTACAACAACGGCATCATCTTTGCCTCGTCACACAATTGCCCTTTCAGGCGAGCCCGAGCTCGCGCCATGCATAGCCACTGCGCCGCTTGTCGCTGGTAGCGCGCTTGCCTCCATGGCTACTCCCACACCTTCCAATATGCTCTTGGCACGCGCGACTTTGCAGCGCCTCGTGCGAGAGCTCGACGAGAGTGGGTTCAAATAAAAAAAATAGAACATGGAGTTATGACAGTAACGAAGCAGCACTTTGCCTTGGCTTTTTCTCATTGCGCACGAAGCGCTACTGCCGATGCTAGCATCTGTGCGCGGCGCGTGTTGTGACCCGGCGGCATGTGTACCGCATCCAGTTCCATCTCGTCCACCAACAGGGAGTAGACCTGGAACCATGCCTCGGGACTCTGATCCGTCATCAGGTAGTGGTAGACCAGAAGCCAGCAGGCGAGGATGAGGTTAGTGCGTGCCTGCTTATCGGCCTCGAGCGAAGGAAAACGCAGCTGCGGCGCCATGTCCGACATCTTTTCGGAGCAAAACAGTGGCATCTTGAGTGTGCGATACATCCAGTAGGCCGCACCGTACGAACGCAACAGCTCGCGTCCGCCCAGTACATCAGACTGCGCAAAGGCCCAATTGCACGTGTGACCTGGACCGCATGGGAACCAGCGCGTTCCGACATTGGCGCCAGCCTGCGACTTTTTTCGGTACGCCTCCATAGCACGAATGGACGAGACCAGATTACAGCTAGTTTTTTTATTCATGAGAACACGCAGTCACGCAGTCATGCAGTCAGGTGGGGGGGAAAAAAGTTGCGGAGAGCAAGTGAAGCAAGCGAAAGCGATGAAACGAAGCGCGAGCAACGTAAGCCGACCAGGCAGGACCAAGAGAACGATAAAAACACACAAGAATCAGTAAATAACACATACACGACTCCTCTGATCGCATCATCTCCCTGCTTTCCTCACTCCCTGACTTACAAGTAACAATAAGAACTGAAAGAACAGGCGTCAGCGCGAGTCTTGGGCTCCTCGAAGAGGAAGGGGAGCTGCTGCAATAGCAGCAGCAGGGCCGGGTCGGCGCAGATAGGCAGGACCGTCAGGCTTGCGACCGGTTGCAGGATCCACCTGCGCATGGAGCGCAAACTGGACACGTGCACACATCGTCCAGTCTGCATTCTTGTCGCGACATACCAGACGATTCACGCACGTGATCGAGCGGCACACTTTTAGGCCCCAGCGTTGGATAAACGTGACGCCGGAGGCGGCGTAAGCCGACACAAGATCAGATTCGGCGGGTACGTGGACAGAGCGGCCATCTTCATCAACCACAACAGCTGCCGCGCGAGTGCGAGCGATGCGTGTGCCAGCTGGAGAAGAAGAGGCGGGCTTGTCGGATGCGAAATAGCGTGCGCCCCGCTCGGCTTCATGCGCATCGCCAAACGGATACGACGGATCGTCACGTACCAGCTTACGATTCGCCTTGAGCATCACAATTTGACGAGCTCCAGCCAGGCGAGCGGGATTGGTACGTGGCGTGGCGTCGGTCGCAAACAAAACAGCTTGCTCCATTTCTCCACCGCAGCACGCGCAGCACTTGCTCGTACCATACTCGTCCACCCAACAAATCATTTCGCCCATGCGGAGTAGCTCTTGAAATAAGCGATAGCCCGTTGGCATGGTGATGTGACCTGCCGAGTTGTGGCGGAACGTGCCGTCTCCAAACGCGATGAGCAGACGGGGAGGAGGAGGAAGCGGCAAGGCTCCAGCTTCCAGCGCGATAGGGCGCTTGGGCGCCCATGGACGGTCTGGAATGTGAAGGGTGGCAAGGGCCGCGAGTGGATCTGCAGGATCCAATCGGCCAGCTGCTGCGCCAGCATCGCGTAGCACGCGATAGATTTTGGCCTGCACAATCGCCCACCATTTCTGGCGGGCCCCGAAGCTCTCCATACGCATGCGACGAAAGATGTGTGCGGCATAAAAGTGCATACACTTGTCAAATCTCCCACGCTCATCCCAGTACGCGAGGTAAGAGTGAACGGATTCAGGACGGCTGGTCTTGAGCGACGGAGACACGGCAAAAATATCGACGTCACCCGCAGCACGCGCCTTGGCGCGATGAGCATCTTCGATGCGCTGGCGCTCCTGTGCGTGTAACTTGATCTTGCGATGGTGCTTGTACTCGCGCGTCGAGATGCGCACTACGGCCGTTCGGTCGCCACGATCAAATGGCTGCCCTGTCATCTGATCGAGCAGACGGCACGTCGCAACAAAATAGTTGCGACGATTCGTGTCCACCGTGAGAACGGCAATCACGCCGGCAGCGCGAAGCGACTGCATGCTCTCCGCATCGATGTACTGCTCTTGTGGTAGTTTCGAACTGGCCGGGAGAAGTGGAGGGGGTGGCGGGAGAGCCCCTTCCACATATGGAACAAACTTGTTTTTGATCTCGAGGGTCGTCTCGAGAAACGCGATCGATATACCATCAGTCGTAAACTTGTTGCGCAGACGTACGATACCCTTATCGACCGGGAGGCGCTGCTTCCAAAACTCGGACGGGTGCTTGAAGAGACGCATCCATGCGTGGGCCTTTTCGACGAGTGGAACTTCTTCTTCGGTGGCTTCCGGCACCTTCTCCTCTTCTTCGTCCTCCTCATCGGTCTCGTTGGTGTCAAGTTCGGCTTCCTCTGCCTTGCGCTTCTTTGCGTGCGTGTTGTGCATAGCGTCGTGACATTGGCGTCAGCCAGGTCCACACACAAATCCTTTCCCATCCTGTTCTTGATTGTGATCTTCATGATAGAAGATACTCACGCAGAAGTCAGTGAGGTGGAATGAAAAAGCGAGAAAAAGCAGAGAAACCGACTTGGCACGAAACGTCTCAGACACTCGTTGAGCAGCAGGGAGGGGGAAAGACGCCTGCGAGCCAAAGACAGTTTCTCCGCCCTCGCCCTCCTTCCTATAACACGATGAGTGTTGCTGGCCTCACGCTGGTGCGCATCCAAGCATGCTTCAAGACAGACAAGCGTTACCTGGATGTGCCATGCGAGTGGAGTGTCGCGCAGCTGCGCTTACACCTGATTGATGTGTTTGGCCTGGCGTCGAATGCCAAAACTCATGGGCCTGCCTGCATCGGTACACGTGATGGGCGACTTCGTCCATGCGAAAAAAGCCGCCCGCATGTCATTCTTATCGGCAGCACCCGGCAAGAAGTGGCGACCATTGTGCAGGCCGATACAGACCTGGCGCACAAGCATCAGCCGAGCGCTTCCGCGCCATCCGCGGCAACAACGGCCCTCTGGACGCGCGCGCACGACATGCAGCAGGAGCTGGCCGAACCGCTCCACGTGGCGCTTGCGCATACCAACTACAAGATGCTGTCCGAATACCTCTCTTCACGGCGTATGTATGGCGGACACATTCCTTCGTCGACACCCAACCAGGCGTGCCGTGCGCTTGCAGCGGGCAAGATTCACATCCTGCGCCACCTCGTCAGCAATACGGTCATCGATGCTACCTTTACGGGTTGGATGCAGAGTATGGCACCGCAGCTCGCATGTCGCGTTGATTCGGTCGAGGCGCTGCGTCTGATAGCCGAAGAGCATCGCGTGGCGCTTCAGGCTGATTCAATCGCCGAGTACGGATACGTGTGGGTCAACGACCAGTGGGGTGGCATGCAACAGCATGCGGAAGCAACCGCCGCGATGCCGATTGAGACGTACCTGTCGCGCGTTAGCAAGACGCCACTCGTGTTGGCTGTGGCGCTCGGGCACCTGGCCGTGGTGCGTTACTTGGTAGACGAGTGCGACCAAGAGGCTATGCAACTCTACGTGCGCACCCACCTGCGCACCTGGCTCTTGCCCATGAGCATTGCGGCCGTGCGCCCCGAGGTGTGCGAGTTTTTGCTGGCCACGATGACACGCGATTACGGCAAGGGCTTCTCGCCCGAGGAGTGGCATCGGTGCGCCGCTCTGGCAGCTTGCCTTGGAGATGCTTGTGCGTTTCTCAAACTGCGCTCATATCTGCCCGCCTGCGACGATGAAAGAGACCCCGAGTCTGCGAAGACGGCCCTCATCGTGCGCGCTCTGGAGCATGCTATCGCGCACCGACGTTTCGCCTTTCTACAGCTCATCTGGCCGGAACTCGGCCTCCCGCCGCGCGTGTGGTTCAAATCGTTTCTCGGCGCGACCGTGAAGCAGGCATGGTGGGAGGGTCTGGTATGGCTGCGTGCACAACTGCCCGACGCTCTCTTTCCCTGGGAAGCGGCCTCGGATTTGTGTGAGGTGCTCGACACGCAGCTCTCGCCCGCCGAAGCGGATGCGACGCTCACCAGCCTTCTTGGCATGTGCGCCACATCCGCACACCAAGAAGATGCCGATCGCTCTCTCGACACACTGCTCGCCACCGGCTTGCGTCCATCTGACGCGTGGTGCCAGCAGATGCGCACCTGGGGCGCACCCTGATGACGACACGCCGCCCTACCCAAAGATCGACACCGCGACCCTCCGACCCATTATACGCTTTCAGTTGGTGCAATGGTATCGGGAAGAAGACGAGGCGCGAGCGCACGCGTTGGTCACTTTCTTGAATCGCGGCCAACAGGGAACGCACGTGCCGTCAGGTGTATTTCCGCTGTCGGATTGTGCGCGCACCTTGCCGGTCAACACGTATCCGGACTTGCCCCTACCGGCTGCGCTGGTCGAGCTGGTGGTGGAATCGGCTCACGGTACGACGGGCCACAAGCTGCCAGCACTCTATGCACGACATCAAGCGTGGTTTGGTTCCACTTGGCGTGAGCGCATTGTGCGCGACAATGCGGACATGCAGCAGCGTGTTGAGCGCAAGGCCGAACGTGCGTGGCAGGCGGAACGTCTCGCCATGGGCGGTCTGGCCGAGTCGCTGAGCGACATGGATAAGCTGCGCAGCGACTTCATGGCGGCTTTTTACGATGAACATCTGACGCGTGCCACGCTGCTGGCTCAAGTCGAACGCGCTTATTCGCTACCACCACCACCACCACCACCGCCGGCCGCCCAACCGGCGGCTATTGCCATTCCTGTCCCACCGCCGGCCGTCGCTCCCAACGATCAAGGCAATGAGGATGTGATGGAAGACGTATGAGTATTCCTCTGTTCTCATACAAAAGCTGTAGTTTGAATGTCTGTGCAGAAAAAAGCGATATGATCAAGCCTGGTGCGCATGAGCAGCTGCAGCAGCAGCAGTCGGCTTGGGCAAGCGCATGAGGTGTTGCGCGAAAAAAGCCTGCCACAGGGTGGTAGACCTTGTCTGTGCACTGCCCTTGAATCATCGCTTCCAGCGATGTGAGCACGTGCTCGTCCACCGCCCTATGCGGTGCGGCTACAAGGTAATCACGCAGCGGCATCAGCGCATCTGCCATCTTTGCCGCATGCCACGCAGGGCTGTTCATGTTCATACGTCGAGCCCGGGGCCCGTGAATGCCAAATCGGAACAGCCTGACTATGACATCTGAGGACGGCGGAGGGCACCGACCATCCCACGGATTGCGTGCATGTCCCTTGTTCGGGCCTCCAAGCGCCTGGATTACACCAACGAGCACATTGTGCAGTTCCCGCGCGTCTTCATGCTCTGTGTTTGCTGGAGTCGAGGAAGAGGCGGCGGCGGCGGCGGCGGCTTGATCCTCGGGAAAGTTCTGCGAGACGAGTGCAGCTGCCCCACCAAGTCCGACAAGACTGAGGCCCTCTACCGCCGCAGACGACCAAGATGACGACGATGACATCAGGCAGGCAGAAAGGCTGGCTCGTCTCGACATCCAATGTGGTGGCGGTCCGAGACTGTCTGACGCAGTGAAGTAAGTGAGGACGCTCAAAAGGACGCTTTTTTTTCGGCGCTGGGCCAAGAGCGTTTTTTTATTGCCACAACCCGTTGCAGCCCTTTTGTTTCCATACAAAGTTACCGGCATGGCCGCATCGCCTTCGTGGCACCTAGAGGTGTCATACTGTGGTGGGTGAGGGTACGGCTCCAAGGCTGTGGCACTCGAGCAAGCCGTTCGAGCCGCCGCTGCATCTTGGAGCCCATCAGTCACCTCTCTCACCATCTCTCTGAAAAAGGGCCGTGCATCCTCGTTTGAAGTCACGCTGCGTCGCGCAGACGAAGATGTACCAGACTTGCTCTGGTCCAAGCTTGCCCAAAAGGCCTTTCCCGATGTGCCGAGCGTCGTGGCAGTCGTGACTGCGCGCGTGTGCCCGCCACCGGCCTCCTCTGCGCTTGTGCCGTTGGTGTTTGCCGCCAGCAAACCCCGCGCGCGTCACCAAGCAGCGCAAGCACGCTACCAAAAACGTCAAGGCGTATGACGCGGTATCAAATTAGAGGTGACATACGCTCGTCCGTTGCTCTCTCTCTCTCCTTCGCGGCGTTGATCGCTCGGTGCAACAAACACAGGTCTGTCTTTCTCACTCGAAAAAAGGACCAAGGCACCGCAGCAGGAGCCATTCTATCTCTCTCAAGAGAGCGAGCGCGAGAAACGGACGCGCGCGCTTTGCCGCTTTTTGTTACTCTTACAAAAAAATCAGGAAAGAGCTTGTCAATTTCAAAAGCAAAGAAAAAGCACGAGGCGCTATCAGGCGTCGAATCTAGGCCGCGTGTGCTAGAACCACGGCACCCTCTCAAAGATTCACTTGTAGCTGACAGCGGGAAAAGATTCGAGCCTGGAAAGTGTATGAAGAGGGTGTCGTGAACGCCGCAGCATACGCACGCGAAGAAAAGCCCGTGAGCTGTTCAGTACTTTTGCTCTCTCTCTCTCAGCTTTGTTGAGCCTGCGGCGTCACACCACAAGTGTCGGCATCCGTGGCCGTGGAACGCCGCCGTCGCGCAAAGTAGCAGGTTGGGTGGTAGCGTCCTGGTGTATGGCAAGCGAGTACCAACTCTTGATTCACCGTCCATTCGCGACGGAATGCTGTCCAAAACGCATCCGAGCCGACATCGGGACGTTCGCGTTTGGGTGAACATCCAGCAAACACCACACGCGATCCTTTGAATTCAGCAAGGGCTGTTGCGTCATAGCCGGTGTCGTCGGACCACAGCAGCATGAGCACGTCGCACTCGGGATGTGCGAGCACTGCCTCTTTGGCGCCCAGCACCTCCATCGTGCAATAGGTCCAGGGCCAGACCTGGTTGTCCGTGGAGACAACACGCACGCCGAGGTTGTGCAACATGTGCTCGATCAAACCTTGACCTGCACCAACTGACAGCACATCGGCACCTGCAAAGAAACACACCATGGTCTCCAAAAGCGATGGCGTGGGCAGAATATGACCCAACAGCATGGTCCACGTAACATCGTCGTTGGTACCGAATGTATTGAGTTCTGTTGCACTGGCGTACGGCTTCATCTCGTCGATAAAGACAAACAGTTGAGCGTTGGTCCACGAACAGGTGCCATTCATACGTACCTTGCCTTGTCGGAGTTGCTCCCGAATGTACAAGAATAACGATGTCGTTTGCACTCGCACTGTGTGTTCGTGATGGGCGCACAGCGGGTCATGACGATGATGGTCGTGAATGTGTGTATGATGGCCATGACCGTGTAGATGGGTGGAGAAATCGGGCAAAGGACCGAAGGAACCGAATGGAGACATGCCAGCAGATGTCCAGTTTCGTAGCATCTCGGACATGCGAGTGCGGGCATCTTGCATCGCGTCTCCACTTTGCTGATCTGAAGTGGAGACCGTTGGTGCTGCAGCTTCGTCGCTAGGTCTGGCTCGACGACACGCAGACCTGTGAATCTTCCAGTGTGCACTTTGACAGGCGACACTGCAGTACGCTGCACTAAGGCATCCGGTGCATCTCCTCGCCACGTTGCCTATCGACACGCAGGTGGGATTGACACACGAGATCGCTGTCGACGAGGCCATGGCGGTGTGATTCGCTGAGACGTCACAAGAAAAAGTCTTTGTTATAGACATCTGTCTTTGCTGATCGGTGGCTTTGGGCCGACTCCTCTCAACAAATGGACATTGCTTCTCGATCGATCGACGCGTGCCTTTAACATCAAATCGTATCATTGTGTATGTAAATGCACGCATCAAGTGTATATCAGCGGCGAGCAGGAGGGCGCGTGTTGATCATTGAGCCACGGAGGAGGTTGTGGAAGGGTTGGGGAACAGGCGTGCATCTGCGGCAGCGGTGGCGGGAAGTTTCACGCCAGGAGGCGCGAGCCACGTCAGAAAGTGCGTGCCGTAGCTGTACTGGGAGTAGCGATGACGATAAGACTGCTGGAAGAGAATGGTGTATGTCGGAGTCGGTGCTGACTCGGATGCCACGGTGGACGAGGTGAGCGCTGATTGCTTGTCCGAAGCATGCAGCTGTCGTTCCAGCCATGCACGAAACCGCGGACCACCAGCAGAGTGGGCCGCCGAGATGCATACGACAGCCCGCGGGCGAAACTGTTCGATCGCCTCCATGTCATAGTCGAGATCGGGATCGCACCAGATCATGAGCAGCACGCATGCACCCGCCAGCTCCGGCGTAGCTTGAGCAAATCTGGTCCAGTGGCGGCTTCCGGGGCCAAAAATACGCCATCACGGGGATACTCGGATTGGAACGACGTCGGATCAGGATCGACTCCGTACCACGTGGCTGTCGAGGCAAGCGTGTCGCTTGTCTGCTGCAGAATCTTGCGCAGTTGCCCCTCGATCGCACCCGTTCCGATGGCGATGGCGACAATCGGAAGTGCACCAGACGAGGCCTTGTTGTCTTCTTCGCCATCCGTGCGTGCGACGACGCAGGCGTGCTGCAAGCACGCTGCCACCTTAGTCAGTGGGAATCCGTAGCGCGTGCCTGGCAGCATGCATCGATACTTGTGTCCGTGGTCCCAATCGACCTTTTGATGTGCGCGTGAGCAGTAGTACGTCTCTTTACAGCGAGCACATCGCTGTGTGCCCGGAGCGGGGCAGAGGTAGCGTCCGCAGGGTTCCACAGGGGCGGAGGAAGAAGACGACATAGCTTTTGGCGAAGAGATCGGTGCAGCGGTGTGATTCTGTCCAAGACGTTTCTTGTTGAGAATGCAATCAGTGCATGAGTGAAACACTCGTGCACAAACCATCACACCGCAAGACGTTTTCTTTCGCTCATACATACGCACGCACGTTCGCGCAACATGGCATTTTTTTGGTACCTCGAGGTGTCGTATTGTGGTGGGTGAGGTTATGGCTCCGAGGCTGTGGCGCTCGAACAAGCCTTCCATGCCGTCGCCGCAACTTGGAGCCCTGCCGCCCCCACCATCACCTTGAAAAAAGGGCCGCGCGCTCGTCTTTCGAGGTCACGTTGCGGCGTGGAGGCGACGGTGCTGATGATACCACCGGACCTCCTTTGGTCCAAGCTCGCGAGCAAGGCCTTTCCGGATATACAGAGCGCGGTCCAGGTGATGACTGCGCGCATGTGCTCGGAGCCTGTCTCTTCCGCGTCCTCGCCTCCATTCGTGTTTGCCGCAAGTAAGCCCGCGCGCGTCACCAAGCAGCGCAAGCGTGCTATCAGCAAGGTCAAGACATATGAAGCTATGACGACAGCTGCAGCAACTACCTAGAGGACCAACTTTGCTCGCCGGCGCTTTTGTCCCCCCCCCCTTTTTCTCTTCCTTTCCTTTCTCTCCTTTGACGGTGTTGATTGCTCGGTGCATCAGATGCAAGCCTCCTCTAAGGGAGAGCCGATACATCGCAACATGAGCCATTCTCTTTTCGAGAATATCTAAAGGAAGGAATGGATGGAGAACGTCGCGCACGCGCTTGCTTTTGCCCTCTCGTTCGTTGGTGAAAAAAAAGTAAAAAAAAAACTTCCCTCCCGCAACCTTGTATGAGCTTTCAATCTAGCACAGAGCGAGCACAAGGTGCAGTGTGGATTCGCGTTGGATATTGTACGAGGCGAGCGTGCGCGGTGTGTTGCTTCCAAATTTGCAATTCTCAAGTTGAGCGCCGGCCCAGATGATGCGCTGGTAGCTGGGTCTACGCCAGTGACGGGGTGGATCAAAAGACGCAGCGCGGCTATGGTGGTGTTGGGTTCGACGTCGAGTGTGTGCGTGCGGCCCGTCAGATCCTTGACAAAGATTTGCATCTCGTTGGATGGACGCGCGGCAATGGTAGCAGAGGTGGTGGCCGGAACAACTGGGGTGGGCACGGGCACTGGCATGGCTCTCAAAGACGACGACTTAAACTTGCGAAACTTGTCGGCAAAGTCGCGCACCGGCCGCGGCACCGTCGGGGGTCGCCTCTTGAAAACGTATGCGATACACATTGGCAAAGCGCGCGCGACGTTGGGCGGCCAGCACCTCGTCCTCGGGCGTCGGATCGAGCGGTGCCGGGCGATGGTGGATCGTCATGCCGACTTGTTTTTGCAGCGCGGCATATGCGATTGTATCGAGAATGGCAGCGTGCCACATGAAATCGATGAGCGGCGTTGGGCCGAGAAAGGTGGCATCCTCGTCGCGCGTTTCGACCTTGAGCTGCACCCAACGACGAAACTCTTCCATGGCCTCGCATGGCGTTACTGCAAACATGGTGCCGGCCTGTTTGGCTGCATCGATGAGCGAGCGCGCAGCGTCAAACGCTGGCGCAGTAGAAGCAGCCTGCGACATGGTGGCGGGAGAGATTTCTCTTCTGCAGAGGAAGCTGTCTGAGACGTCTCATTTTTTTTTTGGTCTCATTCGGCTCCTCTTGCCCATTTCATCACCATGGCCGCTCCCGCCGCTCCCGCTCCCGCTACGACCGAGCAGGAGGATGACGAGTCTTTTCCCGAGTTGATGGGTCAGCTCCAATCTTTTGATGCGTCGGTGCTCTTTCCCCTGCACGACTGCGCGACTTGCGCCGCAGTGAAGAGCGAGATTCTCGAGCGAATCAAGTCGGACTGCGCTGGAACGGTGTGGATCGAATGGTTCGTGCATCAATTCGGCGACGGTAAGCAGCTTGGCGCACGGCCGTGCACCGACATTCAGTACGCTCGCTTTCTGGTGCAGCACCTGTTGGTGGCGTGCAAGTGGACCGCCCTTGCTGCCCTAGTCCCACACGTGGTCGCCCTGCTCGGAAATACCATCGTACCCCGTCTCGTCGCCTTGCAGAAAGCGGCAGCGTATTCGGTGGTCACCGCCGGCGAAAATACGAGTGATTTGACTGATGTCAACGAAGATGACGATGAAGACGAGGACGAGGACGAGGACGAGGACCACGAAGACGTGGGCAACAGGGCCAACTATGTGTTGGATGCTGCCATTGTGTCGTTCGTTCTCGTTCTGTGGGACGCGTGCGTGCTCAGCTCCGTTGCGTCGGCGTCCACTATCGGTGATACCCTTGTCGAGAACATCCCGCAGATCGGTGTGTTTGTGCAGGCGGTGTTGGCAGTGCATCGCCATGATCCCGTGTCGCAATGCTTTGCTCTCGCGCTGGTAGCCCGCGTATGCAAGGAAGCTGCAGGTGACGAGTGCGCAGCTGATGCAACGTGCCGCACGGGATCATCTACTGCTACTGCCGCCTCGTCATCGTCACCAGCAAGCGCGGGCCGCACCGCGTGGAGCGTGCACATCCTTCGTGCCACCAACGCGCCACCACTGGTTGCTGCCAAGCAGATGGCCTACGCCCGGCTACGCACCGCCTCTCGATCGAAGCAGTTGTCACTTTGATTGGCGCACCAGGCCCGCTGTCGGTGTTTGGCCCATACGTGCACGTCTGCCTCGACCTGCTCAACGATCTGCATCGCGCGTCGCACCTCTCGGCTGTGCAGCGACGGCAGATCGAGTGCACCTTGGCCTCTGCCAGTGGTGACGATGACGATGGAGACTCGACGATTAGTGCCACCATGGCGCGCTTGCTTTTGGACGGCGTCAACGGAGGCAACTGCGAGCCGTTCTGGTTTCCTGCTGTCTCGCATGGACGATGCCGCTTCGCCGCTGGTTGCGTGGGTGGTCGGTCTTGCCTGGACGCCGCGCGCTGCAGCGCAGCTCTTTCGAACCTCGGCTGACTGTGCCGTCACATGGACGCCGATGGTGTGCTTCATTACGCGCTTCTGGAGTATGCGCGCTCCGCACCTTTTTACCGACACCGAGTTTGTGAGCCAGCTCGCTGATGTGCTGTTGCACGCGTCTGTGAGCGGAATTCGATGCATGCAGTCGGCGCTGGCACTGCTCGTACGCCTCTTGGCTATCGACTCGGCGTCGCCTGCGTGGGTTTCACCTTCAACGGTCGCGCTTGCCTGCGAGCGCGTCACGGACGTGCTGTCGATCCTGATGGGCAAAACCCAGGTCAAGATGGAGTGTTGGCACACGAGCGCCCAGCAGCTCGAAGCAAGCGCCGTGGCAGTTCTCTGCAACTGGTCTGCGTTTCTCCAGTGGTGCCTGACCGCATCGCCCGAGACCAAAAGCCGGCTCACAGACGACCAAAGTCGTCGCATCCAGTTCCTATCATCGCTGGTGACATCCCTTCCCGCAACCCATGTAATTGCTCTCCTGCCTTTCCCCCCTGCTCCCCTCCCCCCGTCGTTTGGCCGCTCTTGCATTATGTTGCGCAAATCTCTCTACAAGTTTTTTCCAGAATGATTTCAACACTTTGCGAGATGGCGCCAAGAGGACCTGCGTTGTGTTTTTTGCACCACCGCACAAGACGTCTTTGTCGGTTCAGGGGGTCGAAGCAGGAGGAGATGGGACCTCTCACAACTCGAAGCTTCCTCTGCCTTTCCATCTCGATTCACTTGCACCCTATCAGATCATCATGTCTAGTTCTGCCTCTACCTCTTGCGCCGCTGCCTCGACGCCCACCACCACCACCTCCAGTCGCGCAGTCGTGATAACGTCACGCAGTCGTGCTCATGGCAAGCTGGTGGCGGGCTTTGCCGGCGCCTTCACTGCCAAGCTGGGTGCCACCGCGTCAGGTTCGGGAAGTCGCAAGCGCGTGACGGTCAAGACGCTGACCAAGGCCATCACCAGTCTGGGCAAAGCGAGCCAAAGAGGATGCCGCCGTCGACAAGTGGGCGAGCGCTAAGCGCGTGAAGAAAGCGACCATGTCGGCCGAGCATCGCGAGTACTTTGTCAAGAGCGGAGAGATGATGCGCACTCGTGTCACGTGCTCATCCGAGGACGAATCGCACAAGTGCAGCATCGTGGCGCTGGAAAAGTGGCGCAAGGCACACCCGGCAAGCAATGCCGGCGCCTTCCCCTGCCCGACGTGCAACCAAGATACACTGCCTGTCCTCGAGATGCGCCTGCGATACCCTGACGCCAACGAGTATTTTGAAAGCGTACCCTACCTGAGCGCTGCCGCATTAGTCGAGCGCTCCGCAGCATCAGCACACAGCAAGGCCACGTGGGCCGCAGTCGAGCCCGAGCTCCTTTGGAACGCGCACAAGCACAAGTAAAAACAAACAACGAACGAAAGCTTGTCTTTCTTTTTTCTCGCTAGCAACTGTTTCTTCACACAAAGAGGGACTCAAGGGAGTTTTTTTTTCGAACCGCTGTCTCATTGTTTTAGACAAACAAAGATAAAGTCTCCTTGGTGTATGCTTGCGCAAAGCAAATCAGACGCCATGGCGCAGCAGCAGCAGGTGCATGGGGTAGCATCGCGACGTCCGAACGGTCAGTTCGGTATGCTGTCGATCAACGCGCTCGAGACGGTACACGGTGGCGGTGTGGTGCACGGCTATACAGTCCTTTCGCCTTCGAGTTCGCACCGCCAAGTGTCATCGTCCCGCTCACAATCGCGTTCACAAAGCAACAACAACAGTCCACAACAACGCACCAGGGAAACTAACGCGTGGCCCGACGCAAACCTGGGCTTGCACCCGCGGCGCCTGAGCAACAGCACTGCGCCGACGACTTCGATGCACGACCAGCTGACGGTCGATCGCTTTCACCATTCACACGCAAGCTCCATTGCGGGTGCTTCATCCATGCTTCAGGCGCAGCAGCGACACGAGCAGGCAATAGAAAGCCCACCCATCAAGACAGGCGTGTTTGATAAGGAGCGGGATTGCGCGCCCTCGTCGACCCGTCGCCTCTGTCGCCTCTGTCGCCTCTGTCGCCTGCTTCCGCGGCGCCTGGTGAGCCGCGAAAGAAGCAAAAACGGCTGTCGCTTGACAAGTACGCGGCCAGCTATTATTTGCGCCTCTCACGCCTCCAGCTGAGTCAGCGGTTGGCGCTGATGGTGGTTCTCAATGTGGTAGTACTCGCATGCTGGGCCACTTTGCGCGCAGGACACGGCAACACTTGCGACAGGGAGCAAGCCCAGTTCTACTCGTGGTGGACTCCCGTCTTGGTCATGGCGACCGTGGTCGTGCTGCATGCGAGCAAACTCGTGTTTGAAATCGCACCGCTGGGTGGCCGCGAAAAGGTCATTCTCTCGTGCGTGGTGTGCAATCTGCTCTGCCTAATCGCCTACCTCGCAAGCGCACTAGGGTGGATGCCGGTCGAGATGGACACGCGCGGACGGCGCTTCCCACCCGAGCGTTTCTGCGAGTGGCTGTTTTGTACGCCCCTCCTCATCGCCCTCGTGGCCAACGTGAGTGACTATATGTTTCGCGCCGACCGACACATGATCCAAGTAAGAAAGGGAGGGGGGGAGGAGAACACTCGTGCGCCTGCTTGCGCGCACTCGTTTTCCTCCTTTCACCCCACACCCTATGATGCCATCCGCGTATTGAAGTTACGTGTGCAATTGTTTGCGCTTTTTTCCCCCGTCTCCATCAGGTACTTCCACTGAGGCTGCTCATACCGCGTGCTGCGGCGTGGTATCGGCGCGTAGAATGGGTCATTGCATTTGACGTGGTGATGTTGCTGTGCGGCGCCGTCATCTCGTGGCTACCGCTAGGTTCCTGGCAAGGTGTGATGGCTTTTGGACTTAGCTTTGTCGCATTCGTATACGTGTTGCTCGGGCTGGATGGCTTCCTGCGACACACCCAGACATGCTGCGAGTGGCTCCTTGATGAAAAGAATGTGGAGCGTCGCAGTAGCTTTCAAGCGCAGCAGGTCACGCGCGCGCTTCGACACAACCCGCGCTTTTTAGAGCAACAAACGCAAAACATTCAAATCTTGCGCCTGGTGCGTGGATGGGTCGCCGCCACGTGGTCCATCTTCCCCTGTGTCTGGCTTCTTGCTACGATGCATCTCATCTCGCATTGGACGGAGGAGGCGCTCTTTTTCGCTGGCGACCTCATGGGCCAAAGTGCTGCTGTGTGCCGCTCTGCAAACACTTAACCTGGGCGCCCTGAACCAATCAACCGAGATTCACTCGTTCGTCGAAGAAGGCCGCTGTGTCGATTCGAATGCCACCGTGCGGCACCTCGAACAGCGCGTGGGTGTTATGGAGTTGGATGCCTCGCAAAAGGATGCTTTTCTTCGTTATGTTTTTCACGAGGTGCGCATTCCGATGCAGGCGCTCGTGTTGGGTGTACTGGATCTGGAGAGGTCGGCGGCAGTGGCCCTGGATACAGCAAGTCGCGAGACGGTACAGATGATGAGCGAAGCGGCAGCCTACATACCACACCTACTGGACGATGTTCTGGCGCTGCAAAAAATCAGCAGCGGTCACTACCAGCTGGTTCACCACACGCAATCGCTCCAGCAGATGGTGCTGACGACCATGACGATGCTGGCGACGCAGATTCACCAGAAGCACTGCACGGTCGCTTACTACATCGACCCGAACTTGCCGCTGCTGTGCACTGACTTCGGCCTGCTGCGTCAGCTCGTGGCCAACTTCATGTCGAACGCCATCAAGTTTGCACAGCCCGGCTCACGTATCACCGTCGTTGTCAAACGCGAGCCGTTGGTGCGTCCCGCAACGCTCGACAAGGACTCGCCTCTTTCGTTCAATGTTGTGTCTCCGCAGAGCGAGTCTGACATTCCACCGGCGTTTTCGTCGCCCTGCGTGCGTTGCGCACGGCCGATCCTATCTTCCTACATGTGTCGATGCTGCTCACCTCATTCTGCGACCGATGAAGGCCTAGTATTTCGTGGAATTGAAGAGGCAACTGACTCTGCTACGACGACAATGACCACAACAACAACAACAACAACAACGACCGCACGGATGGTACGAGCCTTTATTAGTGTGCGTGACTCGGGCTGCGGCATCAGCGCAGCCAACCAGAAGCTCCTTTTTCATCCGTTTGTGCAGATCGACGCGGAAAAGGCGCAGGCGGGTGGAGGCTCCGGCTTGGGTCTCAACATCTGCCGCCGAATTGCCGATTTGTTCCAACGGACGCGTGGGGGTGTTGTCCGCCGAGAAGCGTGGGTCGGAGTTTTTTTGCCGTGCTGCCTGTGACATTGGCGAGCGAGGCAAACGTGCGTGCAACGTCCGAGTTTGCTCACACGTACGAACACATGATTGAGAACGACGACTTCCCAGCCGCGGGCACAGAAGAGGCTATTTTTTTCGCACGCAGCGCCCAGCTCGCTTCGAGCCTGGCGCACCTCGCCTTTCATGCCTTGCCTGTGCGAATCATGAATGCCGCGCGACATAGCCAGATGTTGCACAACAATCTGGCAGACTCACGCGCCAAGCGACAAGTGTCGGCGGCACAGGCGGTTCGTATGGCTGCAGAGGCTGTTGCTGCAGCCGTCGCAGCAGGTGCTCCTTCGAGTACTGTGGTAACAGCTGTTGTACAGGCCGCTCTCGAAACGGCCAAGGTGACGGCTTCTGAGCTGGTGGCGCTTGCAACACCCGTAGGTACAACTGTCAACACAACACCGGCATCAGACCCCTCGCCTTCTCCGCTAGTACTGCAAACTTCACCCACCACGTCCTTCCCCTCTGCCTCCCCGCCCTCGTCATCGACATCACCAGAGTCCATGCGGCTGCCATCTCTATCGCTCCCGCTGGTTGAGACGGGCAAAACAAGTCCTAAGTTGCCAAGCATGTCTCCTCCGGCAGCCCTGCGTACGGTCAGTCTGGACGGAAACGGCCATCGGCTGCTGTTGGTGGACGATCAGCCGACGAATACCAAACTGCTCGGCCGCCTGCTGGAGCGAATGGGTTTCATCATCGAGTCGCGCTCGGATGGACAACAAGCGGTGGATGCGGTCTGTGCCGAGCCTCGTCGCTTTTCAGCGATCCTCATGGATAACAATATGCCCGTGATGTGCGGTATGGATGCCACGGCAATGCTACGCAAACTGGGTCACACGCTGCCCATCATCGGCGTGACAGGCGATACGATGCCCGAAGAGCGCGCGCAGTTTCTCCAGTCGGGCGCCAATGAAGTCGTACCCAAGCCCGTGCAGTTTCCCAAGCTCGTCCAGATCATCAAGGTGCTGCTGCCGCCTCTCGTGCCTTCACATCCCCTTTCTCCATTGTCGCAACAACTGCCGGCGATTGTTGCTATGCCACCTCGTCTCTTGTTCTCTTCTCACCCCGCTCCGCTGCCGCAGCCGCAAGATACATAAACACATATATAGAAATCTAGCACAATCTTTGTTTTTCCACTTTTTCCCCCCTGTCATGAGAGCAGTTTGGCTTGTAGATGCTCGCCAATCCCACATTCATACATGTGCATGATCTTTAGACGGGTGTGTCGGCAGGGATGCACGTGTCGGGCTGACCGGCAAGCGACAAGATGGCCGGAACACGATCGCGCATCTCGGCACCGAGACCACGCGCAGCCAAGATGCGCGCTAGAGCGCCATCCTCCCACCATGCAAACAGCAGCTGCTCGGCAATCATCTGAAACCACGGCGTCAGGTGTGCATGGTCAAACTCGCGGCGCAGCTGGTCGGCCGATACCCACTTGCATTCGGCGACCTCGCTGGGGTTGACGTGTGCGAGTAGCTCGATCTCGTCGGCGCTCGACACGCGGCAAAACAAGAGGTGATCGATTTCATGCTCGCCCCACTTGCCATCACTCAGGGCGCAGTACTGGATGCGTGTCAGGTAGACCAGATCGTCAATGTCCACACACGTGATGCCCAGCTCGTCGGCCAACTTGCGTAAAGTGGCGCGCTTCACACCCACCTGGTCATTGGTTTCATCTGCCTCGGGTGTGCCGGCCAGAGGGTGCGAGCAGCACGTGTTGATCCAGCGCAGAGGAAACGTGAACTTGACGGCCGTGAGTCGCTACAGCAGGAGCTCGTCGCGCTCATTGAACAAAAACACGGAAAACGCGCGGTGCAAACCACGCCCAGCGCGAATCTCGGTCATCAAGTGGCACTGCTGCTTGGCGGCGCTGCCCAGCGGCTGATCGCGCTGATTGACGAGGATGCAATGGTTGCTAACCATCAGGGCGGCTTGGTGCGCATCCATTTGTGCCACACTCACACCATCGTCGACGATGAGGGTGCTCATGAGAGGAAGAGAGGAAGAGGAGGAAAACTTTGAAAAAAGAGTTGCTCAAGGATATGGCTTGTCCTTGTCGAGGAGAAAGAAAAGTTTTTTATTCCAAGTGACGCGCACGCTTCTTGCGACCAGTGTTGGTCTCGTACACGCGATTGTCGAGGTCAAACGCCTTGATGTCGAGTGGTCCGATCAGGTCGAAGCCCTCGCCTTGAACAAGCGTGTCAAAGAGCTGGGTGCCACTCGCATAGATCTGATCGCTCCAGTCCAGGTTGAGCGCTAGCTGCACAAGCGCAAGGTTGGTCTCGAGCGGCAGCGCGCTGGTGGGCAAGACGACCTTGGCAGCGGGAATCGACCAGAGAGATGAGGGCGTCTCGGTTTGCTTTGCTTTCTCCGCAACCGATGCAGAAGTCAAAATGCACGAAAAATTGTCATTGTGGTGGGCCGCAAAGTTAACCACGTCGGAAAACGCTTTTTTGTTGGGGTGCCAGCGCAGGTTGTGGGCGTTGGGCACAAACACTTCAAAGCCCGACTGGATCAGCTTGACGACGCGCGTGTGCTTGATCTGCGACTCGTTCCCGCGGCGCGGCCAGTAGTAGGATCGTCCCGTGAGCCACGATTGGAGGCCATCGTAGGGAGCGCGCACCGTGTGCCCATCGTAGCAGACCATCTAATGGGGGTAAACGCATCGCAGCACTTGCGCCATCAGCATCGCGCTGCGCGCTCGCGATGGCAGCTCGCTTGCGAATTGCTTTTTCCCCCAAACCCCCAATCGGTTAGTGAACCATCGACTTGTCATCATCGACTTGTCATCGTCGATCAACTCGTGTCCACCTCAGGTATGTCGGGCTGCTCTCTTGAGCAGCCGATGGTTTCCTTTGCGCAAGCAGGGTGAAAGGGGGGAAACGACACGAGCGCTTGGAGTGTTCCCCCTACCTTGTAGCTCGCGTCAAAGAGAAAGAGAATGTGAGCGAGCGAGATGGAGTTGGCACAAAACACAAACTGGTAGGTGCACGTAACATCCTCGATCGCCAACTCGACGCAGCACGTGCTCGAGCACGCCCAATAGGTGCGCTTGCCGGGAAAACATGCGGCCGTCCACGAGTCAAAAGCGCAGGTGATCTGCTCGAGCGCCTCCTGGACGGTGCGTTTGCCCAGGTGCACAAAAATGTCGACATCCTTGCCCGGCGGTGGCGCATCGTCCGTCTCAAGGCACCAAGTCACCATGCCCGCACACGGCATAATCAGCTGCGCATCGAGCAACGCCGCGATGGCCGGGTGCTGGCAAAAGCCATGCGTGGCACGCTCGTAGCGCTCGCAAAAGGCGGCGCGCTCGGGCAGCGTCGGTGCTTCTTTTCGACGAGGTCCAGCATTGGTAGCGCCCGGCTCTTCGGGAACCGTGCTTTTCTTCTGTTTGTCTTCCTTGAACAGGCGCTCGCAGCCACGCGGAAACTCATCGTCAGCGGCGACCTCCTGGCGTGCACCCTGGAAGCGAAACACGTCGAGCATCTGCGGACATACATTGGTTTGGTCGGGCAGCTGGCGCATCTCGTCAGCCACACACTTGTAGATGCATGGGACAATCAGGGCCTCGCTCGACACGTCGTCGGCAAAGAGCTTGTGCAACTGGTCGAGAAAAGTGGCGCCCGTGGAGTTGTCGCACTTGACCAGACGACGCATAAGCGCCACCCAGCGCACACTATCAAAGGGCGGCGCATCGGGCTCAGGCGTGTGCTTGATGGGCGAGTCAGGCGCATCCTTGCCCGTCATACGGTAGCCGCCCTTGATTTCCCGATAGTCGTCCATGGTGAGAAACTTGGGCTTGCGCGCATTCTTGGGTAGCGTCGTGCTAAACACGGCATACGCGCGGCACCTGGGGGTAAAAGCATCGCAGCACTCGCGCAATCAGTTTCGCGCTGCGCGCTCAGGATGGCTTGCTCGCTTGCGAATTGCTTTTTCCCCCAAACCCCCATCAGGCAACAACCTCAGGATAACCTGAGGTGTCCGGGCTGCTCGAGCAGCAGCCGATGATTCCCTTTGCGCAAGCGGGGTGAAAGGGGGAACGATACGAGCGTTTGCGAGCGCGAAGGTGAGTGTTCCCCCTGACCAATGGTAGACGTCGGCGGGTGTGGTGAGATTGGTCCAGGCTTGGAGGAGCGGTGGTTGGATGCGAGCGAGCGAGAGATCGAGGCGTAGGCAGGTTTCATAGAGCGATGCAAGCTCAGAGACGGCAAGCGCGGGTGCGGGAAAGAGGGTGCGCCACACGGCCTCGGGCACGGTGGCGGCCGAGGGCAGGTGGATTTCCAGGTCCGAAGTGTTATCATCGGGCTCGGACGCCTGCTGATCGGCCAAGGCCGTGGCATGCATCTCGGCCAGAAAGCTGAGCGCTTTCGGCTGGGATTCGTCGATGGAAGTGGGCGTGTCCGTTTTGATGGCCGAGGCAGCTCCGGTCACTTGATCCGACTGTTTTTCATCGTTCCTATAGTCGTGATCGACGAGGCAAAAGGAACGCTTGCCGCAGCGCAACCACGCCGGTCGCCGTGCGGGCTCCTCCATGGCTGGGGGAAACAAAAACAGGAATCGAGGGGAAAACTTTTTCTGTTCCAAAAAGCTCCCTGCCTCACCAAGAGAGAGGGAATGGAGTGCGGCGTGTGTGGAGATGCATTCTCGCGACGCTGCCTACCGACATGTGTGACGTGTATCAACGAGGGCCTCGCAGTTCGGCTACCTGCGCTAGCCGTGGCTTGTGCTGAATGCGCGTCGGCCAAGGCAAGGGTGGAGGCCGCACTCGTGCCGCCGCGCTTGCTGGCGGCTACGCGCTCCCAGCAGCTGGCCGAGGAGCGCGCGCTGAGACGTCGCCGTATGCAGTCCATGCAGGCGGCGCTCATTCGCGAGACGAACGAGGTGGCGTTGCTTCGTGTTCGGTGCGACGCCAGGCGTACGGAGCTCCTCAAGCACAACGGTCGCCTAGAGGCTGCCTGCGCACTCCTCGCCACGAAACCTGTCAACACGGCGATAGTGGTAGATGAAGTGGCTCGTGCTCAGGCTTCGGGTTCAAGTCTGGGACAGCTACGCGAGGACTTGACTCGTGTATCGGACCAGCTGCGCCGGTATCGCATCTACCACCTAGGCAAACTCACGCAGCTGTCTGACGTGAGACGTGTGTCACCCAACCGGTGCAGCATTGCCGGCATCGAGTTGGCCGACGACCCGATTGCGCTGTTGGATAGCAATCACACGTGGACGAGTCATACTGAAACGTCGGCCGGACCGAGCAGCCCAGCCGAACAAGTGGCGGCAGCGCTGGGTCAGCTGGTACTCCTGGTGCAAACAGCGAGTCGTTACCTCGCCGTGCCACTGCCTCACGAGATGCGCTTTCAAGGCTCACAATCATGCGTGCGCGATCGTGAAATCAAGGGCGGCAACTCGTTTCACCTCGAACTGGTGACGCGGCAGGATCGGCGGCATTTCTGGCACGCCCTGACCCTGCTCGACAACAACATCTCTCACATACGCTCTCTCGTCGGTGTTGGGCATCATCGCAAGCGAAACAAGGAAAAAGACTTTGCATTGCCACCCAAGCGTCTCTTGGCAAGCATGTTTGAACTGCTCTGCAATGTTGCGGGATAAAAAAAAGCAAAGCAGCGATCGCGCACGTTGCATTGTTTTTTTTTTCATCACTCGGCGACAAATTGCGGCGCCTGCTTGTGTGAACGGCTCGACGGTTCGCGGTGAAGCGGCGGTGAGCGAGCATATCGAGGCGCGGCAGGGGTGCATTTTCACCAAGGGCGACGCGTCAAACATTCACGTGCGCATGTTCTTGTCTCTTTTGGCACACGAACCGCATGGTGAAAGGATCGACAGACCAGCGGCCACGAGCTGCTGCCCAATGTGGTTTCCCCCCCCCCCCCTCCCAAGTCGGCCAGCTGGGTGCTGCGTGCATGCGAGCATAGTAGGGCGCGAGATCGTCGTTTGCACTCTCAATTGCCTGCAAGTATTTCAAATGGCCCAGAAAGGAGCATTCCTCGGCATGTGGATCACGGATTGGATCTCTCCAGTAGTAGGGATTACCCTGGGGCCAGCGGGTGCCATAATCCTTGATCTTGCGCTGTACCTTGTCCAAATCCGCGCCATGTCTTGGCCAAAGTTTTTGCATGGGCTGCTTTCCATTCAACTGTTCCAGGGCGGTTCACTGGCTTCATGTAGACGCGTGAGACATAGACGTTGGCGTTGATTGCAAGTTCTTCGACCTCTGGCAGAAAGAGGAGTGGCGAATCTGTCAGTTTGCTCTTCGTCGTCATCAAAAGATCCTCGATGGGCCGCTTGCGTGACATGGTGGCGCCGACAAGAAAGGACGTTGGACAAAGCCCTGAAAGTTGTTGCTCTGGGACGTTTGAGAAAAAAAGCGATGAGCGCAAGCACGGCGTGGCACGAGTGAATTTTTTTTATCCAAAGAGCAAAGGCAGTGCATAAAGACGTGTGGAAAGTGCCCTCCTCAGAGGATGTCGTTGTCATCGTCCTCGAGAGGCACTTGGTTGGCATGGGCGAGTTCGCGCTCGGCCTCGGCCTGGGCGGTCACATCAAAGACCACCTCGGGCGGCTGCAAGGCGGGCGCCTCGACAAACACCAGGTTCGGGTCGCCCGTGATCTTGCGTGCAATGTAGAGGAACGGTTTTTCAAAATTGTAGTTGCTCTTGGCGCTGATGTCGTAGTACTGTAGAAGCTTCTTGCGATGAAACTGAATCTGCAGACACGGAACAACACCACAAAGAGACAGCACGAGATTGTCAGCATGCCAAACAATCAACGTGTGGGGACGGTGCGTGCGCAGGAGTCAGTGTGTGTGTGTCTTCATACCTCTTTCGGCTTCACCTGATCAGCCGCAGCAGACACAGGTGCGAACAAAATGAGATTCACGTTGCGCGTGCCACGCTGCACCAGCGTATGCGCACGGTGACAGGTCGCACAGAGACAGCGACACTTGTCCAGCTCGGAGCGCACGCGCTCAGGCGACTCCGTGCGGCAGCCATCGCTGATGCCGAAGCTCTTCGTCGCGGGGTTTAGGTGGTCGGCATCGAAACAGTACAGCGGCAGGTCACCGTCCACCGTGGAGCCGCAGAGGGCGCACGCTCCCTGCTCGGCGCGCCAGGTGCCAAACACCTTGCTCGCCTCGGTCACCGCAGCGCCGGTGCGCGAACCGCCGTAGGTTTTGACGCGGTGGTGGTTGGGACAGCGAAGAGCGAACAGGGGGGCACCCCGGCCTCGGTGTTGCGCGCGATTTCAGCTTGCAGTGTGCCCACCGTGTCGCTGCTGGCGAGGTCGTTCTGATTGCGCGACGGGTCGGTGTGGTCGCAGTGCCCGCCGAGCGACTGCTTGAACGCGTCCAGCGCCTCCTTGGCTGAGGTATAGGCGGCGGCCACGCGGTCGATGAACTTCTGCGGGTCGTCGGCATAGGCCTGGCGTGCTGTCTCGTTCACGGCATCGGCGTTGGCGGCACGCCAGGCCTTGCGCTGCGCACGACACCCTCCTCCGTCAGGTCGCGAAGCCATCCGCCGGAATTGAAGAAGAAAGCGAGCGCGGTGTACGTGTTGCTGACCTTGCGATCCTTGACATCCACCTTGTTGCCGCACAACACGATCGGAATGCCCTCGCAGACGCGCGTGAGATCCTTGTGCCAGTGCGGAACGCTCTTGTAGGTGACGCGTGCGGTCACGTCAAACATGATGATGGCCGCCTGGCCGCCCACATAGTAGCCTTCACGCAACTGCGATTTACAAACACACAAGAAAGAGCTTGAGGCTCACGAAGATATGTTCCGAGATGCGCAGAGCTCGTGCTGTGCGCACAGTCTACGTACCCCACCAAACTTTTCTTGACCAGCCGTGTCCCAGCAATCGAACACCACTGGGCCAAGCGACGTGGAGAACGCGAGCGGGTTGACCTCGACGCCCATGGTCGCCACGTACTTCTTCTCAAACTCGCCCGTGCGGTGACGCTTGACAAAGGTCGTCTTGCCTGATGGGGGTAAAAGCATCGCAATCTCGCGCCGGTCAGCTTCGTATGCGCTGTGCGCTACTTCGCGCCGGCAGCTCGCTTGCTCTTCTTTTTCCCCCAAACCCCCAACAAGATAAGTGTTGTCATAGTTGACCCTCTAGCGCAGAGCGAAAGCAGTGGGGGTGAAAGGGGGAAACGAGCGACTAGCGAGTGTTCCCCCTCTCTCTTACCTACGCCGCCATCTCCGACGAGGACGAGCTTGAAGCGCGGCGCATTGGCCTGGAGCTTTTGCAGGGTACCAACAGCAAGCGGTTGCGATGACATGGTAGCTGGTGGAGCAGGAGAGAGGAAAAAAAAGGCTCCGAGTGAGGCGGCTTGCGTGGGTGTGGTTGGCGGGAGAAAAAAGGCTCTTGAGC
This sequence comes from Galeopsis tetrahit, assembly GCA_963675135.1. Lineage (NCBI taxonomy): Eukaryota > Viridiplantae > Streptophyta > Magnoliopsida > Lamiales > Lamiaceae > Galeopsis > Galeopsis tetrahit. Next base: position 329,955 of record CAVLYN010000293.1, on the reverse strand, counting down.
AGCACAAGAAAATCCACGACAGTGCAAGGGAAAAAACACTCGAGGACAAAAAGGGCCAAGTCCTCGAGAGAAATTGCACCAGTTGCGCACTTGTTCTCCCTCCCTTTTTTCGAAACGACAACTCAACCTCGCTCGACACCCTCTTCGCCAATCCATTGTTCTCTGATCTCACTCCCCCGCCATGTCGGACGAGGTCGACGCTGCCATGCTGCCTGCCGCCGCTCCTCCGGTCAAGAAACCACGCAAGCGCCCTGCCGCAGCCGCGGCAGACGACGATGGGTCCGACGAAGAGTACAAGCCTGCGGCGAAAAAGGCCAAGGCTGGAAAGGCCAAAGCCGCCAAGAAAAGCGCAGATGGTGCAGTCGCCGAGGAGAGTGATGCCAAGCCTGCGAAAAAGGCCAAAGCTGCGAAGAAGGCCGTCGAGGCAGACGACGACAACAAGCCCGCAAAGAAGCCCAAGGCGAAAAAAGACAAGGCGGATACTAGCGAAGAGAAGGATGCCGAGGCCGACGGTGAAGTCAAGGTCAAGGCGGCACCACGCAAGCGCCCCGCGGCCGACTCGACCAAGGACAAGCCGCCGGCCAAAAAGCGCAAGGGCAAGGAGGGCGATGGAGCTCAAAAGCCAGCGGCAGATGATGGCGAGGATGAAGAAGGCCAAGGTCAGGGCGACGACGAGATCGATTTCGAAGTGGTGCCCGACATTAGCGACGAGCAGCACATCGACATGTTTCAGGAGGAGGATCCATTCGAGGCCATCTTGAATCGACCGGACACGCACGTCGGTGCGATCGAGTCGGTGCCGACCAAGGTGCGCATCGTGTCGCGCGAGGTGATGGACTATTTTGATGCCGTGTCGCCCGAGGCCGCGGTTGCGAAACGCGAGGCGAAAAAGGCTGCGGGTGTGCTGGCCGCTGCCGCTGCAGCCGATGCGCAGGTGGACAATCCCGGCATGGTGGCCATCGCGGCCGTGCAGATTGAACAGGCCGTGCACGAGGCTGCCGAAGCTCATGCCGCTGCCGCCGCCATCGTTCCTTCGCGCCCGGGAACTCCTGCGCCGGGTGCAGCTGCCACGCCTGGCAAGCGCGCCAAGCCGCCCGTGTTCAAAATCACCGAAGAGATGCACAGCGTTGTGTATGCGCTCTTCAAGATTTTCGACGAGGTCATCGTGAATGCAGCCGATCAGGCCTACTCGGACACGGCGCACGAGTTTCCCCTCACCTCGTTGGCCGTCGATGTGGACCGCTTCACGGGCGAGATGGGCGTCAAGAGCAACGGCAAGGCCATTCCGTGCACGATGAGCAAGGATGGCAAAACACTCATCCCCGAACTGGTCTTTTCCAAGCTCTCGACCGGCAGCAACGGCGCCAATGCCGGCAAGCGCTTCAAGGGCGGCCGCAATGGCCTCGGCGCTAAGCTTTCCAACTTGTTCTCGGTGCGCTTCACGGTCAAGGTGCGCGACACGATGCGCAGCACCTACTTTGAGCAGACGTGGAGCAACAACCTCAAGGACACGGACGGGCCCAAGCTGACGCCCTTTACGGCCAAAGAGATCGAACGCCACAAGGAGCTGGCTGCCAAGCAGAAGAAGCAGATGAAGGACATGGCCGACAAGAAGGACATGTCTGCCAAGGAGAAGGAGCCGATCGACCTGGGCGACTGGGTGCACGTGACGTGGTTGCCCGACTATAACCGCTTCGGTCAGGGGGAACACTCAACTTTGCGCTCGCAAGCGCTCGTTTCGTTTCCCCCTTTCACCCCGCTTGCGCAAAGGGAATCATCGGCTGCTCGAGCAGCCCTGAAACCCGAGTGGTGTAATTGAGGCAGGTTCGGTGAGCACCTCCGATGGTTGTCAACCGGATGGGGGTTTGGGGGAAAAAGCAACTCGCAAGCGAGCAAGCGAGCAAGGAGCCGGAAGCAAGCGCGCGTGAAACGCGAACGCAGCTGACGTGCGACGCCGCGACGTGCCGCGATGCTTTTACCCCCATCAGGCATGGACCCCGAGACGGGTATGGGTATGCAGGGCCTGGACGAGGTGCACACGCGTTGGTTGTATCAGCGCATCTTTCAGCTGGGTTCGACACTCGAGGGCGTGACGACCAAGCTCAACGGCAAGTCGATTCATTCCGTGGCGCGAAATGCCAAGGACTATATCGGCGCCAATCTACTCGGCGCCCACGAGCAGGATCAGAAGCAAGACAAGGCCGACGAGGAAGACGAGATGGACGCCGGCTTTGACGAGGATCGCAACGCCAGTGAGGAAGACGAGGAAGAGGAAGAGGAAGAGGAGCACATGGAAAGCGATTCGGAAGAAGGCGGTCGCGCGACGCCCTCCAAGCGCAAAAAGGGTGACAAGCTGAGCGCCGAGGAGCGCAAGGCGCGTCGTCAGGGCAAGTTTGACGACGACATGACCGAGGCCGAGATTGCCACGGCGCTCAAGCGCTCGCTCATCTACAAGCGCGTCAACAAGTTCTGGGAGATTGGCTTTGCGCGCAGCAAGACGGGCGAGTTCCAGCAGGTGTCGACGGTCAATAACATTGCCACCACGAGCGGCGGAACGCACGTCGATTACGTCACCGAACAGCTCGTGAATCGCGTGATTGACAAGGTAAACGGGGAAAATCAGACACACATGCGCAGCGCACAGTTGTTTTTATCTCGTCCTCTTCGATCTCTACGCCTCTTGCTGGCGCCTCAGTCAGTTTCTCCTTCGCCATCGGAAAACTCGTCCTCGTCCTCATCCCGACGATAACGCTTGCCGAGCAGACCTTTCGTGACACGTTGGCCGTGAGCAACGCGCTCAGCCTCCCAGTCAAACCCTTTGGTTTGCACTTGGAAGTGTTGCAAAAAGCTCGGAAAGCGCTTGGCAATCTCCTCGAGCTGGCGCGATCCATACGGCGTTCCAAAAGTGAATCCTTTTTCGCAAGCCGTCCAGAGCAGGTGGCAAAACTTGCAGTGCACCACGGCAGCCCCTGATTCGAGGTCGACAAGATCTTCGCGCGAATTTGGCATTCGTCGCGGCTTTACTCCGAGAAGTACGTGCGAGACGTGAAAAAAGCCGATGGCACGCTCCGGAATCGGTGCCACGGGCACCAACGATGCGTACGGCATCTGTACGTGACACGGGTGCTGGCAGCCCGCGGCCTGACGCGTCTCGCGAAGTTGTCGTGTGGCGCTGTCAGGAATGGAGCCCGTGTCGCGGTGGCCATTCTCCGCGGATGTTTTAACATCGTGATGCCACGCGCACAGACAGTCGGTTTTGGCCATCTCCTGGAAGCGCTTTTCGCCCTTGAGGCGCCAGACGCTTTTGACCTTTCCGTTTCGGGTGCGATGGTCCCGCTCCAGGAGCGTCCACATCGGATCGTACTCCTCGGAAAGCGGACACCCGTTGATGATGCAACCCTTGCAAGCCTCGATACGAGCATCGAGCCTTTCGAGCGACGCGCGATCCGCGAACGCCTTCTTCCCGGCCTCGTTTGCAGCAGCCGCGGCCTCGCGCGTTGGATACTCCTTGCTGCCGACCATCGCAAACATACGCAAATGGCCGCTGGCGGTGCCGTCCATTACTGCATCACGTGCAGCTTTGAGGCTCGCGTCATGACGGCGTTGGTTGGAAGCTGCGACCACCATCTTTGTTGCCGCGGCTGCTGCTTCGCGGCTTTCATGTCGCGGTTTCAGGATCGGGCCGTTGACCAAATAATTGCGCTGGCGGGTGGTGGCCGTTCCTGCGTCGAAAGCAGCTTTGGCTGTCGCAAAGTGCTTCGCTCGCCTCACAAAGGTGAAGCGAAACTCGGTAGTCTTCTCTCGCCACTGACGCAACCGTTCTTCTTCGGGCAACCCGGCCTGGAAGGTGGCTGCGCTGGGCATCATGAGGGTGGGTGGTTTGCGTCTAACGCGTATCTTTTCTTGTAATTTTGTGTTAGGTGCTCGGAAACAAGCAGGCCAAGGCCAAGGCAGCTGCGGAAAGTGCGGCCGCGGCCAAGGCAGCCAAGGCCGCATCTGCCGGCAAAGGTGTCAAGGGCAAGAAAAAAAACAAAAAAGCAGCCGGTGAAGGTGCCGATGGAGAAAATATTTCCGACGAGCCGCTTGCTGGCGATGCGGCTGCGATCAAAGTAGCCGAGCCGGTCCTTTCGGCGGCAGAGAAGAAGGAGCGCGCCAAGCTCGAGGCGCTTGTGCGCGCAAACCTCTTCGTCTACGTGAATGCCTTGATCCCAGACCCGAAATTTTCATCGCAGTCCAAGTTGGAGCTCAAGACCCCGCGTGCTCAGTTCAAGGCCAAGGTCAAGAACCCGGAAAAGGTCAAGCTACGTGACGAGAAGCGCCTACCTGCCGGCGAAGACATCTACGTGCACAATGCCGACGGGTCGATTCGCACGGCAGGCGCGTTTTGTCTGCTCGACGACAAGTTTCTGGCATCGGTCATCAACCGCCTGCACATCACCGACGATGTCGAAGCGATTCGTTCGGCGCTCGAGCACAAGCAGCTGGTGGCCATCAGCAAGGGAGGCAAGGGCGCGCTGATCAATGGCGACGATTACGAAAAGGCGGGATGGGCCGGCACCAAGCGCGGCCATGAAGCGACACTCTGTTTGACCGAAGGCAAGTCGGCTGCATCCATGATCATGAAGGGCTTCTCGGTCGTTGGTCGTCAAAAGTGGGGCCTGTACCCGCTTCGCGGCAAGGGTATGAACGTGCGCGGTGTCAAGCTGGCCAAGTTCCTCAAGAACATCGAGTTCAACGACATCCGCATCATCCTGGGACTCGAATTTGGGAAAAAGTACACCGATGACAAGGAGCTCGTGGCGCGCGACAAGGCACTGCCCGAAGACGAGCGCGAAGGATGGGCGCACGTGAGCGATCTCAACTATGGCCATGTCATGATCTGCGCAGACCAGGACCACGATGGCTCGCACATCTGTGCACTGGAAATCAACTGGTTCGATACCTTTTGGCCGAGCCTGTTGCAGGTCAAGGGCTTCCTCCAGCGCTTCCAGACGCCACTCATCAAGGCGACCAACAAGCGCACCAAGGCGGTGACTCCCTACTTTTCTGAGGCAGTCTTTGACGCGTGGAAGCTCGAGGTGGGCCTGGAAGGGCAGAAGCAGTACTGGATCAAGTACTATAAAGGTCTTGGTACGAGCAGTCCCAAGTTAGTCCAACACCAACACGCTTGCATGCCACAAGAGACACTGATGTGTTGAGAGGGTGCTCATCTGTGTGCATATGTTGTTGTCGCTTGTCTTTAGGGAGGCAAAAGAGTACTTCCGAAACCTCGCGCTGCATCGCCTCGATTTTGTCTGGGCCAGCGAACGATGCAACGAGTCGCTCGAGGCGGCGTTTGGCAAGAGCACCAAAAAACGCAAGGACCTGATCAACAAGCGCGAGCATCGCATCGCACCGGGCGAAGAGCTGTCGTACGAGACGTACATCAATCACCAGCTGCGCGAATTCGCCTTGGCCGTGCTGCGGCGCGCCATTCCGTCGGTCGTGGATGGGTGCAAACCGGTTCAGAGAAAGATTCTGTTTTCCGCCTTTAAGAAGCACCTGATGCGCGAGATGAAGGTGGCTTCCTTTGCTGGCTACGTACAAGAGGCGGCATCGTACCACCATGGCGAAACCAGTCTGCAGCAGGCCATCATCTGCATGGCGCAAGACTTTTTGGGCGCCAACAACTGCAACCTGTTTGTGCCGGCGGGCCAGTTTGGGGATCGCAACGATGGCGGCAAGAGCTCGGCCGCATCTCCGCGCTACATCTCGACGTTTCTGACTCGCGTAGCACGCACGCTCTTCCACATGGATGATGACAAGCTGCTCACTGTACTCGAAGAAGATGGCAAGCGCATCGAGTACAAGTGGTTCGTGCCGGTCGTGCCCTTTGCGCTCTGGAATGGTGCCAACGCCATCGCCATGGGCTGGTCCACCTACATCCCGCCGCACGATCTCCAGGACCTCGTAAGGGGGAACACTCGCTAGTCGCTCGTTTCCCCCCTTTCACCCCACACCTTTCCGCTTCGCTCAAGAGGGCTGCTATGGTGTCACTGTGATACCAGCTATGATACCAGTATCGTGTGGGGGTGTGGGGGAAAAAGAAAGCGAACGAGCCGCGTGGTGGAGTGAGCGCGCAGCGCTTGCGGAACTCACGCGTGCGACTGTTTGCGCTTTTACCCCCACATAGGTGGCCAACATCCTGCGCAAGCTCGATGGCGAAGCGATGCTCCCCATGGCTCCGGCCTTTCGAGACAATACCGGCAAGATCTCACAGGGCGACAAGCCGGGTCAGTATGTTACGTTTGGCACCATCTCGAAAATCGTCGGCCAAGTGCCTGGCGCGGATGCGGCCATCGCTCCTCCTGCGGCGAAAAAGGCACGCAAGGGTGCCGCTGTAGCCGCTGCCGCCGAGCCCGTTCTCCCACCGGCACCGGCGGGCATCACGCGCTACATCACATCGGAACTGCCCATCGGCACGTGGACCAAGCAGTACAAGCTCTTCCTGGGCGACTGTGTCAGCGGCATCTTCTGCACCCGCGACCCCAAGTCGGGCAAGGTCAAGTCGCAGCGTGTCGAGGTGCCGCGCATCCAGGCCTTTTCCGCGCACCACATTGACAATTCCATCCGCTTCGTCCTCGAACTCACCGATGCTCAAATCGCCACGGCCGAGCTCCAAGGGTGGTATCGTCACTTTAACCTCTACGACACGATCTCGCTCAACAACCTCGTCCTCTTTGACGAGAATGATCGTCTCAAAAAGTACGACTCGACGCTCGCCATCCTCGAAGCCTTTTACCCGGTGCGCCTGCGCTACTATGAGCTGCGCAAGCAACTCCTCGTGCGCGATCTGCGCATCAAGCTCAAGACACTCGAGCATCAGGCGCGCTTCATGCAGCTGGTAGGGGGAACACTCGCTAGTCGCTCGTTTCCCCCTTTCACCCCACAGCTTTTCGCTCCGCGCCAGAGGGCTCCTGTAGATTCTGCCTATGATATCAGCTATCATGTGGGGGTTTGGGGGAAAAAGAAAGCGAACGAGCCGCGTGGCAGTAGCGCGCAGCGCGTACGTGCTCACGCGAGCGATTGTTTGCGCTTTTACCCCCAGGTGGTGGACGGTACTTTTGGCGTCGTCAATCGCAAAAAGGCCGAGAAGTTGGCGCAGCTGCGTGAGCTCGCCTTTCCAACGCTCGACGAGCTGCGCGCCCAGGTGATGGCCGAAGCTGGTCTCGATCTGGCCGACGACCATGCCGCCGAGGAAGATGCCGCCGAGGAAGAGGGTGGCGCGCCGGGCAAGGATGCCGAGGTCGCCACTCAGGGCCAGGACAAGGAAAAGGTCAAGGCGGCGGCCAAGACCAAAAAGACCGGCTTTGAGTATCTGCTCGAGCAGTCGCTCACCAAGCTCGACGATGACGAGATCGCGCAGCTCTATGCGCGTCACGTCGAGGCGCAAGAAGAGCTGGCGCGCACCGAGGCCGAGCCCATCAAGGACATTTGGCGTCGCGACTTGGAGAAGCTCGTGTTTGAGTACAATGCCTATGAAGCGCAGCGCAAAGCCGATCTCGCAGCCACGGGTGACGAAGACACCGCCGATGAAGCTGGTGATGCCGATGAGGATGCCGACGATGGAAAGAAGGGCAAGAGCAAAAAGGCCAAGGGCGACAAGCCGGCGGCGAAACCCAAGGCCAAGCCAGCAGCCAAGAAACGCAAGTGCGACGAGGACGAAGAAGAAGTCGCGTCAGTCGACATTTTGACGCAGCTCCAGGTCGAGCTCATTCCGCAAGTGCTGCCTCCTTTGCCTGAAAAGAAAAAGCGCAAGGTCAAGGCCGCCATCGCCGACCAACCCGGTGCGCCCGTCCCTGCTCCTGCCATGATCATGATCGAAGACGAGGACGACGATGAAGCGGATGAATAAAAAACAAGCCGCAATGTAAGGCCTCGTGGTTTTTGGGTTTTTATTGTGCACTCGGGGGAGGAGGGGCAGCAGCAGCAGCAGCAGGCGTGGCAATCAACAAATCTTGACCCAGCTGCACCAGCGCGGCATTCAGGTCCTGTTGCGATGGCAAGGCAAACTGGGCTGCATGCGCGCGTGGCAATTCAACGTCCATGTCGACATCCGGGGCCGCCGCAGCAGCCGCATTGCGTACAGGCGCGCGACGCGCCGCCGCCTGGCGCTCGAGATACCCCGGTAGGTGCTGGAAAAATTCGCGGCATGGCTCGGCAAACTGCACCGTGTTGCACATGACGATAAGTGCGTGCGACAATTGCGTGCGCACCTGCACCGCCCAGTGTAGTGCAGCATCCACCAACTGGTTCATCTGCTCTTGCGTCAGCAGCATGCGTTCGACCAGGGTGGCAATCCATGCCTGTGCACGTGTCACCAGCGTGTGGTAAATCTCGGGCGTATAGATGGCGCGCTTGGCCTGCGCATTAAACAGGGCGAAAAACTCTTGAACAAACACGCCTAGCGCATCCAGCAGTCGATCCGACACGAGCGCATCCATTCGTGTCAGCCACACGCAACTCGCCAGGCACCGCAGCACGGCCTCGGTCGGAGGCTTGGATGTGGGAGGCACGGGGAAAAACACATTGTGCCACGGGTCCGTGTTGCGATCGCCCTCGGCCTCGAGCTCGGCGAGCACATACAAACTTCGCGTCACCACCTTGGGGGTAAAAGCATCGCAATCTCGCGCCGTCAGCTGATGCGCTGCGCGCACAGGCCGGCAGCTCGTTTGCTTCTCTTTTTTTTCCCCCAAATTCCCCCAACAAGATACTGTCCTCATAGGTGCCCTCTAGCGCGGAGGGAAAGATGTGGGGGGGGGGGGTGAAAGGGGGAAACGAGCGACTAGCGAGTGTTCCCTCCCCCTGACCTGTTCATGCGATGCGGGTTTGCTCAGACTGCTATGCGTGGTGAATGCTTCCCAGCTGATGACGGGATGCGTGACATAGCGGCCGTCGCATTGGCCCCACGCAAATAGCTCGGTGCGCAGCAGGCGACGCAGGTTCTGGGAGTTGAGCTCGTGGCGCAAGAGACGCGGCACCCAGCGCACAAACTCTTCGCTGTGCGCAAGAGCATACACCTGCCACGCTTCCGGTGCGAGGTGCCTCCAAATCAAAAACGCCTTGCAGCCCGTGCCAGCCTGGAGTAGCACCTTGGGATCGGTCAGCACCCACGGCAGCACATACTTGGCCAACTCGTCGATCATATACTGCCGCATGGCCACAAAGCAGCGACTGAGCGTGTCCTCGTGCGGAAACACCATCGTCTGTAGCTTTTCACCACGACGCGTGAACCAGCCTATAATCGCTTGGCGCGTCAGGCACCCGCCGAGTTGCACCTCGAGACGTTCCAGCATCTCACTCCCTGCCTTGGTGGAGCGAAACTCGGCCCGATTCAGACGCGGCTCTTTGGCAAAGGCGCGTGCCATCAATTCCACCTTGGGAAAGGGGGGGTTAAAAGCGCAAACAATCGCACGCGTGAGTTCCGCAAGCGCTACGTGCCTACTCCACCACGCGGCTCGTTCGCTTTCTGTTTCTCCCTAATCCCTTCCCCCCCCCCCACACGATACTGGCATCGTAGAGTGGCATCATATTGATGCCATGGAACCCTCTAGAGCGAAGCGGAAAGGTGTGGGGGTGGAAAGAGCAAACGAGCAACTAGCGAGTGTTTCCCCCCCCCTTCTTACCTGCTCGGGCGTGTGCTTTTTGCGTGTGCGCTTGGCAGCGGCATTGGTGTTGTGCTTATTGTCGGCACCCGAACGTACGATGCGCACTCCAGTGGCGGAGGCGGTCGCGGTGATATTGCCTGGCTCGACGACTGTGGTGGAGGGGAGTTTGGCGATGGTAGACTTGGTGCTGGTCATCGCCGCGCGCGCAGGCATCAGACGACCACCGCTCTGCTCCACGATGCGCACCGATTCGACAAATTGCTGCATCTCGTCAACCGACACCATTTCGTCCATCGAATGCACGGCAACAATCATGTTTTCGTCCGCCTGACCCGCCGATGCAGCCGCACGTTCTCGCGCACGCTGCTGCCCAAACCACGCAGTCACGAGCTTTTGCGGAACGCCCAGCAATGCAGCAATGCCCTTGCTCACGGCAGCCTGCGGCATGTGCACATCCGTATTGGACCAGAGAAAGGCGAGCAGGCGCTTGTGGCGCTTAGTGAGTTTTTCTACCGAAGCTGCGCGGGCGCAAACTCGCGTGGGTGTGTCTGCCACCTCCGTCTCCGTTTCTTTGCCAGCATCATTGTCGCAGATTGCCTCTTTTGCCTCTTCATCCACACGAGGCGCTCCTGGTCCCATGGCAATCAGGTCTTCGTTCATATCGACATCGTCCGTCTCGTCCGTCATGGCACGCGCTGCTTGCACGGGGAAAGGGCGAGCAAAAAGGGAAGAAAAGTATAGGCAGGCTGGCAGAAAAAAAAGCACCAAAGCAGACAAGCGCAGGCTTGTGCAGGGGGCAGGGTGAAAATTTTTATCCCCGTCGCGATGGCTTCTGGTTCATAGCCATGGCAAGAGCTGGGTCATCCTTTTGTGAATCACGCAAGCGACGCGCGGCTACGAGCATGCGTTGACGTGCTGCTGCATCCACAACGATCGGCGCCGAGACAAGTGCTGGCGTGGGCACGGCGGTCGCACTTGGCGTGGGTGAGAGCGAGGCCAACGGCGCATCGACGGCTTCGTGGATCGAGTCAGCTACTTGCATGACAACATCGATCGTTGGCAGAGAGACAGGTACAAGAGCGGGCGCAGGTTCAGGCTCGGCTGCTCGACCAGGTTCGTGCGCATTGCTCGTATCCATATCGTCTCCATCTGCCTTTTGCTCCTTGCTCTCGTGCTCCTCGACTTGCGTCGGCACGGGCAGAAAGTACGCGCGCTGCATAGCTGTATTCGTCAGCAACCACTGAAAGACATTGCCGGCGCACATTTCGAGCGTATTGGCAAAGTGTGGCAGGTGTGTCGCGGCCTTGGCGTGGTTAAGCGAGAGCAGGCGCTCAACAATCGCGGCCAGCGTGTCAATATTGCCGAGAAATCCATGGCACACGACTTGGATGATGAGACGTCGTGTTGCGGCGTCGATACCGTTGCCATCGCTTGCCCACAGCCACTGGTCTAGGAGAAACTCAAATGCACGCAGCACCTGATCCTTGAGCGGCTTGACCTTGGCGCCCGCTTTTGCAGGCGGCTGCGGCTGTGGCACCGGTACGCCACCTTGCACCAGAACGCGCACCCAAATCTGTGCCAGGTCGTGTGCGATCCGCCCGCCATCGGTTTTCAGCAGCTTTACCACTTGGAGCCACCACACCAAATGATCCAACTGACGCCACTCATCCTCGTGAGCTGCCTGAGTGCACAACAGCAGCGGCTGAGGCAAAGACTTGTTCTCGTTCGCGGCGATCGTCTCGTGCATCTGTTGGCAGCCGCACAAAAATGCAGCACGCATGCCGCACCAGTGCACCAGGCGATGTTCGTCGCCCGCCAGCCGTGCCCCACCGCGCGCGAGTGCCCACGTCAGTATCGATTCCAAACTCGTTGTCTTTGCCGGTGTCGCTAGCGCTGGAGCCCAAAAGCACGTCGTAGCCTTGACCACCACCGGCACATAACTTTGTGCCCACGTGCACGCCATGTCAATCAGCCGCGGACCATCCAGGCGCGCCAAGCTTGCTTGCATCTCGCGTGCCGCCTCCAATGTTGTCGGCAATGGATACGCAGCTGCCACCCCATCCGGAACTTGCCAAAGGAAACGCAGCAGCGGGGGTAGGGCGTGTGTGCCCGACACGACGGCACGCGCATCGGCCATCAGGTACGGCAGCACGATGCTGCACAGTGGACGGCCACAAAATTCCCACACCATGCGCGTCTGAGCCACCATCTGCTCGTTGCGGTAAAAGAGCGACAAGAGCGTGGAAGGTGGCGGCTGCGGCGGTGATGACGCACCATCTGTGATTGCCGCGGTTGCGACTGCCGCCGTCTGGATGCGTACATGCTGCCGCATAGCGCGACGCGACCAGCCGACAATCTGCTCGACCGTAGCAATCTGGTCGGTCACAGGGCGCTTGAACCAGTTGACGTGCGAGGCGCGCGATTCGGCGTCAAGTGCTGCCACCACACCCGGTGTGGCCAGTTTGCGATTGATGCGTTCGCGCAGAGCTACCAGGCACCGCATTTGGGACGGATCGGCCGGTCGAGAGTGCGTCATCCAGGCGCGCACCTCGTCCGATTGGCGGAAGCTGTCGCGCAACTCGCGCACCACCCGTTCCGAAAACACTACCGCTGCCACACCACGCGCTTGCACCCGCCGCACGAATGGCAGGACCACCTATGGGGTAAAAGCGCAAACAGTCGCACGTGTGAGTTCCGTGTGTACGCGCTTCGCGCTAGCGCACTTCACCACGCGGCTCGTTCTCTCTCTTTTTTTTCCCCCAACCCCCCCCCCCCCCCACACACACGATACTGGTATCGTAGGATGGTATCATACATAGGTGACATTCGTAGCAGCCCTCTTGAGCGAAGCGGAAAGGTGTGGGGTGAAAGGGGGGGGGGAACGAGCGACTAGCGAGTGTTCCTCCCTAACCTGGCCAGTGATACGCGCTTCAGTCATGAGTGCATGCGTGCGCGTCAGGAAATAATTGAGGTCGTCGATGCGCAAAATGTCTTGTGGCGACTGAAGTGGTGCGGCGGTGGCGAGAAGATTGAGAAACGACAGGCGCGCAGTCGGATCGACCATGCTGGGTTCGAGATCGATGTCGGCGGGCGGACGATCGGCCTCGTCCAGGCCGGAGCGCAAGTCCAGAGCCTCTTGCCGTTCATACGCACGATAGTGGCGCGGATGGTACGGCTTGTCCCATGTATCCACATTGGCACGCTGCTGAAACCAGGTGCGAACATCGGCTGTCGTCGGTCCATTGCACACAATGCCACGCTGCACGCGCAACTCGTGCAGCGCCGTAGCAATAATGGCGCATGCATACTCTGGCGGCACCATCTCAGGAAGCAGGTCACGTTCGTCCCTGTTAGGCGTCGCGCGCTTGCGTGTCTCCACGTTCACTTGCCAAGTGTAGCGCAGCATGGTGCGTTCCCATACAAAAAAGCGTCCCGTTGCTGGTCGCTGTGTGGGGAGCTGACGTGGAACGGGCCTGGATGGATGAGCGGAAGGAGAAGGAGCAGATGCCACATCACTTGTTGTTTCTTCTTTGGTTTTGCTCTCATCGCCGTCTTCCTCGGCGTCGGAGCTCGAGGCTGCAGGTGGCGGTCTCTCGGCGAGGCGCTGATTGTTGTAGGCTGTGCGCCAAGCCAGCAGACGTGCAGACCACATCTGGACAAGGAAGGGGGGGAAGAGAGAGAAAGAGGTTGATGAGGGAAAAATGGTCTCCAGCCACCCAGTCCATGCACGTCCAGGGCCCTTTTTCCGTCTTGCTCACTTTTCGTCCTTGACTCTCACTTTTTTTTTTTCCTTCTCCCTCGACTCGCTTTGCTTGTTGGGAAGAGCGGGAGAGAGGAACAAACAAAAAAACGAACACACGCACGCACATGTCAGCAGCCATGACGATGACAACAGCCTGTTGCTTGTGTCGGGTCGAGTCGTGGGAAGCAGCCAGCGGGTGCGGAAGCGCCATCGTTGTGGAAGGCGGGCAAGTGGCGCAAAAGGGCGACGGTTTGTGGATCAACCTGCGAGCCGCGCGAGCCGACCACCTTGCACACATGATCACGGTGGGCATCCACCTGGTGGGGTACCCGTATCAGCGTGAAAACGGCCAGTGGTATGTGTGGGAACCACGCGTGCACCACGTGGCGCCGACTCTGCCGCCACCGCCACCGCCACCGCCGGCCGCCGTTCACTATGCTCCACCACCGCCGCTGCCACCGCAGTCTTTTTATCACCACCAGCTGCCACCGCAACAACAACAACAACATCACCACCACCACCAATCGCTAGCGCAACACGTGCAACAGCTGCCAGTCGTGACCTATCACCCGTCACAGCATCACCACTTGTCGTCTCCCCCCTCGCCAGTCTCGTCTATCGTGACAGCCCATCACCTATCTGCGCCGCCACTGCCACCCCCGCCGTTGCCGCCGCAAAACTATCTGCAGCAGACTCCCTCGCCCCCCTCGCCGTCCATCCCACAAAAGCCAGTCGATGAGCGTATGGTCGTAGTGCTCGACGCCGCCAACGTGGCCATGTATCACGGTAAGTGCGAGACGTTTTCGACGCGCGGCATTGTGCTGGCGCTCGAGTTTTTTGAGCGCCAGGGCTTTCGCGCCGTCGCCGTGCTGGCCGAAAAGTTTGTTCCAACCAAGTATCGCGATGCGAGCGGCGCGCTTCGCTGGCACTTGAACGAGAAGCGCGTGGGGAAAAACATACCCGACAATCCGGGCCTGCTCCTGGCGCTTCAGGATGATGGCAAGCTCTACACGACGCCGGCCGGAACCTATGACGATGCGTACACAATCGCATATGCGCGCAACCGAAACGCGCTCATCATCTCGAACGACCGCTATCGCGACATTATCGACCAGCAGCCAAACGCGACAATGCAGGACGAGTATCGCCGTTGGGTGGCGAACAATGTGTGCAAGTATGCTTTTATCGACGGGACACTTGTGCATGACCCAAGCTGGACGCAAAAGGTAGCAGCCAAATGCGACGAACGCAAGCGAAGCAGCACCAACCACCAGTGAAAAAGAGCATACACGAGGGGAGAAGGGATGAAGAAGAGGGAGGAGGAGGCTGGCTCACATGCGAGACGTGCAGAGCGGAAGCAGCGCACGAAGCGCATCCCAGTGAGGCGGATATGAACTAGGCGGCAGAAACAGAGTCTGGGCGAGCAGCTCAACAAGGTGATCGCGAAAGGCAGCTACTACCATCCAAGTGTACTCGAGATCGCATAAATCCACGAGTTCGGGGTGCCGAAACAACACCGTGTCAAACTCGGGCCCCATGCCCTCGTCGTCGACATAGTCCAGGACCCAAGCGCGCGCCAGTTGGTAGATGGCATGCAGACGCTCACGCATGGCAAAGCTCTCGCCATTGACGAGCATGCTCGTGTAAAACGCTTGGTAGTGCAGCTGTGCCATGGGTTTGTGGCAGAAACTAGGTGGTGCGTGGGCAACTTCGTTAATCGATACAAAAATAAAAAATGATTTGAATTTCCAAGAAAGTGCAAGTCTTGTTCTTTTATCGCTTCGTCTGGGCGAGTGCGTCGGCGTTGGCCTGCGCTTGGCCTTGGCGCTCGAGCAGCGTGCTAATTTTGGCGAGCAGTGCCTCGGTGCGTGTTTCTTGCTTGGGCGTCAATGTCGCTTCATCTGACAGCAGGTTGCGCTTGCTCAGGTGCCCAATGACGCGTAGCACCACGTACACTGAGGTCGAGATAATGACAAAGTTGATGATCGCCTCCATGATGCTGCCATATCCGATAGCAATCTCGTCTTGCAATACGCTCTTGTCCGCGCCGCACTCTTGCGCGCGCAGAACAATTTTGCGCTTTGAGATGTTGCTCTCGTCGTTGAGAACATAGTGGTAGATGAGCGGCATGAACAGGTACTTGACAATCGCGCTCACAACTGTCACATAGCTCGCACCAACGCACACACCGATGATGTAGGTGATGATGTGCCCGCGCAGCATAAAGTTGCGAAAATCATGTAGGGTACCCGACATAGCAGCGTGGCAGGGAGAGAGGTTCCCCAAACAGATCGGTCGATGTTGTGGAAGGAACCACAAAAGGAAAAAAAAAGGTGGCGTGTATCCCAGGACGCATCATCATCATTGCGCGCACGTCAGTCTTGGCGAGTTTTCTGTCTGTGTCGTTTCCATCGGGCAGAAAAAAAGCATCCGCTCAGCCTCCCTCCCCCCCCCTTTTCCGCTCAATCCTGAGCGAAATTATGATAACCTCGTCGTCGTCGTCGTCATCGACTGCGTACATGGGCAACCACGCGCAGCGATTCGATCTCGGCCTGCTGCGTGAGACGGGACGAGCATGTGATGCGTGCGCAGCTGCCCTGCATCCCTTTGCCACCGAGCGATTTCGGTGCGCGCACTGCCGGGACTATTATGTGTGTGCTGCCTGTCGCGCCACCTCGTCACACGAGCACCTGTTGGACGCAGAAGGCACTCAAGGTGTGCAATGGATCATCGTACAGTGGCCGGCGCCGCCAACATTCAACTCGTACCCGCTCGCTCCGGATGCGTCCTGTGCCACGCGCATTGCTTGGGCGCTCGAACGTTTTGCAGCGCGACCTTGTATCGGAGAGCACAAGGAGGACAGTGACGACGGTGGCGCCTCGTTTGTATGGTGGACGTTTGCTGACATTCGCCGGCGTGTCGATGCGTGTCGCACGTCCCTGGTGGCGAGGCAACGCAAACAACCGCCACAAGCAAACGATATCAAGCGCCTCTGTCAGTGCACATCCGCGCCACGCCCTTGCGTCGCCATCTGGGGCAAAAACAGTGTTGACTGGCTCGTGGCCGACTGGGCTTGTCAGATGCAGCACCACTTGGTCGTACCACTCGACAAGGATATGACGCCGACCGATGCGCGGGCAATCTTGCGCGACATGTGCGTCACCATCCTGTTTTGCGATGCAACGCGGGCTGCGCTTGCCGCGAGCATGAAGTTGTTCGGAGTAACTGTGGTCGTCATGGGCGTCAACATGCAGGCGTTCGAGGAAACCGCTGCTGCTGCTGACATGCCTGTACCCGACATCGAATGCGCACGGCCGGGGTGCATTGTAACTGTCACCTATACCTCGGGCACTACGGGCAGCGTACCAAAAGGCGTGCTCATCAGCGATCACGGTCACGCCTACAAGACGACGCAAGCGTCCCCGATAGAGGCAGCCGGACTGCGTCTCGCATCATTTCTTGCCTTTTCCAATTCAACTGGCCGCGGCCAGTCCACGCGCTGCCTGTGCGTGGGTGGTGCACTGGGCTTGGTGCGCACGTCCGGTACGTTGGTGGCTGATCTGGCGTGGATCCGCCCGACAGTGTTCACAGCGCCACCGCTCGTGTGGAGCGCGCTGCATGCAGGCTATCGTGACGATCTGGAGCGCTTGCAGCGAGCCAGCAACGAAACAACAAACAATGTTTTGCATTTCCAAAAAAGTCACCAGCGTGAAGTAGCGACGAGTTGGCTGCGTGCACGCCTGGGTGGCTGCATCACAAGCGTGGCCGTCGGCGGCGCAAAGGCGGCACCCGAACTCGTGGCCTTTCTCAAGCTGTGCTTTGGCGCGGCCAATGCCGTCGACACGTATGGCGCGACCGAGTGCGGTACGATTGCACGCGATGGCGTCGTACTACCTGGTGTCGAAGTGCGCCTACTCGAATCGCTCGACAGCGGATTTTCAGTCGCCGACAAGCCGTGGCCGCGTGGCGAGCTGTGTGTGCGCACGCCCAACATGGCTGTTGGCTACACCACGCCCACACTCACCGACTCCGCCTTTGTGCGCTTTCCCGACGACGACGACGCACGGCCGTTTTATCGCACTGGAGACGTGTGCGAGCTGCGCGCAAGCGACGGCCCCCTCTGGGGTCAAAGCGATCAGATCACAGTGCTGGCGCGCGCTTCGCACCTAGTCAAGCTGAGCAGCGGGCAATTTGCGTCGCCTGAGGCTATCGAGCAGGCACTTGAAATGCAGTTGGCCGACTGTCTGGCGCATGTCCTGATTGCCGCACCTGCCATTGGCTCCGATGCACTCGTAGCTATCCTTGTACCGCGCACTGCTACCACCACCACTACAAATTCAGACCGGGAATGGTCTGCGCGTCTCGCCCAGTGCAGCCTGCCTCCACATGGACGTCCACGACGCTTTTGGGTCGATCGCACGTCGACGAACGTATCGTGGTTCGAACGCGGCCTACTCACGTCGACTTACAAGAAACGGCGCGCAGCCCTGATTGAGACGTATCGCGTCCAGCTTGCCGCACTCGCCGATCCTCCTACTACTACACTAGATGTTTCCAGCATACCTGCGTCGTTGGCACAACTCGCCGGCCGTCATTTGCAACTCGCCGACTTGTCACTCCTGGCTACACACAGCTGGCTCCAACTGGGCGGCAACTCGATGAGCGCCATTGCCTTTGTCCATGCCAGCGGCAAAGTCCGTTTTTGCGCCACCGATCTTCTTGGCACGGCGCCTGTGGCAAGTTTTTTAGGTGCCAGCTACTTGCCTTGTCAGCAGCTTCCGGCCATCGATTGGGCGCGCGAGTGTCGCTTGCCCGCCGATATTCGCCCACGCGCCACTCTCATCGGTGTCACGACACTGATACCACGAGAGCGCCGCGTTCTCCTCTCTGGCGCGACCGGCTTCCTTGGCAGCTTTCTGCTCGTCGAACTGCTCAAGCTGTATGGCAAGGGGGTGCGCGTTGTGTGCATTGTGAGGGCTGCATCGCACGCCGACGCTGTTACACGTCTGGCACGCGCCCTTTTCTACTATGGTTTGCGGTCGTCCGAGCAGGTCGCGCATTGCCTGGTAAGAGAGCGTGTGCAAGTCGAATGCGGCGACATGGCGCAGCCACGCTTCGGTCTGGCTCGTGCCACCTACGAGGCTCTTTCAATCTGCGTCACCCACGTGCTTCACAATGCCAGCCGCGTCAACCTAGTCTACCCCTACGCCAGCCTACGGGCTGACAATGTGCAAAGCACATGCGAAGTGCTGCGTTTCTGCTGCGGCGACACAGATCGTCCCAACAAGGCGCTGTGCTATGTCAGCACTCGCTCGACGCGCGACTGCAAAAACACCAACCTGGCACGCTTTTCAGGCTACGCGCAAAGCAAGTATGTGGCAGAGCAGCTCGTCCTGGAAGCGCACACTCGCGGGCTGACGGACGCATTCATCACGCGCCCGACCTCCATCATTGGTGATTCGCGCACGGGCCGTGGACCACTTGACGCAACGACCGACCTACTGAGTGCTCTGTGGCTGGGTCTTGCACAAGTCGGTGGCCTGCACCTCGAAAAGCTACCTGCCTCCGCCGTCACCACCCTCGTCGCCCTCGAGCTTGCTCTTGATGACGACGTGGGAACTCTGCCGCCGCCGCACTTGTTGGGCAGCTTTCCGCAGTCGTTTTGCGTTGTGCCTGTCGACCACGTTGCACGCACTACTGTTGACTTGCTGCTGCCTTATACCAAACCAGTTGTGCGTCGTGCCTCGGATACCATTGTCACGCTGGCCAATCCGCGCGGCGACACATCGCTACTCAAGCTGTTGTTCGCTGTGAGACTGGATCCTCAAACACCCATCTTTGCCGAAGCGCTCGCACGGCAGCGCTGGAACGAGCTCATCGCGAGCGACGATCGCCTGCCAGCCTGCCTTGTGCCCTTTCGCCATCTGCTCCTCCCACGGCCCATCCCTACCACCGCCACCGAGGACGAAAAAGAACCTGACCTTTCCAACATTATCCGTTACAATAGCACATGTCCCGTCATCGATGACGCCCTGTTGCTCCGCTGCTTTGCCTCGCTCGTGCAATCGCTCCGCCGCCCTTGATCCCAACTGGGGGGCTTTTTTGAGGGTTTAAATTTTCTCTCCCCCCGTTTGAGAGACAAGGACAGAGGCAAATTCTTCTCTGCTTCCCCCCCCCCCTTCCTTTGCGCAGACCAACCATGTCGTTTTTGCACAAGCATGGACCGCCATCAACAACAGCAGCAGCAACGGCAACACTGGGCATAAAACAAAACATCTTTCTCCGTGCCCTCGAGGCGCCGAGTCATTCCGCCATCGCGGCGCCTGCTACACTTGTTCCTTCCTCTTTTAGCGTGGCGGCGCCAAGCGCACGCGCCGCTCCCAAGGTGATTGTGTCGATTGGCAACGACTCTGTTGCGACCAGTGGCAACAACAACACAAATGCATCCGCCATCGATGAAGTATTTGGATTCGAAGAAGAAGATGCGAGCGCACCCATGCCTGAAACAATAGTCTATGTCGACGGAAGCTTTTTTGAGTTGACGCAGCAGGCCGGATGTGGCATCTATTACAACGACGAGCGCGCCTTTGCCATGCCATTTGTGCAGGCGCCATTGTCGAGTCTGCGCGCCGAACTGTGCGCCGCCACCACAGCCGCGCGTCTCTTTCTGCATGAGCCTGACGATCGCGTGACCTCGCAACGGCGCCTGATCATCAAGCAAGACTGCAGCAAGGCGACCAACATGATTGTCGTGTGCAAAAAAGAGGTTAAAAAGCTTCAGTTTGCCCAGCGCCAGCGCTACCAAGACATGACTTTCAAGGCAAGGCGCCTGCGCGAGCTGGAAGCGATCTTGGCACGACGGCAGGTGCCGGCCGTTGTGGCCGCAGACCAAGACGAACCTATGCCTCCCACGACACTCGAGGTCGACCCTCTGGAAAGCGAAGCGACAGCGCTGCGACTCGAGCTGGCCCAGGTGCCGATCGATGCGCCCATTCCCACGGGTGTTGCACCACCATCCCTGGCCGACGTGTTTCGTGATCGGGCACACGACACGGTCGTTCTGACGCATGACAAGTACACCATCACCGTCGGCGATCTGGTCGAGAGCTTTGATCTGCTCGAGCCGTTCCTTACGCTGGCGCGCATTTTTCCCATCCATCTCGAGCACGTCATGGCGCACCAGGAGCGTCCGTCGGATCAAAAGGTGAATGAGCTGCGCGATTGGCGCGGCAACAATTTTGCCGACGCTCTCGCCAAGCAAGGTTCGCGCTCAAGCACGCTGCATCTCGCTAGCATTGCATCAACTGCCTCTTTTGGCTCGTCCGTGCCATAAATCACATATAAAAAACGCGATTGATATTGTTTGCTGGGAACGAATAAGGGAAAGAGAGAGAGAGAGAGAGAGAGAGAGAGAGAAAGTATGCGCATGAGAGGTGTGCTCTTACACCATTCCGAAAAAGTTACTGCCTTCGGTAATGGCATAGAGAAGCTTGGCATGCATGACGGCGTCGGTTGAGTAGCGCGGCAGGGTGAGTTTGCGCGTGCACGTGTTGGCCTCGGGCAGACGTAGGTCCTCGGCTGCCTGCTCGGCCTCGCTCAGCACCTTGAGCGGTACGACTCGCCCGCTGCCCTCTACTGCCGCCTGCGCCTCCTTGTCGCCCACGAGCACAATCTTGAGTGTCTTGTTGTCGAGCGCCTCGTTGTAGCCCGGCTGCTTGGCCATCGCCGATACTGAATAGATATCGACAAAATGGCACGCAGTCCAGTACTTGAGCAGCTGACGCAGGCGCGCCTCGTGTCCGTCCGCCTTCCACGCGGCCACGACGCGCCAAAAGCGCTCCACCACCGCATGTAAATCGGTCGTGTTAGGTGACGTGTAGAGGACCGAGGCACGGAAGCGCTCCAGATCTGGAATGCAACGCGATGGGCCGGTCAGAAATCTGATCAGGTCAAGATCGTCGTGCAACGTCGTGTCGAGCGCGCTAAACATGTTGGGATCGACAAAGCGCCGAAATCCGCGCACCAAGGCGAACCAGCACTTATCCTTGTGGCCAGGCGCGCCGGTCATGGCAGCATGTGCGCGCGCCCGCTGGTAGAGCGGCAGCGAGGCGCGCTTCACCACCTCGTCGACCTCGCGTCCGGCAACCAGCGGAACCAGATTGCCAGGTTCTTGGGCTGAAAAGGGCACACCAAACTGATAGTCACTCAACTCGGCATCGCTCATCGCATCCATGGCCGCCAGGTTCTTGGCTAGCTCCGGCTCATACACAGCCAGAGCATCCAGTGTCCACGACCCGAAGCATTCGTCCTCGCATATGCCCGACTGGCCTTCGTGCGTCTTGTACACGTGGCTGCGCAGGAAGAGTGGGTGCGGCACATAAGGCAGCTTGACACCCTTGCGCAGCGCGAATCCCATCACCCATCCCGCCACTTCGTACACGAAAGAGACGTCCGTGTCCTTTTGCAATGGGATGGCGCGTGGACCAAACGATCCGCTCGACTCGCAAAAGTCCCAGCTCTCAGCACAGTCGACAAAGATGGCACGGCAGGCCTCGATCAACGCCGTCACGATGACAGCTTCGCCCGCTCCCTGTTCGTTGCGAAACGAAATATCCGGGTACTGCTTGGCAAATGACGTCTTGATGTCCATGAATGCTG
This sequence comes from Galeopsis tetrahit, assembly GCA_963675135.1. Taxonomy (NCBI): domain Eukaryota; kingdom Viridiplantae; phylum Streptophyta; class Magnoliopsida; order Lamiales; family Lamiaceae; genus Galeopsis; species Galeopsis tetrahit. Next base: position 307,908 of record CAVLYN010000293.1, on the reverse strand, counting down.
AGAGTTGTGCCAGCAGGTGGTCACGCGGCACCTGCTTGAGCTCCGACTGGCCGGGGAGCACACCCGTAAAGGGCACAATGTTGCGCTGCAGAATCGAGCCGAGTGTCGCGTCTGACAGCGCCAGAGCCTTCCATCCGTGCCGCTGCGGGTGACGCGTCGTGACCGACGGCGCATACATATGCTTCATGATCCTTTTTTCATTCTTTTCATTCCAGATGAGCGGCAAAGAGCGCACTGCCAGGTTGACCGTGCCTTCGCATGCTGCGAGCATATCATACCACGCGTGCACCATCGGTTGGTACTTGGCCTGGATAGCATAGTCTTGCTCGGCCTTGCTCGATGGCTCTTGCTTGACGACCGACTGCATCTCTTGATTGGCCTCGCTCGATAGTTCTTGCTTGACGATCGGCTGCATCTCTTGTTTTTCCTCTTGTTCCTTGCGCTCGGCGGATGAGGAAGGCGTCGGCGAGGGTGCAAAGTTGATGCCGACCAGGTGTGGCGCCAAGAGCAGCGCCTGGTCCAGGCCCTTGATGCACGCGAGCACTGTCCACAGCATGCCCGGCTGGTAATCGGCATACTTTTTCAGATGCTTCTCGATCTCCTTGGTCGTGGAAATGGTGCTCAGCGACGCGAGATAGTCGGCCGGATTCAAGCCGCGGTGACGCAACACTCCGTCGAGCTGGTACGTCAGGCGTTGCAAAAACGCGCCAAAAAGCGACAATAACTTGGCTGTCTTGTCATTGTCGGCAACCGGGAACGGCTTGCTCATGTGCTTGCAAATGCGCAACTCGAGCTCAAAACGTTGGTTGGCAGGCGCGCCTCCTCCTCCTCCCAGGACCGGACGTGCCAGTCGCATGCCAATGTTTCGATCCTCGCGATCTTCATCGTCCAGGTCGCTCGCATCCGATCCATCCGATCCATCCTCTTCTTCCTGGTTGGCACGTCGCTGCTCTTCAGCTGCCAACGCAGCCGCCATGGCGGCATCGCCGTCCATGAGTGCGTCAGAGTCGGCAACATCAGCAGCGGGTGCGACGGGTGCGACAACGGCGGCTGCGACCGGGCGCAAGTTGGACAGCTCCTTGCCGACCGTATCGTCGGGTGCGTACCATGCCGAGAGGACCGACGGCGATGCCTGCGCCTCCGAGCGTTGAGTGTAGATGTTCATGAGTTGGGAGCAGGCCGACGAGGTGGGAACGGCACGCCCAGCCACGTCAGCGCCGCCTCCCTGGAACAGACGCGCCGCGTGGGGGAAAACGAGGTCTTTGTAAGTTGTCAGCAGCTTGATCGCTTCGGTTGTCCACTGATCCGACTTGTTGGGCGGCTTGACACTGGCCTCTTTGTCGTCGAACGCGCCACCACACCGCGTGTAGATCTCGACACAGAGTTGCCAGTGCGCCTCGTTGCAAAAGGTCTTGCGCGAGGCGGCGACAAAGAGAACGGCGTGCAGCTGCACCAACGCGGGCAGGGTTGGCTCAAACACCATGTTGCCTTTGGTCGTCGTGAGGTCGGCCACCTGCGTCCACAGCGCGGCAATGAGTTTGGCATGACCGATGTGCTGTGGCGCGCGCGCGGCCAGTTCCAGTACGTGCACGAGAATGGCACGCTCGTCTTCTTCCAGGTGCGCCGCCAGTTTGATTGGATTCTCTCTCAGCAGCGTGTGCAGCACCTTGCCAAAAGGCTCGCGGTCATCGGAGCAGCACACAAAGTCGCACTTCCAGGCGAACAGGTCGACCGTGTCGGATACATAGGCCATAGCCGCGTCGTTGGCCGACGACGGAGACGATGAAGACAACGACGCTTTGCTCGTCTTGCGGCGGTACACGACAGCGTACGTGTCGAGAGCGGCGCGCAGCACGACCGTGGGCAGCACCATCATGCCGCTGGCCATCAACCACCGAACCAGCATCGAGTCGATCATCTCTGACTCGCGCGGAAGTGTACTCATAAATGCGGCCTCGATCAGCTGGCGAAGTTCGTCGATCGGCGCGTGATCCATCCACATCGTCACCGTTTCGGCCGGGTTGCCGAGTTCGAACAGCACGTCGTGACATTCCCGGAGGCGCGAGTGCAGCAGCAAGCGCTGCACATCGAGCACTCGCTTGGGATTCTCCTCGCCTGCCGCCTCGATCAGAGCCATGACCATGCGTTTGACACGCGCCTGAAAGACCGACACAACACCTCGGCTAACAGCGGCCGTGCGCACTGTAGACACGCAGGCGTGGAAGGGCAGACCGCTTGCCTGGCACTCGAGCAATGAGGCGCTCGCCATCGCCTGTGCGATGAGCAGCTGCAGCCCGTGCAGCTCCTTGTCGCGGGGCTCCGCAGATGCAGGAGAAGGAGAAGGAGAAGGCGCATTGTCTTCTCGAATCCGCTGGCGTTTGGCTGCCCCCTGATCCTCTGCATCAGCGCGCGACCAGGTGCGCACGCGTGATAGCATCTGGTTGACCAACGCGTTGGTGCCCGACATGAAACAGAAAGCGGGAGAAGCGGTGGAATGGAAGAGACGCAAATGAATGAGAGGAGGAGGGCCACTGCAGACGCGGGAGACTTTTTTTTACACAAATCGTCCAAGACAGGGCCACAGCTTTTTTACGCGCGTTTTCTTCGCTCGCGCTATGTCGTCTGCTGCTGCTGCTGCTGTTACCGATAGCAAGCGCCTCAAGCCGTCAAAGGCGCTTGCTGCTCATGTAATGGCCATCATTGCGAGCGACGTCTCTACGAGTGCAGAGCGCAAAAACTATACCCTGCGCGCATACATCACGCACTGCTCGCTCCGCCGTGACAATATGGAGGCATGGGCATGGCGCACGAGTGGCGCCACCGTGCTCGACAAGGCGGTCCTCCTCGTCCACGACAAGCTCGATGAGGCTACGCGCGAGTCGTTTGACGCGGCAGACGCAACTGCAAGCTGGGTGCGCTGGCAACGCATGACGCCCGAGGAACGCAAGCTGCAGCTAGCACACCAAAAGAAGATGGCTACCTAGCTAGCTAGCACATGTGCGCTCTCCCTCCTCTTCTTTTTTTTCGGACGCTCGTTGCAAGAACAATTGTGTCGCGTCATACAAATGCCTTGGCGCAAAGTGTTTTTATTTCATCAACGGCACGCGCGAGCGTATCATTGGTGATGCGAGCGGTGAAATGGTTTGGATGCGCAGCAAGATAGGCTTCTTCGGATATGGTGGTGGCAAGCCGAATCACTCGTGCCGCGTCCGTATCACCGCGCAACACAAGGCGACGCGCTTGCTCGGCATGCGACGGGCATGCGACCCATATGACACGTAGGCGCAGACAGTCGGGGTCGGCAGCCGCGAGCGCCACCAGTTGTGCGACACCCTCGACGCCCTGGTTCAACAAGCAAATCTTGCCAGCAGCGTGACCTTGCATCACTTGATCTCGTGTCAGGGCATAGCGCTGGTCATGCACGGTGATGCGCACCAGGAGCGCTCGCTCGCTTTCTAGGCGATCCAACTCGGCGCACGTCACAAAGTGCAAGGCACCGCGTGCTGCTTCGCCTGGGCGTTCGGCGCGTGTCGTATGGTTGACGACACGATAAAATAAATCGGGCGCATCGGCTGCAAGCGCATCCAAGATCGAGTCCTTGCCTGACCCGCTCGGTCCACACAGCACGAGCAGCCGAGCGGGTGACAGTGAAGGAGCTTGCTCTCGATTCGACATGCGGGAGAGAGAGAAAAAGAAAGCTCGAGCGAGTGTATGAGAAAGAAAAAAACCCCCCAAGTGCGAGCGCGAGCGTGCAGACCAGGCTCATGCACGGATCAAGTCTTGCTCGACATGCGCCCAGGCGGTCAGATGCAGGCGACGCACCAAGGCGTCCGACATGTCGGCGCGCGACGGCTGTTCGGCACAGTGGACTGGGCAGTAGCGTGGGTTGGCATCTAAAGCCTCGCTCATTGATGCGCACACGGCAGCCACGTGCGGGCCCAAGACGCGGGTGATTGCTTGGCGTTGCTCTCGTAGCGTTGCGTCTTCGCGCGCATACACAGCGGCCGTGTCGCGCGCGTCCTCTTCGTCCCCGTCCAGCGAGCACAGGGCAAACACAGCCGCCGTGCCATTGTAGGCCGTCGGGTCGCGCGTGGGTGGCACGGGAAAGTGATGTGGCGAGTAGCGCAGTAGGACACGATGCAGATTCCGCAAGTACGTCTGCTTGCGATACGCCAATCCGTGACACAACACCCAGTCGGTTAGCGGCGGCGGTGCACTCTGGAGCATCTCGTCCAACGCTGGCAAGAAGCGCATCACTGTCACCAGGTCGGCCTCGAAGAACTGCGCTCCGTCCGGCAGCATGGGCACGTCGGGCTGCTCGTCACTGCTGCGCGGCGCACGGGCGAGAAACGACAGGTTGACCACGGGCTCGAGTCGACACCGTACGTCGCAAAAGTCTTGCTGAAACACGGCCACAGGCGCGATGACGAAGTAGGACGATGCATCATTCGCCTCGTTGACAAGGCGCCGCTGAAACATGCGCACCGCTAGCCGATAGGCCAGGTCTTGGGCGTCGCTGGCGCTGTGCGAGCCTGCGGGTGCGCTGTTCCACTCATGCACTAGCGCATCGAGGCGCTGCTTGTCATAGGCATTCTTGTCTGGCACCTGGGCAAAAACATCGTCCCACGCTCGTAAGCGGTGAAAGAGCAGGTTGAGACAGAAACAGATCCATGGCGGCTTGAAGAGCGGAGGAAGATGGTGTGAAAGCTTTGGCCGACCAAGACAAGTTTCAAGACGTCTCAAACCTACACGCATCGGGCAGAGGCCGGTCTCGGCTCCTCATGAGTTTCTTTCCCAGCCTCATGGGCTCCTTAGTTCTCTTTCGCAACGATCTACGCTCTTTGAGTAGCAGTTTTTTTCCTCCTCGTCAGAAAAGAAGTTTTTTTCGCTTGTCGCAAGAGCGTTTCGTTCGACAAGTTGGCACAAGCAAAAGGAAGAGGACTTGCACTGGCACTGGCACTCTAGCTCTATTTGTCGGACGAGCCTAGTGCATGTTTTTCGGCAGTCATGCGATCAAGTTGCTGCTTGCTTTCTGCGTCAATTTGAAAAAACCGACTGAGCAAGCCAATCGGCAGGGATCTTGGGAATGGACCAGAGAGTGGTGAAGTGGGTGAGACTGTCATTTTCATATCGGAACTCGAGCCAACCAGTGTATCCGGTGTATCCCGTGAGTGCCGGTGACACTGTGATCTCGATGATGCTGGTATCACGCCGTGCCGTGTACACGAGCTGCGCCTTTCCATCCGGGCCAATCACAGCAAACGATGTTGCGACATGCGGAGAGGCTTTGAGCTCACCAACCACGCGCCATCCGTCTGGAACGGCTGTTCAATACAAGCGCCAAGGAGTGACTGTTTTGTCAAGACTCAGCATCTGACCTGCCTTGGTGACACGATAGTGATCCCCATCGCTTTCGATCGTTCCGGGCAAGCACTCGATCGGCACTTCCATGCCGAAATTCGACATGAGAAGAGAAAAAAGGATTTCAGTCGTGTCTTTTGGATGACCGACCATCTCAGATTTTTCGAGACCATTGCAAGCGACTTTTCCTCCTCCGCCGACCATGGAAGGATCGTTGGTGGCAGCGTGCGGCATCTTACTGACTCTTTCGATTGTGATCGCGCTGGGGCTCGTCTCCTGCGTCTATTCCAACCGTGAAGCTATTGCCGACTGCCGCGGTGACGATGGTCGTCGAGGTCGACAGCGTGACGATCGACGTGGGTCCTTCGCCCACCACCACGCCTGACATCTCCTCCCTCAAGTCGCCTTCGCCCGCTACGGTTTTCGAGCCTTCCATCTCTGTCGGCTGCAGCGTAAGCAAGGTGGCGGTGCGCGAGACCAAGAGTGGCCGAGGCGGCAAACCGGCAGCCAAAGTCAACAAAGGAAGAAAGCGGTGGCTGGCGCACGTCGAAAAGGAAGTCGCGCAACACGACACTGAACTCAAGTACTGGACCAATCGCTACCATCTGTTTTCGCTGTGGGATCAAGGCTGCCGGATAGACCGCGTTGGATGGTTCTCCGTCACACCCGAGGGCATCGCTGCCGAGCAGGCCATGCGTTGCATGAAGCCATGGGCAAAGACGGATCGAAAGGGCACAATCGCCATCATCGATGCGTTTGCAGGCGTGGGCGGGAATACGATCCAGTTTGCTCTGCTCGGCTTCCACGTGGTAGCGATCGAGCTAGATTCGGTGCGCCTCGAGATTCTGCGCCACAATGCGCGCATCTATGGCGTGGAGCGTCGTATCGAGCACGTGTGTGGCGACTTCCTGGCCCTCACCCCACGCTTGCGCGCAGACGCCGTGTTTCTCGCTCCACCATGGGGCGGAACCGCCTACAGACGCCAAAAGCACTTTGACGTGCGCCAACAGATCCAGCCCGACGGCATGATCGTCTTCCAGCACGCGCGCCTCATCACGGACAATATCGCGTATTGCTTGCCGCGCAACACGCCTGTGAGCCAAGTACGCGAGATGGCCCTGCTGGGTCCGCACAACAAGGCCCCGAGCAACGATGCGCTCGCGTATCAGTTTGAAGCCAGCCTCGTCAAACAGCACGTCAAACTGCGCATGGCTTACTTTGGCGCGCTAGCATGATACTTTTCAGGCTTGTGCGCTCGCGCACATGATCTCCAAATACAATGATTTGTCGCTGTTGTATGCAATCTGCGAGCCATAGACAAACTGAGCGACGAGCCATGCGAGCTCAGGAGGCAGGGGCGTTGTTTCGGTACATGCTTGACGCAGGTTAGTCGGCGTTACAAACATCACGAGTGGTGCATGCTGCCGTGTCCACTCGCGCGCTTGTGAGTCAAAGGTAGGTTGATCCAGCGCCGCTTGAAGTTGAGTGTCAAAGTTGGGATTTTGGAGAAGCACGAGGATAGAAAGTGCAAGTTTTTCGAGACTGACGTGGGGCGACCACTCGAGTCTTGCAAGCTCCCACATGCAAATGTGTCCGCCTTTGACAAGGGTACGCGTCGCGGGATCCAGTACGCCGGCGATGATGTTGGGATGCCAAATGGGTGTCACGCATGTTACTCGGGGCGCCTCAAACGGGTACTTGTCGGGAACGTCGACAACCAGATGAAACTCGCCGCCGTCAAAGGGCGAGCCGGCCGGCCCCAGCAGGTACAAGTCCCACACATCGAGCTTGGTCTGATCACGCGGTTGTAGCCGCATACACGTGTCGTTCGCGCCCGCCTCTTGCTGAACCATCAGCCATTCTCGTTTCAGACGGCGGTGCCGTTGCGCATTGGCAATCGAATACGCAAGGTTCGAGCTCATCGAAAAACGCGTCTCGTGCCTGTGGGAAAAATTTTTATCCCGATTCACCCTTTCCCCTCCCTCTTCTTTGATGGACCTGGTGCACGAGGTGACGTTGGCGCTGCCCGGACGCAAGGTGGTTCAGGTGTTTGCGTCAGGCTCCAGCACCTATGGAACGTGGCATGCCGAAACTTCGGATCGTGATGCCATCGTCGTGGTGGATGAGCCAGGCGTGAATCAAGAAGAGCATCGCGTCGAGACGGCCGAGCATGGTGCGCTCGATTTGCACGTGTATGGCACAGCCGAGTTCGCGGCGTGGTTACAGACCGAGCACGACATTCGCGCCATCGAGGCCACATACCATCCGTGTATTCGTGACGAGGCGTGCAAGTGGCCGACGCCCGAGCTGCAGCTCGATCGCCTCGTCTTGCGCAAGAGCATCTCGCGCACCGCCGACCTCGCCTGGGTCAAGGCTAAGAAAAAGCTCATCGTAGACAAGGACCGCAACATCTACATTGCGCGCAAGTCGCTCTTTCACGCCCTGCGCATTCTATGCATGGGCATCGAGCTGGCGCGCGACGGTCGCATCATTACGTGGGACCAATCCGCCCTCTACGACGAGGTGATGCGCCTGCCACTTATCGACGGCTCGCCTGCCAACTGGCAACTCTGGGCCGAAGTTTTCAAACCACGTTTCAACGGCCTCGCGAGCGAATTCAAGCGCCACGCGCCGCTACCACCTCCACCGCCAAAAGCTGCTAGCATAAAAGAACACGCATAAAGAGACGCTCTGTGAATACACAGTCGCAGACGAAGAGCTTGTATCTAGGCACTTTTTTTGACAATCAGAGCTGTTTGACACGTGCCCAGGCTGCACGGCACAGGGCGAGCATGGTCGCGTCGAGTGCGACAAGTTTTACCAACGACGGATGGCCGATCAGCACGTCCGAATGCTTCTCGACGCTTGCCTGAAGGTTTTGAAGCGACTGACTGTGAAGAAAACGTCGCTTGTCTTCGTCGCACGCTTGCATCAGCGCGTTTGCGACTGCATGAAGGGAGTGGGGTGACGCTGCCGATGAATCACGAGCGCCACTCACATACTCTTCAAACTCGCCCTCGCGCCATTCGCCCAGCAACTCGAGCGGCACACTCAACAAACTTGCAAGCACCGACATGTCACTGGGAGAGAGAGAGAGGAAAAGATTGCGCTTGCACGAGTATGTAATTTTTTATTTCGAGTGCTCGCGCTGCTGCTCTTTGTGCCGCTGGATGACGGCTGCTTTTTGATCCTTGGTCAAGCTGCAGCCAAAGTGTGTGTGTGCCATGACCATCGACCATGAACCGCCGGACACGTATGTGCCCAGCATTTGCGAGAGAACCGACTGCGGACACGTGTCGGCAGATTTGCTCATCAGAGGCTCGGCGCACGCGTCGCACAGACGGGGAAGGCGGATGGACATGGGTACGAAGGAGCCGTGAGCGGGAAGTTTTTTTTGATTGGGACCTCGCGAGATTTCAGTTTTTTCCCCCCTCTCGATCTCGTCGTCCGCTGCCGCCCCCCCCCCCCCTTTCCTCTTTGACGGCGATGGAGTAAGCAGCGATCAAGCATTGTGATTTGGTGGTCGTCGGCGGTAGCAGTGGCGGTCTGGCAGCGGCCAAAGAAGCAGCTAAGCTCCATCCCGACAAGCATGTATTGTGTATCGACTCGGGCACGCCCTCGACTCTGGGCACGCGTTGGAATCTGGGTGGTACTTGCGTCGTTTGAAAGCAACGCGAACTTGTCGTATGTTGCCACCTCGTCGGGCAAGTCCACCGAGGTGACATTTGATCGTGACATTATCGCCACTGGGGGACGACCCAACATGCTCGACCCATCCATCCCCGTTTTTCAGCTCGCCCACACGTCCGACGATCTCTTTTGGCGCAAGCGCGCACCGGGCAAGACGTTGATCGTGGGCGGAGGATACATCGCCTTGGAATCGGCAAGTTTCTTGCACCACCTGGGCTACGAAGTGACGGTGGTGCTGCGCGGTGACCGCGTCCTGCGCCAGATGGACGACCAGTGTGGCGCACTCGTGGCCGAACTGATGGAACGCCAGGGAGTGCGCTTTCTCACCCACACACACGTGACGCGCCTCGTCTGTGAGCCGACCACCCAGCACACGGAAGCAATGCTGCAATCCTGTGCCGACGCCACCCTCGTTCCGCTCGCGGCTGACCAAAAAAAGCAATGCGCGCTGGCTCGATCGCGCAACAGGAGTGATCGAAGTGCATTACAAGAAGCCGGCCGGACTCGTCACGTTTGCACCTGCTCAGGAGGATGCGCCCCTTCGTGTTTCGTGGTCGACGACTCGAAGCAAGGACACGGTCGAGACCGACGAGGTGTTTGACACGGTGCTTGTGGCAACAGGCCGGACGCCTGTCTTGGCACCGCTACAGCTCGAGGCATTTTGTAGGTCACGCGCCGGATCGTTGTTCTCACGCAATGTCCGGGAACCCTTTGTCCTTTGGGATCACAACGCGCTCGTGGAGATCATCCAACAGCACTAGATCTTGTGCGTGCTACAAGGCACTGAATCACAGGGAGCCGCCTCCGCCTTCGTTCTACCACCAGGCGACTTGACCAATCTAACACTCGCCTACCTCCTCGACCCCAGCAAGCCGCTTCGCAATACACCTGTTGGGCACAGCACTCGCAAACCGCTCGTACACTTTCCGCGCGCCGCCTAGATTTAAAAAAAACACTCCTTCCGCGCATTCTTGGCCTTGGGGTTTTTTTCTCTCTCCTCGCCAAGAAAAAAAGATCCCACAGTTTGTCTCTTTGACCGTGCTCTCGACTTTCTTCTCCTCCTCCCTTCGAATGAGCCTCTCGTACAGCGAGTTTCGAGCGCGTCGTGCGGCCGGCACGCTGCATACATTGCATGGCACCAAGATGCGACCACAGGCTGCGGATGAGCGCGATGGTGAGGCGACGACACCCTTTGTCGTCTTTGTACAAGCGCCCGATGCAGTCGATGGTGCTGCTAATCCCCTTGTACGTCTGCCCGCAATCGATGTGCGTGCACTGAATCCACCGCCTACCCAGGCGGCTGCACCCGAACCAACGGTAACGGCACCCGCATCGCTCACGGCCGAGGGCGTGTGGGCGATGCTTGCGCCACAGCTCGGAGCTGCGATGGATGGTGGTGGTGGTGGTGTGAACTCCCAACTCAGCATGGCGCAACTGGCCCAGATGCGCCTCCATGCCACGCGCCTGGCTCAACAAATGGCCGAAATCTTGCCTGGAGCGAGCGATGCCAAGGCAGACGCAACAACAATAAGTGCGCCATGCCTCGCGTCGCCCATCAATGTCACGTGGGAGGTGGTCCAAGAGGGACGCACGCGCCTGGTTCGCTGGGCACTGTCTCCGACCGTTTTTTCAGCGCCGGTGCCTACGAATTTCGTAGTCATGTGCAGCCAGGTGCAGGCGGCCGCAAACGTCTCCGCCTCGCCCGCCTATGTGTGCAACCTCGACACGGCTTATGCGTCTGGACTTCTCTTGTCCGTTTTCCCCATTTTAGCTGTCTCGGGTAAGCGCGCGTCGCAGCCGCTCGATGCTGCAAGTGTTCAGGTGAGCATGAGCGGCGGCACGGCACGTGTCGCGTTTGAAGACGATGCTCAGCAAGCGAACAAAGTATCTGGCTATGACATTGTGTGCGAGCATCCACTCCCGGGCTTAGCTGCGACCGAGACAAGCCTCGTGCTGCCTGCCCAGTTTCGCGACGAGACAATCTATGCCATTACTGTGCAGGCATTTGCAGCCAATGGCACCATCGCTAGCGCACGCAGCGAGGTGGCCATCAACGCTGCCACGGCTATGCCCGAATAAAAAACAACTGTGCTCGCCCGCATCAGCGTGTGTTTTTAAAAAAAAGCGTAGCGACACTCTATCTACAAACGCCAGCGCGATGCACAAGTTACAGCCAGTTTTTTTTATTCAATGCTTTTTGCAACCAGCTGTAAAGAGGTTGATAAGGACAGCGATGCAAGCCGATGGGCTACATTGGTAGAAGAAACTAGGAAAACTACGAGAACTCCAGACGCACATTACTTGCGCTTGCAGCTCCTGTCAGTAGACCACCGGGAGACGGTTGACTTGATCAAACAGCAGGCTCCACTTGCTGAGTGAATTGCTGTGCAGCGGCGCAACTTGTTGCGCATAGAGCAAGTCGAACTGGCAGCGTCGCCAAAACGACTCGAAGATGGCTAGGCATTGCGTCTGGAAGTTCCCCACGATGGCGTGTACGGCCAGCAGGTCCTGGCGCGACACGACGGGAAAGAATTTGCGGATCAGTTCCAGCACGCGGTCGATATGACTCGCGCTGTAGCGGTAGATGCAAAACACTTCGTTGCCCTGGTTCTTGGCATTGGCGAGCTCCTGAATCTGCGCACGTACCGTCTCCTCGAGCGCAATCAACGACGAGGACGACGAATTGACGGCGGATACGGAGAGATCGACCGTCTTCTCTTCCAGTGCGCGTGTCGGCGTAGGCGGCGTTGTCACATTCAGATGCTCGAGCGACCAGACAGCATCCGTCATGTCCGTGTCGCTGGAAGGGTGGGCGGCAAAGGCGGCGGCGACGTGCGTCATGTCTGTCGTGCGCGAAGAATTCACGGGAGCATCATGCGAGCGCGCTCGTTCGGCCGAACGCTGTAGTGCGATCGACGTGCGCTTATCCTGGATCGACTTCCAGTGGCGCGCGCACAGCTTGCCAATCCGTGGTGGGCGCATCTGCTGACCGACCCACGCCCACATGCGCAGTTCGGCGCGCTTGGGTTCAGACGGGGTAAGTGCCTTTTGCATGCGCGGTCTCTTTGTGGTGTTTTCCTTCTCCTCGTCGGATGCATCATCGCTGTCGGTCGCTTCTGGATCGGTCATCTCCGTAGGTGATGTGACGGACCAGTCTCGTGCATGCGCTTCGCACACCAAGCTGGTCAGCGCCTCTTCGTGGCTCTCGTTGAACTGCTGACTGGATGTCTTGTAGGCGTTGGTCCACTTATTGTGGAGGATGCTCACGCCCACCTCCAGTGGGTAGATACCGTTAAAAAGGTGCCGGGCGAGCTGGCGTACGATTGGATGTGTGCGCGAAAAGCACTCGCCACGTGCGGCCACTGCATTGCAGCCATGCACAAAAGCGCGAAACTCGTCCTCTTTCCACACGTGGTAGTGGTTGGTGGTGGTGGAAGAGCCGGCGGCGGAGGCAACGGCGGTAGTAACGGATGCGCCGCTCTCGAGCTCTTCATCGGCGTCCCGCGCACCTCCAATTAGCTCCAGGATTGGATGACTGTAGGCGCGCATGACTGCCTGTGTGGCGTCGTGGAGGGCTGATGGACAATGGTGATGACGAAGTGGGCGTCCCTTCCGAGAACTGGGAGAAACGGCGGACGTGTGCTCGGAGCAAGGGTGCATCAAAAAGTCCGAAAGACAGAATGTCTATGTTAGAAAGACGTATTCTATATGGGCTTTTTTTTAGGACAAGAAACGGCTAGCGGCAAGGCAGGCTGGCACTGGCGTTGCAGATGGGAGATGGTGGGCGCGAGTGCGGCGAGGAAATGGTCGATAACGAGGTGGAAGAGGTGGCGGGTGCGGGGGAGCCGACGCGGCGATGCGGCAGCCGTCTTGTGCACTTGTGCGAGTGAGCGGCCAGCTGGCTCTCGCGTGAGTTGATGTGCGCAGGTGGTACGCTGGTGAAAAACGACACGGGTTGGTAGCACAGGTGGCACTTGATCTGATTCGATTCGATTTGAAACACCTGCTTGCGCTTTCGTCCGGGAGAGGCCAGCGGCGGCAGGGGCGCGATTTGCAGGTGCCCATCGCAAGTGAGAAACGAACGCAGAAGGCGTGCCTCGGGTGCGCGCGGATCAAGCTGGATGCTGATCGTCTCACCGGGCTGAAACGATGCGATGGTATGCTGCAAGAAGCGGCCGAAGCGTTGCCGTCGTATGGAATCCTCCTCTCCGCTTTCCCTCGCGTCCATGCTCTGGCAATTTGTGAGCGTAGCCCTGGCCCTGTCGAGCATGCTGGTGGTGGTGGCGGCGGTGGCTACAGTGGTAGATGTGTTGCTGTCGTGCTTCTGGATCATCAAGAGGCCGGAGGGCGGAAGTGCAAGGGCGGACTTGTGTCGTCCATGCGTAAAGACGAGGTCGCCAAGACACCGACAAGAATAGACGTTTTTTTTATCAGCACACCTTTTTTTCTTTTTCATGAGCGGTAGGCGTCGGCGAGGTCAACCACGCGCATGTGTGCGTTGATGTAGCCGGGGAAATTGCTCACATTACCGCGCGACCGTAGAAACACGTTGCACTTGCTCAGTAGTAGCACGTCGATCAGTACGTCTTCTCCCTTTTGGTGCGCCGAGTGATCGGGCATGCCGCGGTGCACGCTCTGGTGCTTGAGGTCGCGATACACGACGCAGTCGGGACTCGCATTCGTGTCGTCGGTGCACTCGTGCGTCTGGTAGTGTTTACCACCCGTGTTGACGCTCGAGCGGATGGCTGACGTGTAGACGACGCGCGAAGCTGGCAGATGCGCGCGCATGTACTCGACAAACGGCTGCTCGTCGGAACACACGAGCACCTTGCAATTTCGTCGGCCATGTGCCGCGGCGGCCTTCATCTCGTCACACACCATGCGCTGGCACCACTCGTACTCATAGTGCACCGGACCGTCCTCATTGTCCTCGGCATTGCCATACTTGTCCGAGCCGCGAAAGTGGATGCCGATGAGAAAGCAATCGGGAGCGTCGAGTCCATGGCGGTGCATGAAATCTGCTACTTTTAGCTCGATGTGCGGCAGGGGACGTGCGGCCGCACGCCAGCATGCGCCATAGTCGACATCCATGGGCCGCTCGTCAAAGGTGGAGCGCGCAAACTCATGGATCTGCAGCCTGTTGGCCTTGCGCCGCTTCAAGCCGACAGCCTTACCTCCGACGAGCCGAAGTGCAGGTGCCTGGAGGACGAGTGGCGAACGCTCGCGAATCAGCGCGGCAATGCGTTCGTCGTGCGTTTCGGCTAGGCCTTCAAAGTAGGAGTGAAACCAGTTGGTGGGTGACACCGTGCCGCGGTGCTCGTCCAAAAAGCGCGCGTTGCGCTCGAGATAGAGGCCCGAGTCGAAGAGGACCACGAGCGACATGCGGTTGAGCTTGGCTACGTGTGCCGCGCAAAGCAGGTTGTAGATTTGCCAAAAGAAGCCGCCTTCGTTATTGTAGTTGCGCAGCACGAGGAAGCGCGCGCCTTGATTCAGCTGCGGAGTGTGCAAAGACGACGGCTCGCCTGCGCCATCGTCATCCTCGTCGTCGTCGTTTTCGTCTGCATCTCTCGTACCGCCTGCCAGCGCGGCCTTGCATTTCTCGACCCAAGTGGTGCCTCGATCGTTAGTTGACGCTTGTCGCAGGCATGCTGTGGTCGGCACCTGTGTCCTAGTGGCGCTACACACCATGTACACAGACACAAGCAGCAGGATGCCGACTAGCACGATGAGGCTTCCAAACAGGACCCACGTCCAGTAAGACCGCGACCGAGATGCCACCTTGGGCAGAGCAGAATCCATTCGGAGAAACGCAAGTTCACTCGACAACCTTACCGGACAACGACCGACAGAAATTTTCCTGCAAGACCTTTGGCTGCTCGCAAGACAAAAGTTTTCACACAGCGTCGAAAAAAGGAGGGAAAAAACCCCCTTCTCCCATCATGAGCAGCATCGCGCCCTCGGCTGTCTTTAGCGAGCGCTCCAAGGGCGAGTATACCTACAACCGCGAAACCTCGCTCGAGGTGGAGCAACTGGGAAGGGAGCTTCAAGCTGCGTATGGGTCGTCGCTGCCCGCGCTGCTGGCACCATCGGGCATGAGCGCCATTGCAAGTCTGTTGTACACGCTGCGACACAGGTACACGCGCATCGTGTACCCTGTCCAGGCGTACGACGAGACGCTCGGTATGATTCGCGCTCTGTGGCCAGCGGACGTGTGCCACGGGTTCACATTTGCGCAGCTCGGCACGGCGGCATTCGAGTCGCTGCCATTCGACGACGCGACGTTGGTGTTTGTCGAGACGGCAGCCAATCCGAGCGGCTTCACGTGCGACTGGACAGCAATGCTAGGTCCACTGCGCACGCGCTTCCCGGGCATGCTGGTCGTGGCCGACAACACGTGGCTGACTCACGTGCTGCACTCGGGAGATGAACTGCGCGCCTATGCTGATATGGCGGTGCTCTCGCTCACCAAGCACTACAGCGCCGGTCTCGTCATTGCGGGTGCTGTGATCGACTTGGTGTCGCACCGGTCGTCGCCGTCACATCCAGACGATCACAAGTGGCGCGCATACAGTGACGCGCTTGACTGGCTCTGCGTTACGGGAGCACACGTTGCGCCCTCCACGGCTGCGATCATCTCGGCGCAACTGCCATCGATGGAAATTCGAATAGAATTTGCCTCCAACGCGTGTGACGCTATGATCCGGAAGCTGCAGCCTCTCAACGTCTCGCACTGCCCCCATACGAGTGTCTTTGCGGTACTCGTGCCGCTTTCCGCGCAGTGCTTGCGTCGCCACTTGAAGGCACGCTCCCTCGGCAAGGACAAGGCCTTTGAGTTTTCACGAAAGACATCGTATGGCGGCGCCGACACGCGCATCTGCCCGTGGATCGACGAATCGTCCGAGTTGGACGGACACGCCACCGTTCGCGTGTCGGTCGGGTACGCCGAGACCCCGGCCGGAGCCGAACACAAGGCCGAAGCTTTGCTTTGTTTCTTCGAGGAAGCACGCGCAGCGGCTGCAGCTGCTGTTGATGATGCATCGGCCAGCGACGCTAGCGACGACGAGTAGCGCACATACAAAGAAGGAAAGGGGTTTTTTTTATACTTGCAATTATCGACGCGCCACGACAATCTGCCAGCACACGGGCAGCACGCGAAACACGGGCGCGGGGCTGGCCTTGAGAAGCTGCTTGAGCGCGTGCGCGGTGGCGGATACGAGGTCGCATGCTTGCAGGTGTGCCTGCGTCGCGTCGTCCAGTGTCATGCCCTCGCGGTCCGACGCGCCGTAGAAGAAACTGTCGTTGCCTATCACGAGCGCGACGGGCGCATTTCCACTCGTCGGCGCAAACACCTCAACAGTATGCGCGCACGAGGCAGCCCAGCGCTGCGTATTGATACCAATCTCACGCGTCGCGTCTTCAAAAGCCGTCTGGTTTTGCGATGCGCCCAGCTGGTGTACAGCCGCTCGCATCTGTGCCTTGCGATCGGCGTAAAACACCTCTTGCACCCAATACTTGCTACCAAATCCACCATTGCAGTGCACGGCAAGCGCACCGCCAGGGCACACGTATGACGCAGCATACGTGTTTGCGCTCTCCTCGGTTGTACTTGCCTCGATGCGCACGTGTGAGCTGGGCGGTTGGAGGCGTGCCGGTGGAAGCTGGGCGCGGATCGCCACGTCATAGGTGCCGCGTCGCGAGTCGCGCTGCAACACCGTCGCATTGCCGGCATTCAGCACGACGATACAGCCGGTGATGTTGCGGTCGACAAGCACAACCGTCAGCGCACACACAGCTTCTTGATGCTCGGCATTCTCGGGGCGCGCCACTTCAGCCAGGAAGCCACGTTGCACCGTTTCAAACGCACATCCAAGAGCCTGCGGCAATTGCAGGATGCCAGCCAGTAGCAGCGTCTGCAAAGCACGTGGAAAGTGCTGCCGGAAAAAGTCGACCGCATAGTTGTGCATCGCGGTGGCATGCGTGAGCGACGTGGCAAAGATGCCGAGCTTGACCGGCACCTGGATCAGCTGGTCGTCGCGCGGGAAAGCCGGGTCCAGCAGCGCCAACAGGTCCGGAAGGTTGACGAGAATGTTGGGCGACGCGGGCAGATCGAGCGTCACGTCGCTGCGCGACACGTATTCACTCTTACCTGTGGGCGGTGCAGCGACGCCCATGCGCGACTCGATGGTAAAGCGATGTGCGGCCAAGCGTGGACGCAGGCGCACCCACGCCGCTTGACTGGCGGCATCAAAAAACATAAAATCGAGATGTGTTGGCACCACCGGTGGGAGGGATTCTGCCGCTGCCGGCGGTGGAGAAGGCGAGGGCTTGGGCTTGACTGCCTTGGGTTTTTGTCGCAACACAGCAGGACCAGAACCGGAACCCGCCATTGCGATGGGTTCGCCATCACCATCACTCTCACCCACAACCGCCGCGGCAGCAGCCTCTTGGCTCTTGCGACTTGTTGAACGCTTGCGTGGCGGTGGCGCGATGATGGGCTTGTTGAGGTCAAATTCTTGCACGTGATCCTCCTCGTCCCACTTGATCGATGGCGTTTCAGGGCGCGGCGGCGGTCGGGGCTGAGACTGTAGCGGTTGCTCTTCTGGCGCTGGTCTACACAGATGCGCAACCAGCGCCCGCGCTCTGGCCTTGTCGTGCTGAAAGGCGCATTGGAGAAACACGCTCAGGTGCATGAAGCGAATGTTGGGGTACCGCGCGCTAAATGTCTGCCCGATTTTGCTCTGGCGCGCCTTCTCGACCTCCTTGTGATCGGCGACGAGAAAAAACTCGATCAAAAGATCGCCTGTGGCGCACACACGAACGCCGTGCGCTTCGAGCATTTGACGCAGCTCGGACGTGGGCACGGCAAACTCGCCGGCCAGGACAACATTCGTAAAGCGACCGGCCATGGAAGAAGAAGGCAGGATAGGGGGAGGGCCAAAAAAAAAAGGACAAAGGCGATCGGTTGGTTGGTTGGATGCGCTGATTGCAGACGGGCGGTTGCCAAGACAGGTTGGAAAAAAAGAAGCGGTTGGTGGCGCGATGACCAAGCCAGAGGAAGAGGAAGGGAGATCGAGCTTTTTTTTTTATCATGTTGAAATCCAGCTTAGGTGGTGCGCAGGCCGGCGCCCATAGCCATCGTCATTGCTTTGGTCACGTTCAAGAACCACGTCTTGTCTTGGCGCGTATTGTTGTAATGCGCCTCGATCTGGATGGCGCCCATGATGAGAGAATAGGGTGCGTCGAGGGTAGTTTCGCGCGGCGGCAAGTCGGGATCGACAGGTGCGGCTGCATCGATAGGCGCGGCCGACTTCGGAAATACGTGCACCCACGCCGCACCCAGGCCATACATCCACTGTAGGTCGTTGGCGGCAGCGCGCGGTTTGACAAGCTGGACCAGGCACATCAGTAGCAATACATTTTGCCACGGACGCGCCGACGAGGCAAATGCGCGCACAGTATCGGCGTGGCCCGTCTGCAGCTGACGCACGACACGTGCGAGAGTTGTGAGCAGAGCTTTGCGCGTTGCCTCCAGAGCCGCCTTTTTCTTGTGCTGCGGAAACCACTCGGTGGCAAGCCTATCGATGCTCGCCTCGATGCCTGGCTGCTGTGGCGGTGCAAGGCACGAGGTCATACGCACGAGCAGCTGGTCGAGATCGAGCAGCGGTCGAGCAGCTACAGCAGCGGCGCCACCTGTGCGAGTTGCAAAGGGAGGCGCGGCCCATAGGTCCGACAGACGCGAAAGCTCGGCATGAGCACCGACTGCATCGGCATGGGGTGGCGCCAATACCAGGGTGGTGCCGGCCGCAATGCCGCTTGCACCCGTGTAAATGTGCAGCGCGCAATTGTTGAGCACATTGCAAAACGCCACACAGTTGCTGCTGGCAACGCGTCGTTGAGGCAACAGGCATTGCACGACGCGTGTATTGGCATAGGCGCCTGCACCCAATGGCGCGCCGCACAGCGGCGTGACAATCGGCATGACCAGGGCGGCAGCGACAAGCTGTCGATGTGCTGCCACAAGGTCAAGTGCCGTAGGGATGGGTGCTGCCGCTGCCTGCGACATGTGAAGCACAGCCACGATCATCGCGGCCTGCTCCATATCGACATCAACCGCTGCGCCATCCTTTTCATCTTCGACGTGTACTACTGCGGCGGCAGCGGCGGCGGCTGGTGCTTCTTGCGCAGCCGGTGGTGACTCGAGGCGTAGCAGCTGCCAGAGGTGCGACAGACGCAGATGACGCGTGACGAGCCACTCGTACAAAAGTTGGAACGTGGGCGAACGACACACCTGCGCATCGATCGCCTGCGGCATCATGCGACGCACGGTCAGGTCGTCGGGACATGTGCGCACCGCGAGAACACACGGCTCGATGAGGATGCGACGAAATGCAGGCAGATCCCGCTGCGCCACCAGGCTCTTGCCATCCGCCGCCACACGCACACACGGATGGCTGCCCGCTTCGAGCAGCTTGATGTCGGCCTCGAGGCAAGTGCCCTCGTGAAACGGATCAAAGGCATTGCGCAAACCCTCTTGCGCCTCGGCACTCGCGGCAGTCATGGTGGATGCGTTGAGATGAATGAAGGAGAAGAAAAAATGCGCAAGTGACAAGGAGGAGGGGGAGAAAAAAGGCTGAACGGCCAAGTTTTTTTCATCACGCCTGCTGCCGTGATATGCAGGTAGGTGAACCAAAGGGTCGCTTGCGGTGACTATGAGCCTTGCACGCACTTGACGCGAGATCACTGCACTGTGCAACAACTGGTCATCTTTCGTCCACCCCAATCGATCTTGAACGCCACGGCGTATCTACTTGCGCCCACTCCAGCCCATCCTCCATCGCGCGCACCTTCTGCAGACGAACCGATTGCCACACTCTTCTCGGGCACCGCATTCCACTCCGAGGCAACTTCCTTCACGAGTTTGCACGCTTCGGAATACTTTTCTCCTCGTAAAGCCGGTATCGTCTTGTCATCTTCTGCGAACTGGTAGCCGTTGCTGGAGCCGAGTGGCCTGGCAATGTAGAACACGGCAACGATCAAGCGAAAGCTCTTTTCGCCTGTCTTGTGTGCGTGTTCGGGTGCCGCGGTTTGGATTGCATCTTGCAAGAACGCAACCAAAGCTTGTTTGATTCGAGTACGCTCTAGTTGGCGTGCTGCCGTTGCATCTTCCTTTTGCTTCAAGTTCTGCAGGTGGCCTTTGCGAGATAGCATTGGGAGAGAATCGTTGGTCGAGGAGGTCATGATCCCGCGGCAAAGTCCGACTTGTCGCGCCTAAAAAAAAAGTGAGCCATTTCTTTTTTTTCTCCCTCGGCGTTTTTCGCAGCGGCGCATGAGTGGTACCATTCCTTCCATCGTCAACCTCGCAGAAACAGACGCTATCAAACGAGCATGTCGTGACTGGGGCGCCTTTTACTACCCTTTGCCCCCGGCCGCGATGGATGCAACCACTGCAGCGTACGGCGAAATGACGCGCTTCTTTGCGCAGTCTGCCGACGCCAAGCTGCGCGAACGCCTCGCATCAGCCACCATGGCGAGCCAGATTGAAGATCGACTGGCACAAAAGCCGCGTATCGGCTACCTGCCACCCACCGAGCGCGCACCCAAAGAGACGTATAGCTATGCGCGCGGCCATGGAAATGCAACCTATGATGCCTATTGCGACCAGGTATCAGCGCTCGGCCATGAAATCTTACGCCTGCTCGCCCCCATTGCCAAGCGCGAACCTATTCCGCCATATAGCGAAACGCTCTCGCTGGTGCACTATCCCGTGGTCGCCAACAAGGAGGATGTGCCACGTCTCGGGCTGGGCGCGCACACCGACTGGGGCTATTTATCCATCTTGGCGAGTGACGCGCCAGGCCTGCAGGTGCAATGCCGCACCACAGGTCTGTGGGTCGACGCGCCGCCCCTCGAGGGACACGCGCTCGTACATCTAGGAGATGTGCTCGAGCTCGAGACGGGTGGCGCCCTCGTGTCACCGGTGCATCGCGTCTTGGCGCCGCGCCCCGGGGAATGCGACAAACACTCGCTCGTCGTATTTTTCGAACCCACTCCCACCACTCGAGTAGGCGACAGTGGCAGCATCATCACATACGGCGACTTTTTGCAGGCCAAGCTCAGCAAGTAGCGATATAAACAACTCGCCGGCTCCCCCCCCTCCCTTTGAAGGGGAAGCACCAAAGGTGTGTTTTTTTTTTATTACGTGTCAAATCGGGTCTTTGAGCGCGTGGCGGCGTTGACGCTCGTGACGCCGCCGCCACCGCCACCATTCCAGGCGGCAGCAGTGGATGGCGTGGGCGAGAGAACTTGGGCGGGCATCGAAAAATCAGCGGCAACTTGGTGGGCGGGCATCGAAAAAGCAGCGGCGGCGGCAACACGCGGATGGGCCGAGGAGGACGCGGGACCAGATGCGGATGCGTGTGAGATTGAGTAAAAGTGATTGTTGCTCACAAACTCGTCAAACTGCGCCGTGTCGATACCATTGTCGTCGAAGAAGCGCTTGAGCTCCTTGACCGTGGTGGGAATGACTGTCTGGATGATGTGGTTGATGCGCGATTTGGCATACGTGTGGTGGTCATTGTTGGGCTCGCGGTCGTACGTCTCGATGATGTTGCGCAGGCCCTTGGTCGAGTCGCACAGCTGGCACGCAAACTCGAGCATGCGATCGATCATCGAGATGGAAAACTGGCCCTGCTTGTGCAGAATCGACTCGGACTGCACCAGGATGAGGTGCGCGTCGGCGTCAAAACGCGCGTAAAACTGCGTCAGTACTTCGGCGCAGCGCTTGCGTCCGTCTCCCGTCCACCAGCGCACGCCGCGGTGATAGAGTGCGGCCAGCTG
This sequence comes from Galeopsis tetrahit, assembly GCA_963675135.1. Lineage (NCBI taxonomy): Eukaryota > Viridiplantae > Streptophyta > Magnoliopsida > Lamiales > Lamiaceae > Galeopsis > Galeopsis tetrahit. The sequence continues at coordinate 286,020 of CAVLYN010000293.1, read as the reverse complement.
GAACGAGTGTTGCGCAGTCGAGTACGGTTTGATCAGATTGCCCTCGGACGTATCCAAACGCATGCCCACTTCGTGCCCAGCAATCTGTCGCAGCAGGATAAGATCGGCATCGAGCTTATTGAGCAGGTCCTCCTCGAGTGGGCTGCGATACGAGGGTGCAGCGCGAGCACCAGAATTGGTGCCAGTGCCGGTGCTGCCGCCCGTCCCAGTCCCGGAAAACATCAAGGAGAGAGGGGGGATAAAGAAGTGATTTGTTGTTGAGTTGGGAAAGCAGGGGGGAAATGACGCCGAACGAGCGAGAGGAGGCAAGAGGGAGGATTGGCAGAAATCAACGGTCACAAAAAAAAGGCGCCAAAACTTTCCCCCGAACGCCGACCAACAAAACGTCTTGGCTGAAATAAACGTCTCAAGGAGATTGGCTCCAAAACGCAAGGCCTCACCAGCTCTCAGCCACAAAGCTGCTGTGCATCTTCAGACGACGCACGCACGCCATGTCCACGTACGCCACCACCTGGCCTCAAAATGCGTCCTCTGTGTATGCACACGACAGCAACAACCATGGCCCTTCGATTTGGGAGCTGCAGCAGCACTATCATCAGCAGCAACAGCAAATGATGGAGTTTACGACAAGTACACCTGCCGCATCTTTGACACATGCAGCGGCGGCAGCAGCAGCAGCAGCTGCCTCTTCATCGCACGACGCGCCCAATGGTGCACTGATGCAGTCGAAGGCGCCGCGGCCAAAGCAGCCTGTCGTCATGTACCAGCTGTCGTACGAGCTGCGTC